>JACEFZ010005396.1:72500-431016 GCA_014155875.1 Cepaea nemoralis
TGTATGCACTGTATATTGTCCTGAACATCTGTGGGTGAGTTCATGTATGTGAACTCACAGTACCTGTATGCACTGTATATTGTCTGTACATCTGTGGGTGAGTTCATGTATGTGAACTCACAGTACATGTATGCACTGTATATTGTCTGTACATCTGTGGTGAGTTCATGTATGTGAACTCACAGTCCTGTATGCACTGTATATTGTCTGTACATCTGTGGGTGAGTTCATGTATGTGAACTCACAGTACCTGTATGCACTGTATATTGTCTGTACATCTGTGGGTGAGTTCATGTATGTGAACTCACAGTACCTGTATGCACTGTATATTGTCTGTACATCTGTGGGTGAGTTCATGTATGTGAACTCACAGTACCTGTATGCACTGTATATTGTCTGTACATCTGTGGGTGAGTTATGTATGTGAACTCACAGTATCTGTATGCACTGTATATATGTCTGTACATGTGTGGGTGAGTTCATGTATGTGAACTCACAGTACTGTATGCACTGTATATTGTCTGTACATCTGTGGGTGAGTTCATGTATGTGAACTCACAGTACCTGTATGCACTGTATATTGTCTGTACATCTGTGGGTGAGTTCATGTATGTGAACTCACAGTATCTGTATGCACTGTATAATTGTCTGTACATCTGTGGGTGAGTTCATGTATGTGAACTCACAGTATCTGTATGCACTGTATATTGTCTGTACATGTGTGGGTGGTTCATGTATGTGAACTCAAGTATCTGTATGCACTTGTATATTGTCTGTACATCTGTGGGTGAGTTCATGTATGTGAACTCACAGTATCTGTATGCACTGTATATTGTCTGTACATGTGTGGGTGAGTTCATGTATGTGAACTCACAGTATCTGTATGCACTGTATATTGTCTGTACATGTGTGGGGTGAGTTCATGTATGTATGTGAACTCACAGTACCTGTATGCACTGTATATTGTCTGTACATCTGTGGGTGAGTTCATGTATGTGAACTCACAGTACCTGTATGCACTGTATATTGTCTGTACATCTGTGGGTGAGTTCATGTATGTGAACTCACAGTACCTGTATGCACGATGTATATTGTCTGTACATCTGTGGGTGAGTTCATGTATGTGAACTCACAGTACCTGTATGCACTGTATATTGTCTGTACATCTGTGGGTGAGTTCATGTATGTGAACTCACAGTAACTGTATGCACTGTATATTTGTCTGAACATCTGTGGGTGAGTTCATGTATGTGAACTCACAGTACCTGTATGCACTGTATATTGTCTGTACATCTGTGGGTGAGTTCATGTATGTGAACTCACAGTACCTGTATGCACTGTATATTGTCTGTACATCTGTGGGTGAGTCATGTATGTGAAACTCACGTACCTGTATGCACTGTATATTGTCTGTACATCTGTGGGTGAGTTCATGTATGTGAACTCACAGTACCTGTATGCACTGTATATTGTCTGTACATCTGTGGGTGAGTTCATGTATGTGAACTCACAGTACTGTATGCACTGTATATTGTCTGTACATTGTGGGTGAGTTCAGTATGTGAACTCACAGTACCTGTATGCACTGTATATTGTCTGTACATCTGTGGGTGAGTTCATGTATGTGAACTCACAGTACCTGTATGCACTGATATTGTCTGTACACATGTGGGGTGAGTTTCATGTATGTGAACTCACAGTACCTGTATGCACTGTATATTGTCTGTACATCTGTGGGTGAGTTCCTGTATGTGAACCACAGTACCTGTATGCAATGTAATAGGTCTGTACATCTGTGGGTGAGTTCATGTATGTGAACTCACAGTACTGTATGCACTGTATATTGTCTGTACATCTGTGGGTGAGTTCATGTATGTGAACTCACAGTACCTGTATGCACTGTATATTGTCTGTACATCTGTGGGTGAGTTCATGTATGTGAACTCACAGTAGCTGTATGCACTGTATATTGTCTGTACATCTGTGGGTGAGTTCATGTATGTGAACTCACAGTACCTGTATGCACTGTATATTGTCTGTACATCTGTGGGTTGAGTTCATGTATGTGAACTCACAGTATCTGTATGCACTGTATATTGTCTGTACATGTGTGGGTGAGTTCATGTATGTGAACTCACAGTACCTGTATGCACTGTATATTGTCTGTACATCTGTGGGTGAGTCATGTTATGTGAACTCACAGTACCTGTATGCACTGTATATTGTCTGTACATCTGTGGGTGAGTTCATGTATATGTGAAACTCACAGTACCTGTATGCACTGTATATTGTCTGTACATCTGTGGGTGAGTTCATGTATGTGAACTCACAGTACCTGTATGCACGATGTATATGTCTGTACATCTGTGGGTGAGTTCATGTATGTGGAACTCACAGTACCTGTATGCACTGTATATTGTCTGTACATCTGGGGTGAGTTCATGTATAGTGAACTCACAGTACCTGTATGCACTGTATATTGTCTGTACATCTGTGGGTGAGTTCATGTATGTGAACTCACAGTACCTGTATGCACGATGTATATTGTCTGTACATCTGTGGGTGAGTTCATGTATGTGAACTCACAGTATCTGTATGCACGATGTATATTGTCTGTACATCTGTGGGTGAGTTCATGTATGTGAACTCACAGTACCTGTATGCACTGTATATTGTCTGTACATCTGTGGGTGAGTTCATGTATGTGAACTCACAGTATCCTGTATGCACTGTATATTGTCTGTACATCTGTGGGTGAGTTCATGTATGTGAACTCCACAGTATCTGTATGCACTGTATATTGTCTGTATATCTGTAGGGTGAGTTCATGTATGTGAACTCACAAGTACCTGTATGCATGTATCATTGTCTGTACATCTGTGGGTGAGTTCATGTATGTGAACTCACAGTACCTGTATGCACTGTATATTGTCTGTATCATCTGTGGGTGAGTTCATGTATGTGAACTCACAGTACCTGTATGCACTATGTATATTGTCTGTACATCTGTGGGTGAGTTCCTGTATATGAACTCACAGTACCTGTATGCACTTGTATATTGTCTGTACATCTGTGGGTGAGTTCATGTATGTGAACTCACAGTATCTGTATGCACTGTATATTGTCTGTACATCTGTGGGTGAGTTCATGTATGTGAACTCACAGTATCTGTATGCACTGTATATTGTCTGTATATCTGTGGGTGAGTTCATGTATGTGAACTCACAGTACCTGTATGCACGATGTATATTGTCTGTACATCTGTGGGTGAGTTCCTGTATATGAACTCACAGTACCTGTATGCACTGTATATTGTTTGTACATCTGTGGGTGAGTTCATGTATGTGAACTCACAGTACCTGTATGCACTGTATATTGTCTGTACATCTGTGGGTGAGTTCATGTATGTGAACTCACAGTATCTGTATGCACTGTATATTGTCTGTACATCTGTGGGTGAGTTCATGTATGTGAACTCACAGTATCTGTATGCACTGTATATTGTCTGTATATCTGTGGGTGAGTTCATGTATGTGAACTCACAGTACCTGTATGCACGATGTATATTGTCTGTACATGTGTGGGTGAGTTCATGTATGTGAACTCACAGTACCTGTATGCACGATGTATATTGTCTGTACATCTGTGGGTGAGTTCATGTATGTGAACTCACAGTACCTGTATGCACTGTATATTGTCTGTACATCTGTGGGTGAGTTCATGTATGTGAACTCACAGTACCTGTATGCACTGTATATTGTCTGTACATCTGTGGGTGAGTTCATGTATGTGAACTCACTAGTACCTGTATGCACCGATGTATATTGTCTGTACATCTGTGGGTGAGTTCCTGTATATGAACTCACAGTACCTGTATGCACTGTATATTGTTTGTACATCTGTGGGTGAGTTCATGTATGTGAACTCACAGTACCTGTATGCAACGAATGTATATTGTCTGTACATCTGTGGGTGAGTTCATGTATATGGAACTCACAGTATCTGTATGCACTGTATATTGTCTGTACATCTGTGGGTGAGTTCATGTATGTGAACTCACAGTATCTGTATGCACTGTATATTGGTCTGTATATCTGTGGGTGAGTTCAGTATGTGAACTCACAGTACCTGTATGCACGATGTATATTGTCTGTACATGTGTGGGTGAGTTCATGTATGTGAACTCACAGTACCTGTATGCACGATGTATATTGTCTGTACATCTGTGGGTGAGTTCATGTATATGAACTCACAGTATCTGTATGCACTGTATATTGTCTGTAATCTGTGGGTGAGTTCATGTAGTGAACTTACAGTATCTGTATGCACTGTATATTGTCTGTACATCTGTGTGTGAGTTCATGTATGTGAACTTACAGTATCTGTATGCACTGTATATTGTCTGTACATCTGTGGGTGAGTTCATGTATATGAACTCACAGTATCTGTATGCACTGTATATTGTCTGTACATCTGTGGGTGAGTTCATGTATATGAACTCACAGTATCTGTATGCACTGTATATTGTCTGTACATCTGTGGGTGAGTTCATGTATGTGAACTTACAGTATCTGTATGCACGATGTATATTGTCTGTACATCTGTGGGTGAGTTCATGTATGTGAACTCTCAGTACCTGTATGCACGATGTATATTGTCTGTACATCTGTGGGTGAGTTCATGTATATGAACTCACAGTATCTGTATGCACTGTATATTGTCTGTACATCTGTGGGTGAGTTCATGTATGTGAACTTACAGTATCTGTATGCACTGTATATTGTCTGTACATCTGTGGGTGAGTTCATGTATGTGAACTCACAGTATCTGTATGCACTGTATATTGTCTGTACATCTGTGGGTGAGTTCATGTATATGAACTCACAGTATCTGTATGCACTGTATATTGTCTGTACATCTGTGGGTGAGTTCATGTATGTGAACTCACAGTATCTGTATGCACTGTATATTGTCTGTACATCTGTGGGGGTGCGTGTGTATGAACTCACAGTACCTGTATGCACTGTATATTGTCTGTACATCTGTGGGGGTGCGTGTGTATGAACTCACAGTACCTGTATGCACTGTATATTGTCTGTACATCTGTGGGTGAGTTCATGTATGTGAACTTACAGTATCTGTATGCACGATGTATATTGTCTGTACATCTGTGTTTGAGTTCATGTATGTGAACTCACAGTACCTGTATGCACTGTATATTGTCTGTACATCTGTGGGTGAGTTCATGTATATGAACTCACAGTATCTGTATGCACTGTATATTGTCTGTACATCTGTGGGGGTGCGTGTGTATGAACTCACAGTACCTGTATGCACTGTATATTGTCTGTACATCTGTGGGGGTGCGTGTGGTATGAACTCAACAGTACCTGTATGCCACTGTATATTGTCTGTACATCATCTGGTGGGGTGCTGTGTGTATGAACTCACGAGTATCTGTATGCACGATGTATATTGTCTGTACATCTGTGTTTGAGTTCATGTAATGTGAACTCACAGTATCTGTATGCACGATGTATATTGTCTGTACATCTGTGGGTGAGTTCATGTATATGAACTCACAGTATCTGTATGCACTGTATATTGTCTGTACATCTGTGGGTGAGTTCATGTATGTGAACTTACCAGTATCTGTATGCACTGTATATTGTCTGTACATCTGTGGGTGAGTTCATGTATGTGAACTCACAGTATCTGTATGCACTGTATATTGTCTGTACATCTGTGGGGTGAGTTTCATGTATATGAACTCACAGTATCTGTATGCCACTGTATATTGTCTGTACATCTGTGGGTGAGTTCATGTATGTGAACTCACAGTATCTGTATGCACTGTATATTATTGTCCTGTACATCTGTGGGGGTGCGTGTGTATGAAACTCACAGTACCTGTATGCACTGTATATTGTCTGTACATCTGTGGGGGTGCGTGTGTATGAAACTCACAGTACTGTATGCACTGTATATTGTCTGTACATCTGTGGGTGAGTTCATGTATGTGAACTTACAGTATCTGTATGCACGATGTATATTGTCTGTACATCTGTGTTTGAGTTCATGTATGTGAACTCACAGTACCTGTATGCACTGTATATTGTCTGTACATCTGTGGGTGAGTTCATGTATATGAACTCACAGTATCTGTATGCACTGTATATTGTCTGTACATCTGTGGGGGTGCGTGTGTATGAACTCACAGTACCTGTATGCACTGTATATTGTCTGTACATCTGTGGGGGTGCGTGTGTATGAACTCACAGTATCTGTATGCACGATGTATATTGTCTGTACATCTGTGTTTGAGTTCATGTATATGAACTCACAGTATCTGTATGCACGATGTATATTGTCTGTACATCTGTGTTGAGTTCATGTATATGAACTCACAGTATCTGTATGCACGATGTATATTGTCTGTACATCTGTGTTTGAGTTCATGTATATGAACTCACAGTATCTGTATGCACGATGTATATTGTCTGTACATCTGTGTTTGAGTTCATGTATATGAACTCACAGTATCTGTATGCACGATGTATATTGTCTGTACATCTGTGTTTGAGTTCATGTATATGAACTCACAGTATCTGTATGCACGATGTATATTGTCTGTACATCTGTGTTTGAGTCATGTATGTGAAACTCACAGTATCTGTATGCACGATGTATATTGTCTGTACATCTGTGTTTGAGTTCATGTATATGAACTCACAGTATCTGTATGCCACGATGTATATTGTCTGTACATCTGTGTTTGAGTTCATGTATATGAACTCACAGTATCTGTATGCACGATGTATATTGTCTGTACATCTGTGTTTGAGTTCATGTATGTGAACTCACAGTATCTGTATGCACGATGTATATTGTCTGTACATCTGTGTTTGAGTTCATGTATGTGAACTCACAGTATCTGTATGCACGATGTATATTGTCTGTACATCTGTGTTTGAGTTCATGTATGTGAACTCACAGTACCTGTATGCACTGTATATTGTCTGTACATCTGTGTTTGAGTTCATGTATGTGAACTCACAGTATCTGTATGCACTGTATATTGTCTGTACATCTGTGTTTGAGTTCATGTATGTGAACTCACAGTACCTGTATGCACTGTATATTGTCTGTACATCTGTGTTTGAGTTCATGTATGTGAACTCACAGTATCTGTATGCACTGTATATTGTCTGTACATCTGTGTTGAGTTCATGTATGTGAACTCACAGTATCTGTATGCACTGTATATTGTCCTGTACATCTGTGTTTGAGTTCATGTATGTGAACTCACAGTACCTGTATGCACTGTATATTGTCTGTACATCTGTGTTTGAGTTCATGTATGTGAACTCACAGTATCTGTATGCACTGTATATTGTCTGTACATCTGTGTTTGAGTTCATGTATGTGAACTTACAGTATCTGTATGCACTGTATATTGTCTGTACATCTGTGTTTGAGTTCATGTATGTGAACTCACAGTATCTGTATGCACTGTATATTGTCTGTACATCTGTGTTTGAGTTCATGTATGTGAACTCACAGTACCTGTATGCACTGTATATTGTCTGTACATCTGTGTTTGAGTTCATGTATGTGAACTCACAGTATCTGTATGCACTGTATATTGTCTGTACATCTGTGTTTGAGTTCATGTATGTGAACTCACAGTATCTGTATGCACTGTATATTGTCTGTACATCTGTGGGTGAGTTCATGTATGTGAACTCACAGTACCTGTATGCACTGTATATTGTCTGTACATCTGTGGGTGAGTTCATGTATGTGAACTCACAGTACCTGTATGCACTGTATATTGTCTGTACATCTGTGGGTGAGTTCATGTATGTGAACTCACAGTATCTGTATGCACTGTATATTGTCTGTACATCTGTGGGTGAGTTCATGTATGTGAACTCACAGTATCTGTATGCACGATGTATATTGTCTGTACATCTGTGGGTGAGTTCATGTATGTGAACTCACAGTATCTGTATGCACGATGTATATTGTCTGTACATCTGTGGGTGAGTTCATGTATGTGAACTCACAGTATCTGTATGCACTGTATATTGTCTGTACATCTGTGTTTGAGTTCATGTATGTGAACTCACAGTATCTGTATGCACGATGTATATTGTCTGTACATCTGTGGGTGAGTTCATGTATGTGAACTCACAGTATCTGTATGCACTGTATATTGTCTGTACATCTGTGGGTGAGTTCATGTATGTGAACTCACAGTATCTGTATGCACTGTATATTGTCTGTACATCTGTGGGTGAGTTCATGTATGTGAACTCACAGTATCTGTATGCACTGTATATTGTCTGTACATCTGTGGGGGTGCGTGTGTATGAACTCACAGTACCTGTATGCACGATGTATATTGTCTGTACATGTGTGGGTGAGTTCATGTATGTGAACTCACAGTATCTGTATGCACTGTATATTGTCTGTACATCTGTGGGGGTGCGTGTGTATGAACTCACAGTACCTGTATGCACGATGTATATTGTCTGAACATCTGTGGGGGTGCGTGTGTATGAACTCACAGTATCTGTATGCACGATGTATATTGTCTGAACAGTGTATTTATATTTCTTATGCTTGTATTTCTTTAAAAACACCATGGAAGATCTTCAATAGAAAGCCTCAGCTGTTTAAATCCACTATCATAGATGCAGACGGGCATATTAGCACGGTTGGTAAGGAGCTTTGCTGACATCATGAGTGTGGTCGGACGAGGGTTAGATGCCTGCACTCATCATCCACTAACAGAGGAAAAGACTGGCCACCTATTCCTCCGTGCATTCAGGCCTACAAAATGTGATGACTCTATCACATCACGGACACACAGCAGATTTCTGTGCCAGGTTGTTTTTATGTCGACCGTAAATGTAATCACAAGGAACAGCTGACTGGGTAATTCTTTACACATGGATTATGGCTGAGAGATTTTCTTAAAATTAATTCAGCGTTAATATCAAATGCTAAAGAAATGTTGAGCTCAGTACGTGAAGCGCTATGATTTTCATTGTTCCACAGGTGTTTCTGCATAAACAGGTGAAATTCCCATGTATCAAAATGTCTTGCATTTTTTGTCAGAAGTCTGGCCTTCTTCCTTAATCTTGGAGATCATTGCCACAGCCTGCATGGCTTATTTCAACACATTTGTCTCTTTCCATCATTTTAGTTTTGGCTATGGTTTTCCCTATCAATTTCTTAATGGTTCTATTTATAATATATCACCTTCATTGCTCAAGGATACACCCATAATTACTTCAGTTTCTTCACCATGGTGGCATAGTAGTTAATGCACTTGTCTGCCAGGGCAGTAGTCTACGCTCAATCCCCAGATGAGGCAGTGTTACTTTTTCAACCAGTACAACTCTGATGGTCGACCCAGTTTCGTAAAAATGGGTGCCAGACAATTTTCAGAATTTCATGGGAATTGCCTGGCAAGGATAGGTGATGAGGAAGGGAACTGGCCACCCCACCTTATATATCACTGCCCAACACAAGTCATCAGTTTTCGACTTCCGGTCCCTGCCTATGCGGATAGGCATTTGAACCGTTAAGGCCTCTGGAGAGTTACGGTTTGCATTCGCATTTTCCACATGTTGGATTGGTAGTGCATGTGGTAGTCGCCCTGCTACTGAGTTAGTGCGTGGCGTGACACTGTGAGCTGTGAATTTTGTGTGAAATGCTTTTACACGGATTTTTGTAGCGTGAACTGCATGTTCAAGATGGTGGCCGGCTGTTGCTGAATTTAGTGAATTTGCCTTTTCGGTTCACAGATGAATTTTTTCAGGAGACTCTTGGGACTCATCGCTGGAGCTATGGAGTTAGTGCTTTGTGCGGCACTTTTGGCGGGTCACCCTGCAGAATGAGACCAAGCCATATGGGATAAAACCTGGGTCAATGAAATCTTTCTGGTGACTGCCGATTCCATCGACGATGAACTGTATTTTTCATGGAGGACTTTTGTGTTGACATTCTGGCGGCGGCATTATGCACAGTGTACCTGTGCGGGCTGTTGGCTTGCAGAGACTCCTGTCTTTTCCACTTTTCACATTGGACAGTGAGGAGCATTGTGTGTGATATTCACTGGCACAGGAACGGAGCATAATGGAGACGACCCGTTGCCGTGAAGTTGGAACCGCGATTAACTAACTAACTGCCCAACACCTCACACCCCAACCATGACCTCTTCTCATAGATCATATGCACTTTGTATGACTTACATTTACATGTCTTTTCCCAGCATTTGTATATGGTGCAAAAACTCAGCACAGACAAGAATCCAAATGTGTGTATCGACACAGATAGGAGAAGATATTGCTTCTTGCTGGTGACTTCTCATGGACAGCAAGGACATCAGAGCCCACTGTGTGTTATCCTGTCTGCCGTTTCTTTCTCCTGGGAGTTCCCTGAAGTACAGTTCTTGACAATGAAATGAAAGTGTTTAAAGGAAGAGTTTCAAATGGGAACACTGACCTTCACTCTTTCCCATAGCATACAGTAGGCACAAGGCAAACAGTGCAGAGTAGTCATTTTCACTGCACTCGAGGGCATTGAAGATGGCCTCCAAATAGGGTCTGGAAATGATACAACAAAACAGTGTTTCTAGTGAATCAATGCATGAAAATCATCATCTGACCACACAATGCCTACTAATTTACAGAACAGTTCATCAATAAACACAGGTATTGTTTAGCACTCACAGAAGTAGAAAAAAGAAGTAGGAATTACAGGACGCAATAGACAACATAACTGAAAACTATAGTTACCGACCAGAATTTGAATCGGCCTCAGCGAGGTGCTGTTTATTTATGAACTGTCTTAGTGGCCTCAAAGGCTTTCATAATTGATATTCCCACTAATTTACAGAAACAGATTAACAGGTTTTGATTTTTGGCTGATTGATTATTTAGTTTGATTCAAGTTCCATTTTGCTGTGTGCCCATGAGCATTCACGGATCAGACATTGAGTCTGATGCCTTGCAATGGCAACTCTCCATCTGCAAAATATAGAAACCCAACTAGAATATCTTTAATACTTTTAGATATGTAATATTTAGTTTAGAAGTTGAATTCAGTTATCTGTTGTGTGGAAGAATTTGAAGCTATAATAAAAGGCACGTAGTTAAACGTAACCTCACCAGAAGTTACATGTTTTTATAGTAATCTTTATAAGAGAGTTATGTTTTGTACATGGAGCTCAAATAGAACAGACAGGCATGTGAAATACGATGAATAATTATATTCCCAAGCTGAATGATACTTTCAGCAAACCATAAATAGAGTTCTCTCTGGTGTGAGAGCATGTAATACCAGTGGATACTCACTCTGCTCTGGTATCAATTTTATGAGGCTGGGTAGACTAGATTTGGACCAGTCAGAATCCTGCCACTGCTGGGGATTGAACCCAGATCACTGTCTTAGCAAGTCATGAACGTTTCAGACATTTTTCTTATCTGAAAATTTACCCATGGAAGCAGCTCTTTGATCTTGTCTTTACAATGTCCAACTGCTGCTGGATATTAATGCATGCAAAATGTGCACATGTGACGGCTTATTTTTCACCCTTGTCTGGGAAGGCTAGGTTTCTTATCCACTCCCTAGAAATCAAGGAATAAGTATGACATCCTCGTGCTGCTCTTAAATACTGAGCTAGATAAAATTACAGCAAGGAAGGTGGCTAATCATCCATTTCATAAATCACATGCTGGTATTTGTTAAAAAACAAAACAAAAGGGGCTATTTCAAACCTTGAGGCATATTGGACATATGGTGTTAGTCCCATATTTGTATACACCAATTGGCACCCAATGGGTCATGTGGTCAGTATCACACCAGCCACTTTTACTTTCCAGGACACATTCCTGGCACCCATTTTCGGTTGGGCTAACCTGGGAGCCCAGGTCAATTTTTTAAAATCCCCAACTCGATGGAGTTTTGAACACATGACCTCCAAGACGGCAGGCAAGCTTGCTAGCTACTGTGCTACCACAGATCCTACTACTATATATGAACTGCATCATTTCATACCCCACTGCAGTATCAGCTCTAGGATTTCACTACTCTCTAAATGCAACTTACAATTGGTGAAAGACTTACCTGTTCTCCAAAGAGAAGCTCATCTGGGGGTTCTCTAAAGGCGGAGCTCTCATTGGGGCCAGCCTATGATGCACTCTGCCCATGAGCTTTTCCTCATCTGTAGAGTTCTGTGTCGGGCTTGACAGCTCTGTGTCACCGGAGCACACCTCACTGCTGGGGCTGTGAGCACCTTCTGTGAGCAATGATTGCAAATGAACTACAAAGCTGTCAAGGAGAATTCCATGAAATAATACTTTTAAAATGCCACATAAACGTTATCAAAAGATCTAATGAAGACAGAACTAGCAAGAGCAGGAGGAGAAAAAGAAGAAGAAGAAGAAGAAGAAGAAGAAGAAGAAGAAGAAGAAGAAGAAGAAGAAGAAGAAGAAGAAGAAGAAGAAGAAGAAGAAGAAGAAGAAGAAGAAGAAGAAGAACCCTCTTTTGAATAATATACACTTTTATTAGTGCTTTAAATTTTTATTTTTCAAATGTAATAAGTGAAATTACTCATAATTTATTTTTGTTTGTTTACTGCTTCCAACCTTATTATCTATTGTTTTCATAACCAGCAGACACCTATTTTCTAATAATAAAAAGAATGGATAATCCATCCATCCATCATGTGCCATGCCGGTAAGCGTGGGCGGTCATGTTTTGCCATCCCACTCGATCACCAGAGTTGTGGATCAGCTCTGTGTTTCTGTCTAGACCATGCCACGAGGCCAAGCCATCCAGGTATTTGCTTCTAGGTCTTCCTCTTGGTCTGTTCCCTTCGATCTTACCAGTTGTCACCAAGTTCTCCAATTCATTTCTTCTCATAACATGCCCAAAAAATTTTGACTGTCTGCGTCTAATGTCTCTAATCAGTTTACGATCTTCGTTTGTTTCTTGAAGGACCTGTTCATTGGTCTTTCTGGCTGTCCATGGTATTCTTTGCATTTTCCTCAGAAACCACATTTCTACAGCCATCAGATGTTTTTCAGCTTGACTGCTCATTGTCCAAGCTTCACATCCATATAAAAGTACAGGTTCTATGTAGCACCTCAACACTCTTTTTCTCGTTTCAATTGACATCTTTTTATTGGTCAGTATGTTTTTCATCTTGCTAAAGGCTACCTTAGACATGGCGATTCTTGTTCTAATCTCTTCAAGGCATCTCCCATCAGATGTTATTACTGTTCCGAGATAATTGTACCTATTCACTTGTTGAAGAATATTCCCATTTACTTGTATATTACATTGTGGTATTTCGTTCTTCCTAGTGACGACCATAATCTGTGTCTTTTTACAATTTAATTCTAACCCTCGTTGTTCACTGTGTGTAACAACTGCATCTACTAAATGTTGCAGGTCCTGTTCATTGTCTGCAATCAAGACTGTATCATCTGCATATCTAATGTTATTGATGCATCGTCCCCCAATGTTGATTCCTTCCATATCTTCAATATTTCTGAAAATACTTTTCACTGTACAGGGAAAACAGATCTGGAGACATTACACATCCCTGTCTCACACCTCTCTTAATAGGCTGATATTGGCCTACTTCATTATCAACTCTTATGGCAGCTTGTTGTTTCCAATATATGTTTTTTACAAGTCTAAGGTCTTTTCCATCAATTTGTAGAACTTCAAGCATCCTTATCACGTCGACATGTCTCACTTTATCGAAAGCCTTTGTGTAGTCAATAAAGCAAAGGTGTAGATCTTTGTTTAATTCTATAGATCGTTCAATTACGGTTCTCAGTAAATACACAGCATTTACTGTACCCTTTCCTTCTACAAACCCACATTGTTCTTCTCCTATTTCAGGTTGTATTTTCTTCCTAACTCTTTGCATGATAATTCTTAGCAAAATCTTTGTGATGTGACTCATTATACTAATTGTTCGATGTTGATCACATTCCAAGGCTCCTGATTTCTTTGAATGGATAATACATTTAACATTCTTACAAGTCTGTATGCATGATACACTCCTATGTTTCTCTGTGTGCTTTTAATACAATAAATAATGAACAGACAACGTGGACAAACACATAATGTGGACATCAAACCTGTTGAAGGTGAGCTCAAAGCATCGGCCGCTGCAGCCAGAACTGCCGGATCTTCAGGCTGACTTGCATACAATTTCGTCCCAGGTTTTGGAGCCTTACTCGGTTCTTGTTGATGATCATAGTTCCGTTTTGGCTTAGTGTTTTCCAGAGTTTTTTCTAAGGACTCCTTTGGAGGTCGGAATTCTCTGATTCCCTAGACATATAATGAAATGTTATGTCTACTTTCTTTTAGAGAAAACAATTCAATAGAAGTACTGTCTTCAGAGACATTAACATGACTGTTCCAAGTTTCATCACTGCATGAACACTCATCAAGCTTACTGTTTATGACACTCATTAATTAGAGCATTTCAGTTAATGGTGTCACTGATTAATCAGGGAAGCCATTCAAATGATACAGCAATGCCTTTTCTTCTCTTTTGGGTGCAGTGCATCACAACAAATGTCAATGTTGATTTATTTGACTATTTTTTTGTGCGTGCATATTAATGTTTTTCCTTGTTTACGAAGTTATGTGACTGTTTCTTACGAGAAATTGAGAATGAAACAAGAGGTTATGTGGTTATGGAGATACAATTCCCTGTGCCTCAGCTGATGACAACAATCACTAGGCATGACATAACCAGATGCTGTATGCATTTGTGTCAGGTTGAAATCCTCAAGACATATTCTGTACTGAGATACTTTACCTGACCCAAGCTGCATCAATGCGTTAACACTGAAGCTTACTGTTTATGGTGTTCGTTAATTACAGTGGATTTCAGTTAATGATGATTTATGATGTTCGATAATTACAGTGGATTTCAGTTAATGATGATTTATGGTGTTTGTTAATTACAGTGGATTTCAGTTAATAATGATTTATGGTGTTTGTTAATTACAGTGGATTTCAGTTAATGATGATTTATGGTGTTTGTTAATTACAGTGGATTTCAGTTAATGATGATTTATGGTGTTAATTAATTACAGTGGATATCAGTTAATGATGATTTATGATGTTCATTAATTACAGTGGATGTCAGTTAATGATTTATGGTGTTTGTTAATTACAGTGGATTTCAGTTAATGATGATTTATGATGTTCGTTAATTACAGTGGATATCAGTTAATGATGATTTATGGTGTTCGTTAATTACAGTGGATATCAGTTAATGATGATTTATGGTGTTCGCTAATTACAGTGGATATCAGTTAATGATGATTTATGGTGTTTGCTAATTACAGTGAATATCAGTTAATGATGATTTATGGTGTTCGTTAATTACAGTGGATATAATGATGATTTATGGGGTTCGTTAATTACTGCAGATTTCAGCTAATGATTGATTGATTGATTGATTTAGGAACCGACATCACAGCACTTGGGACATTCCCATAAGCGCTCTGTCCCCATCCTCAGCAGCCAGCGAAGAGTTCCAACACTAATAGTTCCAGTAGCAATCTGATTATATGTCCGTCTCGCCTTTCCTCTGAGCGTCGAGCGTCGGCCAGATCCCCTTGTCACACCTCGCTGTCTCATTCTTACCAGACTATGGTGATCCATTTGCTCCTCCGAGGTGTACACGTGCTCCCACAAGGCCGCAACCACGTCTGCCTTGTCATGCATCAATACTCCACCAAGTTTTGCCGAGCCAGCCAATCTGTCCGCCTGTTCATTCCCCAGCACACCGGCATGCCCAGGAGAAAAGATCCAGGTGATTCTTGCTACCCGTGACCTCCAAAGCGAAGCAAGCCACTCTGCACGAAGCTTGCCTGTTCTCACCCTTCTCAGCATGCTTTCTGAGTCAGTTACAATCACAATGTGTGTATGTATCGTGTTTTCTATCCAGCAGAAAGCTGCACTGACCGCCTCCACCTCCATTCTTAAGCTAGATGTAGTGTCATCATACGCCAGGCTCTCCTGCACCAAACGCCGACCATTAGTTTTTGCCAAGAACCCCCAGGCATTTCTCCTACCTCTCAACACCAACCCATCCGTGTAGATAATCACATCACCCGGGCAAGAATTTTCCTGAATTAGTTGCTGAATTTCCACTTCCGTGGCCCCTGCTGGCCACTCCCTGCACTCAGCTAATGATGACACCAGTTAATCAGTAAAACTGTTTAAATGAAAAAAAAACAGTGCTTCTTCTTCTGCATTCCTTCTGCATTCTTCTTCTGAAGGGCCGAATGTAAGACGGGCCTGCGCGCCCAATTTGTGACCCTAATAAAGTTGATTTGATTTGATTTGATTTGATTTCCTCTTGTGGGGGAATCGCCTCTCTAACTCAGATGTTAGTGTGTGACATGTGGCATATATCTGTGTAAGGTTTGAACCCTCTAGGCAGATTCCATGCAAGGTACATGGTTCTATTTATGGCATGCAAAAATGTTTTGCTTTCACAAAAGAATACTATTCTTGACAAAAGAAAAAGTGGATTTCTTAATCTGTTACTATCAGCTAGATGAAATAAATAAAGTGAATACTTTACAATTTAAATACTGCTACAGCAACAAGAAAGCTAGGTGTGGACTTTCAGAAAATATTTCATAAGTGAAAGAGAGAAGACAAAAATCCACATGTCAAGGATGCTTGGAATCAATGGTTTTCCAGTGCATCTTAACATAGTATGTGTGTAAATAACTGCGTGCTAGAAACCAAGTCTGAAGAATTGGCCCAAACAAAAAGCCGTCTGACTGAAATGTCAACATGATGAGTTGTTAGTTGTCTTGATAGAAATGCACACAGAACAATAATTACAATTTTTTTTTAAATTTGCATATCCTTTTACAGGACATCGCTGTCAACAGCAGCATCTTTCAGCTGTCTGTTGATTTCTTGGCAAGATTACGCTCAGTAGTTTGCCATTGCTTTCTGAGCGGCCGGCTCAGTTATCCCGCAAATCACCAGCGGGGGACAAACTGCTCTCAGTTCTCGCCCGCTACGAGACTCTGCGTGATAAACGGGATTACGGAGAAAGTGGTGTAACCCCTCAGCCAGAGAGACCGGCATAATTACAATAAACAAACAAAAAACAATTTTCTTTATTAGCAAAAGCACTGTGGCCAATTACAATAAACTCACCGACATGATCCCTTCTTAAAACGTACTACCTTAGGCACAAACATGTTCAGCATTAATGCACTAAAACATTTCACTACCAACAAACATCCAACAGGGACTGATGGGCAATGCCAGCGTCTCCTACTTTAAACTTACTATCTTGGCCCATACATGTTAAACATTACTGCACTGAAACATGTCACTACCAACAAACATCCAACAATCAACACTCACCATCTTGGGAGAGTCCCTGTGGCCTGAAGCTGCCAGTTTGGACAGAGCTATATCACCTGTGAATATCACTTCAGCCAACTGCTGCACCAAAGGTCCATGGTGTATTATCAGAAATACCTGCCAAGTGTTTGGTGATCACATTTTTATAACTTAAACATACTCACATTTGTGCAAGATAAAATAACATGGGATCTTCACATCTGATGATACTAAAACATGGTATCCACAAGAACTGGCTAATTTTTAAAGGGGCTTTCTTTTAGGGGCTGATTTCTGTGGGCTAATAAAAATTATATGATGGTTAGCCCACATAAAATGTTTACAACTATTTTTTTAATGTGTGAAATTTAATGATTTCCACTGTTTACAAAAAGTTTATAAAAATTCAATGTGTGAATGAATGGGAACAATTTTGCACAATGAGCTTGATAAAATGAAGCTGATAAAAAGAAAGACAAATGACAAAGATACAATCAATTTGGGAAGAACAGGACAGTGGTTTCTGTAAAGGTGTGGACACCAAGAATGTTACAGGTACTCATTATTTTCAACAGAAAGCATGATCAGACAAGGAAAACGTACATTCATTGCTTCAACCGTTATGAAATAAAAACTACTGACAGATGCTCTTGAGTATATTTTTCAAAATAATGAAGCAGATCACAACAAAGCAACCAATAACTTGATTTATTTTAAATATGTATACCAAACAAGTTTCCTGTTTTAAAAAAAAAAATAAACCACAAGGCAAAATGAAACAGAGGATGTCCAAGAAACAACTACAACACACTGGCATTCAAGGAAATGTGGGTCAGGCTGCTGCAGGGCTGAAGAGAATTGCTGGAAATAGAGGACAGTGGAGTAACATGATAATATGACTTCAATACCAGTCTTTGTACCAACCTGATGATGATGGCGGTGGTGATGATGCTGATGATACTAACAAAGAGACATTAGAAGCACATAACTCATTCTATACCAAGCAGCTCACTATGCATTCATGAGTTGCTTCATAAACACATACACTTCTTAACTCTTTATGTCCTAGGCAGATGATACTTTACAGTAATAATATTACAACTGTCAAGGACAAAGAGAGCTGGGGGAAAAAAGATGAAACCATGGCCAAACCATGCTCTTTTATATTAAATATCAAATTATATTCGTTTGCACACTGTAAACATGGACAATTCTATCACCAGAAACAGCAAAGGTTTACTGGATTAACCCTTTACAGGGTGGACCGGCCATTTCCGTCTGATGCGTTAAACGGGCAGAACGTCTCAAACCGGCCGATACTATTATGCATCTGCCCTGTAAAGGGTTAATAAAGAAATAATGGGTTTTACATTGTTAATATCAAAAGCCACTGGTGGCTTGTTTTTAGTGAGACGAAATAAATTAAATACAAAGAAATTGAAGTGACACTTACTTGTGACAGCAAGAACAGCGAAACAACACTGCTAACATGCTTTCTGTCAACCTGAATGAATGAAAGGAGCCAAATAACACTAAAATGTTCGCTGATTTCACAGAATAATTCTTGTGTTAGTAACATTATTTATCACAATGTGTTACCTCTGGTAAAATGGTAACCTAAAGTTTGGTATAATCATGGCGACTGTATTTATGTCATGTACAATAGGCTTAATAAACAGACAGCAGAACCTTCCATAATCTCATATGTCACAATTTTAAAAGAATTTACCAAACTAACAAAGTCAATTAAACTATATCAGTGATTGATCAAATATTCAAAAGAAACTTACTATGAATCAATGTGAGCAATTCTGCACAATAAGTTTCACATCAATTGTCTCAAAAATTATAATCTTCTTCTTCTTCTGCGTTCATCTGGAGATTGTTTTCGGACGTTTATTTGTGTTGTGCCTGTTTACAGCAGAGATGCGTTCTTGCGCCGTTAGGCCGACACAATCGACCTCTGCTGGCATTTTTCGACCGGGTTAACCTTCCCGGGGGAAAAATTATATTCAAAATTATAAGAAAAGAAAGAAAGTGTTCCTACCAAGGAGCAATTGCTGACATATATCATAACCTGTGCCACTTTAAAAGACACAGCTCTTTGTTGAAGGATGTGCTGAAGGGAAAAGTCAAGGGGAAGTGTGCACATAGAAGACAATTTTACAGATGGACAGACATGAACTGGCAGCAGCTTACAAGACTGTGACATAAATATGCAGAAAAGAGGGTATTGGAGACTCACTACAGCTGACCTTCAATGCAATGACACTTGATGATAATAATCATAACCTAGTTGAATTTATATACTAAGTATGCTGGAAGTAACTAAAAACTCATCACCATCCAGTGGCTTGTCCTGTAAAGAACTTTGCCTCCAGAATGGTCTTTCAAAATGTCTCACCATCATAAGTCATATGCCTGGCTTCTGTTTGTGGCATATGTAAATTATTTATCACATCCTGAACCCATCTATGACATAGTCTACCTCTTCTTGGCTTTCCAGTACACTTCCCTACACAATTTTTTCCAGACATTTATGTCTCTTTACATATCCAAAGTATTTCATTTTCCTCAATTGTATTTGTCTTAACCAAATCTTCTTCAATTTTGAGTTCTTGTTGGATAGATCTGTTTGATCTCTTTATCATCCAATGAATTTGTTTGTACTTTGTACTCTTCTGTAGCACTTATATTCAGAGTTGCCTATGTGCTTTTCAGTTAATCTGTTAAATGTCCAAGTTTCAGGTCAATATATTAACTTAGGAATCAGGCATGCTCTTAGTACTCTGACTTTTGTTCTGTCTGTTCCAATCCATTAACATTCTGATAGCTTTAAGTTTTGTAGAGCAATGTTTGTTTCTTAAATTTCTGTTATCACATTTCCGTCATAATACCTCTGAAGTCGGAGTGGGCCTGATGGCAAGGAATACTGTTACAAACAGACTGCCTGTTGTACCTACCGTATCCTCAGAAAATTTCTTGCGCATTGTCAGAGAATACACATACAGAGGCAAGAGCAATCTATTGATGAGTTTCTCCGTCAACACCTGGTTCAAGGTATCGATGTCAATGAGGAAAATGTCGTTGACATAGTGCAGGTGATCCAGGTGCTCTGCGACTAGATCAGCCAACCTGTCACGGCTTCTGTGGCTGTAATATTGTTGAATACATCATTAGCAAGAGACAGAATATTTTCTTCAACAAGGAGACAATATTTACTGAAAACATTATCATGACATTTGTTAACCACTCTCTATGTGTTGCTGGGGCCGAGAAGAAAAACAAAGAATAGTAACACAGTAGCCTACCATGTGTAATATAAGATATGACTAAGGAGGGTAGGCTGCAGACTGGCTACTTGATCCTGTAGAACACTTTAGCTGCAAAATCCAAACAATCATGAACAAGTCTGCAAAGGACTTGGCATGAGTTAGTTGAGGACATATGCTCTATTGGAGATGTTTAAAAAAAGTTAGTTGCATATCCTTTACAAGACGTCGCAGTCAACACCAGCATTTGTTTGCTGTTGTGATCCCTTGGCAAGTTTACATTCAGTAGTTTGCCACTGCTGTCTGAACGACCGTCACCCATACTTTTACATTAAAAAAACTAACGCAAGGCAGTCTGCTGCCAAATCACCCGCAGCTGTATTTCGAAAGCGGGTATATGGGATTACGAACTGTGTCCATAACCCCTTCACCACGGAGCCGGCTATTGGTGGTGAAAGCCAGCAAATAAGAAATTTGCCACTACCAGTGTCCGCTGGGAGGTTTTGAAGGCTGTGGTACCAAAGGTCTTAGAGATATGCATTTCGAGTGGTTTGTGCATTTTGTGTGGGCTATGCTTTTGTTTTTATGCCCCATTCCTGTATGTATTACAACATAAACAAATATACATCAGTGGTCTGTTCTCCCAAGCAAGGTCCAGTGTCAATTATCCTCATTCGAGGGCATATAATTTCATTTAAATGTTGACAATGGTCATTCCCCTTTTCCCCAGCCATTCCAGTCTTATACATTAAGCAAAATATGTGACTATGAGGTAACCATAATGGGCATACAAAGGTGGCATTACCAAGCAATCTTCATGCAGTGCTCAGGCATAGGATTTTATTTTATCTCGGACAGATACAAATTTCTTGCTCTTGTAATTAGAATCTTTTTTTTTTGGCATACCCTTTACAGGACATCGCTGTCAACACCTGCATCTTTCAGCTGTATGTTGATTTATTGGCAAGATTACGCTCAGTAGTTTGCCATTGCTTTCTGAGCGACCGGCTCACATACCCCGTAAGTTACCGATGCGATTCGAACCACTGCTGATTCTCACCGTCATCACGTTACGACGAGAGTATACGAGATTACGGAGAAAAGTCATAACCTCTAAGCCACGAAGCCGGCAATTAGAATCTGGGTCCCCTAATAAACTGATATCCTAACAACACTGACCATCCACTTTTCCAGATATGTGCTTACTTCTGTTGTAGCCGATTTTGTGGTGAAGGGGTTCGAAACACAGCTACGGGCGACTTGGCAGCAGACAGCCTTGTGTTGGTTTTTATAAAACGGTATGAGTGCCGGTTGCTCAGTAAGCAATAGCAAACTACTGAAAGTTAACCTGCCAAGCAACCACAAACAGCAAAAAAAAGCTGAGGTTGACTGTGCCGTCCTGTAAAGGATATGCAACTAACTTTTAATTTCTATTGTATACTTCTAGCTAACATGCATCCAGAACCTGAGTCCTCAGATACATGACACTGATATCTTAACAACACTGGCCATCCACCTCTCCCAGTATGTCGTAACAGCATGCAGATAAACTTACTTCTATTGTTTACTTCTAGCTAATAATTGGAGACAACACTTACTAATGGTCATGTCTGACACATGCATCCAGAACCTGAGTCCCCTGATACATGAAACTGATATCTCAACAACATTAGCCACCTGCTTCTCCAAGTATGTTGTAACAACATGTAGATAAACTACTTATATTGTTTACTTCTAGCTAATAATGGACGACAACACTTAATAATGCATGTATGACATATGCACCAGAACATGAGTCCCTGATACATGAAACTGATATCTCAACAACATTAGCCACATGCTTCTCCAAGTATGTTTGTAACAACATGCAGATCACACTTAATTCTATAGTTTACTTCTAGCTAATAATTGGAGACAACACTTACTATATGCCATGTCTGACACATGACATCCAGAACATGAGTCCCCTGATACAGTGAAACTGATATTCAACAACATTAGCCCACTGCTTCTCCAAGTTATGTTGTAACAACATGCAGATAAACTTATTCTATGTTACTTCTAGCTAATAATTGGAGACAACACTTATAATGGTCATGTCTGACACATGCATCAAGAACCTGAGTCCCTTGTACAGTGAAACCTGATATCCTCAACAAAATTAGCACCTGCTTTCCAAGTATGTTGTAACAACATGCAGATAAACACTTCTATTGTTTACTTTAGCTAATAATTGGAGGACAACATTACTAATGGTTCATGTCGACACATGCATCCAGAACCTGAGTCCCATGATACATGAAAACGATATCCAACAAGATTACCACTGTCGCAAGTTATGTTGTAAAACATGCATATAAACTGTACTTCTATGTTACTTCTAGCTAATAATTGGAGAAAACACTTACTATGGTCATGTCTGACACATGCATCCAGAACTGAGTCCCTTCTTACATGAAACTGATATTCTCAACAACATAGCCACCTGCTCTCCAAGTATGTGTAACAAAATGTAGATAAACTTACTTCTATTGTTTACTCTCTAGCTAATTAATTGGAGGACAACCACTATAATGGTCATGTTTGAAATATGATCCAGAAACCTTCTACGTCCATGATACATTGAAACGATATTCTCAAAACATTAGCCACCTGCGTCTCCACGTATGTTGTAACAACATGTAGATAAAATTACTTCTTTGTTTACTCTAGCTAATAATTGGAGACAACACTTACTAATGGTCATGTCTGACATATGCATCCAGAACCTGAGTCCCCTGATACATGAAACTGATATCTCAACAACATTAGCCACCTGCTTCTCCAAGTATGTGTAACAAACATGTAGGATAAACTTACATTCTAGCTAATAAATGGAGACAAACACTTACTCGTGATCATGTCTGACACATGCATCCAGAACCTGAGTCCCCTGATACATGAAACTGATATCTCAACAACATTAGCCACCTGCTTATCCAAGTATGTTGTAACAACATGCAGATAAACTTACTTCTATTGTTTACTTCTAGCTAATAAATGGAGACAACACTTACTCATGATCATGTCTGACACATGCATCCAGAACCTGAGTCCTCTGATACATGAAACTGATATCTTAACAACACTGGCCACCCACCTCTCCCAGTATGTTGTAACAGCATGCACATAAACTTACTTCTATTGTTTACTTCTAGCTAATAAATCACTTACTCGTGATCATGTCTGACACATGCATCCAAATCTAGAATATGGTTTCCGATAAACCAGACCAGGTTGGAAAAGTAAGGAGCTGCTGTACGATCCCTGATGTAGCTAAGCATAGCTTTATCATCAACTGCAATGTAACAACAAGGGTATGCAGAAAACATGTGTACACAAAATAGAGAGAATTTAATTCTCTCAGTCCCAGGCAACTGCTATTTTAAATTAATAACATTCTATCTAGGAGCTAAAGTAGTAGGGTAACATTTAATGTAACACCAAAGACAGAATAGGTAAAAGTAATAATTTCTATAACTGAAGGAGCAATAACTGTTTGGGACTGAAGAAGTTAGGGTAACATTTAATGTAACATCAAAGGCAGAATATGCAAAAGCAATAACTGTCTGGGACTGAAGAAATTATGGTAACAATTAATGTAACATCAAAGACAGAATAGGTAAACTTTTTGGTACTTTAAAAAGACCCTTTTACACTTATTAAGACACTTTGGGCATATTGTGCTAGACCTATATTTGTCTAGGCCAATCAGTATTCTGTGGGTGGTACAGTCAGTATAACCCTGGTGGCTTTTACTTCCCAAGACATTCCCTGCACCCATTTTATGCTGGAGTGACCTGGGAGCACATGTCAATTTCTTCTCCTTCTTCATTCCTCTTTCGACGGGAATGCGCCAGACCTAGTTATGCACCCCAAAGGTCAGTATGTTCAACTTCAGCATGTATCTGTGTACGGTTTCCTGTAGACGGGTTCTTATTTAGCCATGGGTAGGTTTACTTTTCCGAACAGCTCTGCCAGCTCTTATGGCCTACTCTCTGCAATTTCCAACTGCCGTGGGATTTTTAACGTGCGCAACTTACCTCCTGTTTTTCACCCAATTCTAAGAATGCTATGTATTAGGACCTCACTAAGCAAGAGATCAGAGGGTCATGTGATTTATTAGTTACGAATGGTTCTTGGGAACATTCCCAGCCCTACACAGGCATCAAACCTGATGTTTTCTGAGACAGGCAATTTAACCTCTAATGAACAGCTCAATTTAAAAAATCTGTCCTGAAACAGATTTAAACCCAAAACCCACAGGCCAGCATGCGGGAGTCTAGCACTATTGGTGTCACGACTTATAGTTGCAGTAACAAACAGGACTGAAAAATTTAATGTAACATCAAAGACAGAGTAGGTAAAACTACTAACTGTCTGGGACTGAAAGAGTTAACTGTCTGGGACTGAAGGAGTTAAGAGTAACAAGCTGGACAGAAACCAGAATCACCATGTAGTGTGTGATTGCACTACCACAGCTCCAATCAGACCAAGAGAATCCAAGGAACACTAACCTGGTTAAAAAACGCACGAAAAAGTCAGATGCGTCGGCCTTAGGGTTTTGGCCCAAGGGTGCGTAATGAGACACACCTGCAATTACGTCTGAAAAACACTCCAGATGAACACAGAAGAAGAAGAAGAAGAAGTAGAAGAAGAAGAAGAAGAAGAAGAAGAAGAAGAAGAAGAAGAAGAAGAAGAAGAAGAAGAAGAAGAAGAAGAAGAAGAAGAAGAAGAAGGAGGAAATAGGTATCTACCACCCAGCACTCAAAACAAAATAATAATAACAAACAGTAATAAAAGCATAAGAAGTGAACTGAAAGAGAACAAAACAGTATTATCACAATAAGAAAGGACAACAGAAAAGTGATGTTAACAACAGGGAAAATTGAATGGCCTAACAACATTGGCTGATTCAGCTGAAAATCGAAATGATGAAACAAGGACCCAATAATACAGGGTGTAGAAACACACCAGCTGGCACCTCACATGTCCATAATACAAAGTCTCTTGTTACGCTAAACAACAGCTCAGAGATCACGTACTGAAAGAAACTCATTATACAGACATAGCCACAGATGGTACACCAACCATCAATTACAAACATAAATACAACTATAGAAGGTTTATGTGGTTCAGCAAAGTGTACATAGTCAAACCCCTAATGGTAAAAACAATATCATCATCATGTGCCATGCCAAATGGTGTATATTCATGTGTGTCCATAAATCTCTGTCATTGGTGTTCTGGATTAATTCTATTGATGTTATTTCTTCATGCCAGTCATAAGGCCACCTTGTGGAATATCTCCCTGTCTGCCTCTGCCTCTTCTACCACTGATCTTTCACAATATTTTCCACCGCTTTTCTTCTCATCACATGGCCAAAGAACATTATCTCTTTCATATAGTTATATAATGTTCTACTTCATAGCCTTTTCCAGGCACTTGTTTGTTACGATGGCAGACCATAATTTTCGCACTAATTGTTCCAGAAACCACATCTCCATTTCCTCGAAGCTCTTCTGATTTGCTCGTTCACATTCCAAGTTTCACTGCCACACAACACAGCAGGTTCTATATATTTCAGTGTTTTCTTACTTGTTCACATTCCAAGTTTCACTGCCACACAACACAGCAGGTTCTATATATTTCAGTGTTCTCTTACTAGCCGGCTCTGTGGCGAAGGGATTATGGACGCAGTTCGTAATTCCGCAGCATACCGTGTTCGAAACACAGCTGAGGGCGATTTGGCAGTCGGACCGGCTTGCGTTGATTTTCATGAAAATGGTATGAGTGCTGGTCGTTTAGAAAGCAATGACAAACTACTGGACGTAAACTTGCCAAGAAAACACAAACAGCCCAAAAATGCTGGGGTTGACTGCAACGTCCTTTAAAGGATATGCAACAAACCAACTTGTATTCTCTTCAACTGATATTTAATTAGAGTAACTTATTACATAAGACTTTTCATATTCTAAAATGCAGCTTCTTGCATGGCCTATTCTGCTGTTAATTTGTCACACATCTCCCAGCTGACGTTATGATTTCCCCCAGAAAATTTAAATTAATTGCCTTGGTTAAGCATTTTCCCTTCTATTATAATATCAAACAATGAATATGAAAGTTCAATATACATACAATATAATAAAAATATAACAAATCACTAGAAGGAACAGCAGATGTAGTGTTTAAAGGTTTACCATGCGGGTATGTTTTTAAATACTTTCGGTCTTAGAGAGTTTCACAGTAGATGACAAAAGGGGAAAATAAATCACTATGGAAAATAATCAGTGTTTTACATTCAAAGTGGCTAAATATAAGGGTAGTGGGTTTTCCCTATAAAAAGGAGAGGGCAACTCCTCTCTTCTAACCTATGAGACACCCTTGAGCAAGGTGGAGTGCCGATTTAGCCTCCAAACAGGGGAACTGTGAAACCATGCAATCAGGTGGAAGACTGAGCATAAGAGCAGCTGGCAATTGGTAGTTATGGTCTCAAGTTCATGATGGTAGGCAGAGGTTCTCTTTATATACACAATGACTATGGTCACCGATCAGCATAGTCATTGCCATGAAGGAAAGCAACACCAGACTACATTCTTTACAGTTGCCTAGAAAATTATACAGTTAAAAGAAAGAAAGAAAGAATCCTCTAACCTATGAGACATCCTTGAGCAAGGTGGAGTGCCGATTTAGCCTCCAAAACAGGAGAACTGTGAAACCATGCAATCAGGTGGAAGACTGAGCATAAGAGCAGCTGGCAATTGGTAGTTATGGTCTCAAGTTCATGATGGTAGGCAGAGGTTCTCTTTATATACACAATGACTATGGTCACCGATCAGCATAGTCATTGCCATGAAGGAAAGCAACACCAGACTACATTCTTTACAGATGCCTAGAAAATTATACAGTTAAAAGAAATAATGGAGAAAGACTGTTGCGGTGGAAAGGTTCTGCTCAGAACAAGCCACTGGATGATGATGTATAAATCCTACCCAGAAGTAGTCATGTGGGAGCCAGATTTCTTATGCATGGTTTGACCAAACATAATAGTAAGACAACATATTATGTGATGGTTGGGATTCAGGAAAGGTGTGCATCCCACATTGCTTGCGGTTGAAAGAATTATGGAAGGCTGTGTTTCTTCCTGGCTCATACAATATCTATTTGACAACATCAGCAGTAACACAGTATCAAGTCAAATGAGAGATCTCATTATCTACCACCATATCTTAGTAAGTTAAGTAAAGTAAAGGACCGTTTTATACACCCTGAAATGCACTAAGTACATGGTGATCCACGACTCTGGTGATCGTGTGAGATGGCGAAACATGACCACCCTCACTTATCGGCATGGCACATGATGATGATGATGATGATAGACTCATATTTTTATATACCAGTTGGCACTTGGTGAGTGATGTGGTCAGTATCACGCCAACCAGATTTATTTTCCAAGACATTTCCTGTTACCTATTTTTGGCTGAATCAAACTAGGACTCCCAGTCAATTTTAAAAATCTGTTGCAATGCAAATTTGAACCATGATCACCAAGCCAGCAGTCAAGAGTCTAGCCACTAAGCTACTGTGACACCCAACATAAGTATGTAATGACAAAACAACAGAAGAGAACCAACCAGTTCTTACCTTTGAACACATTCAACGTGATAGTTCTGACTGCAATACGCACCATAGACTCATGATGGTTAAAGAATTTTATGGCCTCAGTGTACAGAGCAAAATCATTGGTGTGCTGCAGAAATGTACAAGAGAAATTATTTGTAACTCAAAACAGTTATTCTTACACTACAAACTGATACCAGTCATTCTTTTACCACAAACTGATAACAGACATTCTTATACCACAAACTGCAACCAATCATTCTTATTCCACAAAGTGCAACCATTCATTCTTATACCACAAACTGCAACCAATCAATCTTATACCACAAACTAATACTAGTCATTCTTATACCACAAACTGCAACCAATCAATCTTATACCACAAACTGGTAACAGACATTCTTATACCACAAACTGCAACCAATCATTGTTATTCCACAAACTGCAACCAATCAATCTTATACCACAAACAACAAACAATTACACTAACAGTATTCAAATTGTAAAATAGAGAAATAAAGAATTTTTAAACAAGAGTTTTATGTAGAATCCCATGCCCAAAGAAAATACAGTATTTTCTGAAACAGGAAACCTAATCATATGATTCAGTTAATGCTGAAGATAATTTTTCCAGAGAACTCCACATGATTTGGTTGGTTGAGCTAATCCTACGGAAAACTGAGTTTCAAGTCAAATGCAATGGCATTCAGGTCATTTAAGCCCTGAAAAGAGCTTGCACCAAAGTAGTAAGAATGGAGCAGATACGTCACTCCCAGCCCAGAACCAAAGTATCATCTCCACTGGTGCTGGGTCGCAGAGCTCTCCCTTGCCTCTCTAAGCTAGGAAACCAGCAAGGTGTGCAAGATCAGGTCCGGAGCTTCATATCTGCGGAGAGGCACATTAGAATGTACCCAGGTCAGGACTCAGCACAGTACATGTGGACTGTCTGTATTATATATATATATGTATATATATATATATATGTATATGTATATATATATATATATATATATATATATATATATATATATATATATATATATATATATGTCTACCCAGGAAAAAACACATGAAAAACTAATGAAAACTAAACAAATGCTCAAGAATGTGGTGCACATAATTTACATTTGACTACAAAAGCTGTGTGGCTGTTCTGTTTATGAAAACCTGGAAAGTTTGACCTTCTAAACCACAGTGTAAGTTTCTGTTTACATTACACTGCAAATGAACAAGTCATATGTAAATGGATAAATATACAAGTACAAAATGACAGAAAATTGAACGCAAGGCATAGCTACCATAACAATCCAGCATATCAGACGTAACATTATATTACAGAGCTGAGAATTGTAGATAGTATCAATTCTACCACTGGAATAATATTCTAGAAATTACTGAGTCAAAATTTCTTGTTCTGATGTGGGATGACTGTAAAAGTTGACATGGCCAATAATGTAAAATATCTATCACTTTCTTTGCTGCCTTCAATTCTCAGGGGTAGAATTTAGTCAGAATTTTGATGGGACTACAGAGTTCATGCATCTGTGCTGAAACCATTCATTTTCTTTTTCATTAATGTGAAGTGGTGCCAAAGTGCAGTGTGTTCATTAAGCCGGATCAACACTCTTGGACTGAACTGTTCAGTGTGCAGTGAGGATAATCTGATGATTACCTAACCAATATATAGCCAGAATCATACAACTTCTTTGACTAAATATGTTATTCTGATAGTTATCCATATCTTTATAGCCTGTGAGTTTTGAGAAAACAATGTCTGCTACTTCCAACCAGAAATATAAATTCATGAGTACTGATTTGCCACAAAAGAAAAAGGAAAGGAATAGAAAAAAAACCAAGGTGCTTGGGTTATTTTGTGTTGAAGTACATTTGTTCCTTTGCTGAGACTGTCGTTATTTGGATGTGACAGATTTTGAACCGTGGTGCTCCTGCAACTTTCAGTCCTGTTGTCTTCCTGTGTGTTCTGTTCTCTTTTATTCACTTTTGTACCTTGCCTGAGTGTTGCTAACACCAGTGAATTTATTTATCATGCGATTTCAATTGTCTAATAGTAAAAAATAACAAGATTATAATGAATATAAAATAGCAAGAAGACAGGCAAGGAAAAGAACTGATAATGCCAAAACTAAATCATGAATAGCAAACAGAAGAATTTGAAAGCACTCTACAATGGTTCATTGAGAAATGTTTATCAGGTTATCAATGCTAAGAGAAAAAAAAAAGAAGAAAGATAGCATAAATTATAAATAATAGGTGTGTAAAAGACTGAAATAACCCAAAGCTTATCTTAAAGATATGGCAAGAATGCTTCAGCCAGCCTCTGAATATCAAACCAACATATAATAAAGACCCACGATTTACCAATGTGAGCCACGTTAGCATAATTGCTAGATGCTAGACCAGTCGAAATGTCTTGAGATGTATTGCGGCTGGCATGGTACTGACTTCCCCCACTGCATGTTGGTTGCTCTATAAAAATATGGGTTTAGCACCATATGCCCAATGCACCTAGGTGTGCAATAGGGTCCTTGACTTGACCTACTTAGTACTTATAATATATCAATATAAATAACTCAACTGAGCTAGAACCAGAAATATTAGAATCAGAAATAAAGAGCAGTATGAAACTCATATGAACAATTCTCCTGAAGCAGATGTCATCCCTTTTGAACTGATGAAGAACTGCCCGGCTACAAACTGTACAACTTAGTGTGGGCAAATAATAACTTAGTCTGGGCAAATAATAACTTAGTGTGGGCAAATAATAACTTAGTGTGGGCAAATAATAACTTAGTGTGGGCAAATAATAACTTAGTCTGGGCAAATAATAACTAGTCTGGGCAAATAATAACTTAGTCTGGGCAAATAATAACTTAGTCTGGGCAAATAATAACTTAGTCTGGGCAAATAATAACTTAGTCTGGGCAAATCACAACTTAGTCTGGGCAAATCAACAAGCACCTGAAGATTGGAGAAATGCCATAAGCGTCCCAATTTGAGAAAAGAAAGGTAGTGAAACAAACTGTAAAATTAAGAGCTGAATGGAGGCAATCTAAAACCACAAGGAGAAGGGAATTACAGAGATGAATAATATTCAGGAGACAGCAACAGTTAGGATGGCTTAGCGTGGGTGAGTGGAGGGCCCATGCCCCAATGGGGAATAAAGGGTAGAAGAAGAAGAAGAAGCAGTCTCTACACTACATCAGATAGCAGAGAGAGCTACAGAATATGACAACACACTATGCTTAGTGCATCTAGGATCAGCAGGCCTTTGACAGGTAAATCAACAAGTGTGGAGAATATTAAACAACAATGGAGTTGGCATCTGATAATTATATGCAATAATTATACAGTGTATGGTGAGAACAAATGCCGGAGATATAGAAAGTGTCCATATGCTGTCTGAAGTACAACAGGGATTAGTTCTATTCCCTCTGTGCTTCATGACATGCAATATAAAGTGACATAGACTAACTGGTTCAATCAAGACTTTAACTAACCCACCCTGGTGAATTACAATGGCACACTTATATCCTTAGTACAGCAATAAAAAGAACAAAATTTCAAAATCAACAAAGAGAAAACAGGATATGACCATTGTAAGAAAAGGAATAAAAACAACGGACATCACAGAAAACCATCAATTAAGACAAACGAAACATTCCAAATGCTTAGGGAGCATAATATCATCCCATGGCAGCAGATATTAATGACAGATACAACAAAGCATGGAAGTGACCAGATCATAATTCAGAACAGCACATACATCAGACAGGCTGAGATTAGGCCTGGGTTAGTCATGTTTCCTCCATGGGTTTTAGATATTTCAGTGTCAACAGGCTCCAATTCTATGCCCGAGGGAAAACAACAACCAGCCGAGGGTGTTAAGTGACAGGGAGAAAATGCTGGATGATCTGACACAAGAGCAAGGGAGATGATAGGTGATCAAAGGACAGATGTTTGTGGTGGAACATGTGCCATGGCACATGATGATGATGATGATAATAATGGATTTAACGTACACTTCTGCAGAGTACATAGAAAAACTGAGTGCTGAAAGCAAAATTAGATAAACAATATAACAAGAACATTATTTGTATTACTATTATCAATTAGACTTTCTCCGTAATCCTGTATACTCTCGTGAGTAACGTGACATGCGCGAGAATCGGTAGTGGTTCTCTCCACGTCAGTAACTTACGGGGTATGTGAGCTGGTCGCTCAGAAAGCAATGGCAAACTACTGAGCATAATCTTGCCAAGAAATCAACAATCAGCTGAAAGATGCTGATGTTGACAGCGATGTCCTGTAAAGGATATGCAAACAAACATAAAAAATTATCAATTAAGACACCTCAAACCCCATGCACATGGACTCATGCTTCATCAGATTCAAGAACAATCTTGATATTCACAAAAGTATAAGAAACAGAAATAATAAATAACCAATCAAAAACTGCTGCAGAACTTACTGGTATGTGCGAAGTCTGAAAAAATGGTGTAAAGCACAAGTGGGAATCTGGTGTAAACAACTGTTTATAGGAAAAACTAGGGAGAAATTGAATGTGCAGAATTAGTAGCTCATGCACTGTTTATCATGACTGCTACAGCTATGAAGTCTGAAAAATGTTTCATAGTACAGCAGGATATATTTTGAAAAAGTTTGATTATTGGGGAGATAACTTAAGGGGCAAAGGACAGAGAAAGTATACCCCTGCCTGATATTGATATAACCTACGAAGAAGCCATGAGATTTTTAAGAAGCAATTATAGAATCAAGTGGAAATCACAGCATCCAGACCAGCAGAAAGATAATGCATTTTAAGAAACTGAACCGAACAGAACAAGTAACAATCTTCAGACTCTGCACAGGATACAACAGGTGAGAATACCACACATGTAATACACTAAAGACGGGATACTAATGAGTGAATGTGAATGTAAAATGACAGCTAACATTTGTTTAAAAGACTACCTCAGCCTGATAACCATCCATCATGTGCCATGCCGATAAGCGTAGGCGGTCATGTTTTGCCATCTCACTCGATCACCAGAGTTTTGGATCAGCTTCTTGTTCCTGTCTTGACCATGCCACGTAGCTAAGCCATCCAGGTATTTACTTCTCAGTCTTCCCTTCGCTCTTGCCAGTTGTCACCAAGTTCTCCAATCCATTTCTTCTCATAACATGTCCAAAAAAATTGTGACTGTCTATGTCTAATGACTCTAATCAGTTTCCTATCTTCATTTGTTTCTTGAAGGACTTGTTCATTGGTTTTTCTGTCTGTCCATGGTATTCTTTGCATTTTCCTCAGAAACCACATTTCCACAGCCATCAGATATTTTTCAGCTTGACTGCTCATTGTCAACGCTTCACATCCATACAAAAGTGCAGGTTCTATGTAGCACTTCAACACTCTTTTTCTCGTTTCAATTGATATCTTTTTATTGGTCAGTATGTTTTTCATCTTGCAAACGGCTATCTTCACAATGGCAATTCTTGTTCTAATCTCTTCAAGGCATCTCCCATCAGATGTTATGACTGTTCCGAGATAACTGTACCGATTAACTTGCTTAAGAATATGCCCATTTAGTCGTATATGGTATTTCCTTCTTCCAAGTGACGACCATAATCTGTGTCTTCTTACTATTCAATCCTAACCCTAGTTGCTCACTGTGTGCAACAACCACATCTACTAAATGTCGCAGGTCCTGTTCATTGTCTGCAGTCAACACTATCATCTGCATATCTAATGTTATTGATGTATCTTCCCCCAATGTTGATTCCTTCCATATCTTCAATATTTCTGAAAATATTTTCACTGTACAGGGAAAACAGATCTGGACACATTACACAACCCTATCTCACACCTCTTTTAATAGGCTGATATTGACCTTCATCATTATCAATTCTGATGCAGCTTGTTTTCAATATATGTTTTTTACAAGTCTAAGGTCTTTTCCATCAATTTGTAGATCTTCAAGCATCCTTATCATGTCGACATGTCTCATTTTATCGAAAGCTTTTGTGTAGTCAATAAAGCAAAGAAACAGATCTTAGTTTACTTCTATAGAATGTTCAATTACTGTTCTGAGTATATATTTTTTTGTTGAGTATCCCTTACAGGACGTTGCAGTCAACACCAGCATTTTTCAGCTGCTGTTGATGTACTAGGCAAGAGTATGCTCAGAAGTTTGCCACTGCTTTGTGAGCGACCGGCTCACATACCCCGTAAGTTACTGACGCGGCGAGAACTGCTACCATTTCTCGCGCACATCCCGTTACTCATGAGAGTATACGGGATTACGGAGAAAGACGTAAACCCCTTGGCCAGGGAGACCAAGATGAGGAGATCTCAGTATATACACAGCATTTATTGTACCCTTGCCTTCTACAAACCCACATTGTTCTTCTCCTATTTTGGGTTGTATTTTCTTCCTAACTCTTTGCATGATAATTCTCAGCAAAATCTTCGTGATGTGGCTCATTATACTAATTGTTCGATGTTGATCACATTCCAAGGCTCCTGATTTCTTCGGGATTGCAATAAATGTTTAATTAATTAAGTTGCATGTCCTTCACAGAACGTAGCAGTCAACTTCAGCATTTTCGCTGTTCGTGATTCCTGGGCAAATGTTACGTTCAGTAGTTTGCCATTGCTTAATTACATAATTCAGGAGGTATATCTCCGGTATCACATATTGCCCGTTTGACTCGGGCTACGAAGGTTGTGAGTTCGATTCCGGGCCGCGTTCTTCGGTTCACAAGTGAAATTTTTCGAAGACTTTTGTGGGTCGTCGCTAGAGCTACGGAGCTCATGCTTTGTGCAACGCTTTCTGTGCTGCGGAAAGAGACCGAGCCATATGGGATAAAAACTTGGTGCAATGAAGTCGACCTTGTTGACGTTTAAGCGACTTTTTATCGTACATTGCGCTCAGCAGTCTGGTGACTTGGTCTATTCCATATTCTTCTAAGGCATTGATCATTTCTATTGTGATGTTATCTGTACCCGGGGTCTTGCCAGTTTTCATATGGTTAAGAGATTTATGAACTTCCATCTTCAAAATTGATGGTCCATTATTATTCCGATGATCATATTGTTCTTTTCTTGTATCATCTTAAAGGTCTTTCACATAATCTGCCCACGCATGTAAAATCTGATCTTTTTCTATTATGATTTTGTCATCTTTGGTTTTTAGACAACCCGTTAATGTGTATGTTCTTTTGTTAGTGATGTCATTAATTCTTTTGTGCATTAATTTGGTATTCCGGGTCTAGTGTTGGTTTTCAATTTCCTTGCAATTTTCCTCAAGCCATGTTTCTTTTGCCTCTTTGCATAGCTTCCTAATTTTCCTGTGAATCTTCATATTTTTCCTTGTTATTTTTTATATTTCTTCTTATTTCCATGAGTTTTAAGATGTCTTCCGTCATCCATTTCTTGCGTCCTATTATAACCTATGATGAGGCCAAGAGATTTATAAGAAGCAATTATAGAATCGGGTAGGAATCACAGCATCCAAGCCACCAGAAAGATGATGCACATTTGAAACACTTAACTGCACAGAACAAGTAACAATCTTCAGGACTCCACACAGGACACAACAAGCTAAAACACATGTTTAATAACTAAATATAAGGATACTAATGAATGAATGGGGAATGTAAAAGGACAGCAAAACATTTGTTGCAGGATTGTCTAACAAATGCGGAACAGAACAACTTATATTGGGCTATACCCACTCCATTTAAAGCATTTAAAGACATAACTCTATGGAGATGTCAACGAGAGAGAGAGAGAGAGAGAGAGAGAGAGAGAGAGAGAGAGAGAGAGAGAGAGAGAGAGAGAGAGAGAGAGAGAGAGAGAGAGAGAGAGAGAGTGGGGTAGGGGAGGGGGGAATACCAATGTCTTTCTGCACTCACTGAAATGTCTGATGTACAATTTTCAAATAGACCAAAACCCCGGTAAGGTTAACCCGGTCAACAACTGCCCGCAGAAGTCGGATGTGTCGGCCGAAAGGCGGAAGTATCGCAGCTCTGCTGTAAACAGGCACAATGCAATCACGTTAAAAAAAAAACCACTCCAGATGAACGCAGCAGAAGAAGAAGAAATTGGCCAAAATAACATAAAAGAGAACTTAATAGGCAAGACCACAAGTTACCTTCACACCAGTGGAGGCAAAGAAAGATGAAAACAGAACTACAAGGTACTGCAAGACTCCATCTAGAAGAGGACAAGACAATGCAAGACAATTAATCATCTCTGCATTCCAGTAAAGAAGAGGACAGACTAAACAAGATCATAAGATACCTCAACATACCAGTTAGAATGAGCAAAGGCTTGTGAATGATGAATGATAAATAGCATGCAAACAATTGCAACCACCAGATCATAAATTTCACTGAACACTTTAAAAAATTGTTCACCATCACACAAAAATGTATGAGACGGTAGTAATTCATATTAGGGGTGATTATTCCATAGAGAAAAAACAGTTGGTGAAAAAGTAAAAATGAATCTACAAGCATGAAACTGCAATAAACTAATCACTGATATCTAGCAAAAGTTAAATTTTTTTTAAAAAGATCTAACAAGTGTGGCATTTAATTACAACAACTGGCATCCTTCATAAGGGTTTTAGAAAGCTGAGCATTACCACACAGCAAAGTAATGTGACACAGAGTCTAGTTTTTTTTAATATTTTAACTCCAAACAATAAGGAACCTTTGCTATACCATGGCTCAGAACCTGTTCAGAGGCTGGTAGAATTTCTTTTCTTTTTTTGCGGTCACTCGCTTTTGACCTCAAGCGTAGTCCATACACACCATTTATAGTAGTGATAGACTGAATTTTGCGTGTGAATTAGCTTTCCCTATTAACAGTGTCCCTCGCCATCAGGTGAACCCACTCCAACTTCAGAGGTACTTGTAATTTACAGTCCCCAAGTCAAGGATGACAGGTCAACATTTTAAGTCCAGCTGTCCGGTGTAGGGGTTGAACCCCTAACTTCTGCATCAGAATAAATGCTTAATAAATTTATCTTCAGCAGTTAATGCCTTGTTTCATTTCTATACAAATTTTAAGACAGCAACATTCACTATATTTAAGTAAATTTTGTGATCATAGATACTGGCATTGAATCCAGATGGAAACACTATCTTCAGGACAATTTTTTCAGATCTAACTGATGGTGTCATACTGTCCGCCTGATCTCTGGGTAGTGGACAAAATAGAAAATCCCTTGTGCACACGGCACAGTTAGCAAATGGTTCAGAGAGTAAGCGATACAAGCCACTGTCCTGGCAAATAAAGTAAATTAGAAAATCTCCACACACAAAAATTTCTTCTTCACTCATCTTGTATTTTTCTATTGTTGGATTTATTGTCTATTTCTTCTTCACTCATCTTGTATTTTTCTATTGTTGGATTTATTTGCATTGTCTCTGTTTATAGTAGAGCTGGGAGATTGGTTCTCTCCAGAACATGATGATTTAACTGTTCTTCCCCACTTGTCACATGATCCCAAAGCTGCCTTATCATACATCAAGATACCACCTAGTGGTGGAGACCTACACAAGGTCTGCCTGGTCATTTCCCAACATACCAGCATGTCCTGGGGGAAAGATCCTATGCATTCCCCTATCTCTGATTTGTTTAACTGAAGCATGCCACTCTGCATGAAGTATGCCCGTCTTCACATTTCTCAGTATGTTCTTTGAGTCCGTTAGAATCATGGAATGTGTGCTGTGTGTCCTGAAGCCAGTACTCTAGACATGCCTGCGAGTGCTCCGATCTCTTATGTAATAAATGTACCTGTACAGTGCTAGCTCAGTGATGATTTATGAGCTTACTTGTGGGCTTGTTCTGCTGCTCTTTTCTAACACTGAGGTCTTCAACCCTTGCTCCGTCATTGAAACAATGTTGGTGCATTTAGGATTAGTTGAAAATCCTTGCTTCAGCAGTTTTCTTAAGGTATTCATAATGTTGGTTGAATCCACTGGTTAACTTGAATACATATTACTGTTCTTATAGTCCATGCCCTGTGACATTGGTGATCATGTCTGTCCACAGCCTCATATATCACATACTGCCAATCATTTTTTTATATCACTGTTCATCCAAGCCATGATGCCAAACTGTCCAGAATCATTTCTCTTATTATCCCCCTCCTGCCTCTCTTCATTTCCAACTTTCCTGATGTCACAACATACTCCAGCTTTCTTCTTCTCATGATGTGCCCAAAGAATGTAGACTGTCCGGATCTGATGTGTTTACCCAATTCTAGTTGTAAGTTAACATTTTTCAAGACATCTTCACTAAATTGTTTTTGTGCCCATGGTGTTCTCATCAATCTTCAATACAACCATATCACTGCAGCTGTATTACTGTTTACCCAATAAATATTTTTAAAATAAAAAAATACAGTTATTAAAAAACAACAAGAAAAGCAATGCAAAAACAAAGAAAAGCAACTATGCGCTACTTTCACAAGAGATATGGTATGACAAGACAAGACTTTAAAAAAATATAAATTAGCATTTCAGAGCCATATTTAGATAATCACAACACTCAAGCAACACACAACTGGAAAGATACAGCATATGAACACTTTGACCCAGAGATACTTGTTTAATGGTGTGTGTTTAAAAACAAACCCACGTCCCAACATACTGATTGATAAAATACCCTTACCACAGACTGATGGAGTGGGAACACAAACATGTGTTTAATAATAAGTTCAGAAAGTATGAGTAGCTTGTGGAAAGGTAAATACAAATGGTGGCAAAAGTGAATCGACAATGGTCTGAAATGTATTATTTACTTTCATGATGAAAAGACTTGCTGAAATCCTAAAAATGGCCCTCATAAAAGGCTAACAGTGGGACAAACTGCTGAACTTGTGCTGAATGATTTAGAGGATAATAGGATCAGATTATATTGTTATTATTCTGATAATGCCGTCGACATTTAATCTGAAGATCATTTTAGTTGTGATACATGTGGACTAAGAATAAAAATATTTATTTCTACAAGATCTGAACACCGAAGAAAAATAGCTCATAACAGTATCAGAAACTGAAATACTTTGACATCACAGTGGTTCGGAAAGAAGAACGATGGAGGGTGTGATTCCTGGAAAAAGAGGCAATGGTTTACCAGCATGAAGATAGACACCTTTGGCATGAAATATGTGAGGCAGGAGAACTTGCAAGGGATTGAAAGACTTTTCCACAGGCCACGATGAGAGCTACATTAGGCAAAGGAAGAGATACATGATAACACGTGATTCTGATTATCATTGCACTATCTCTGGACTTTCTCCTGATCTTTCATGAGTGCAGTCTAATGTACAGGGTGTGGAAAGAGGCACTACATAGGTAAAGTATCAAGTACGTAGGTAAAATATCAAGTAATCTGATCTCCTACGAACATATGCAGATTTAGTTAGTCGACAGATAATCCTCACTGCACATCGAACCATTCAGTCCATAAGTACTCGAATCCCCTCCTCAGTAAATCCTGCAGCATGTAACGGCTAACAACACCAGTTCTATGTTGGTTTATTAATCTTCTTTGGCTTCCTGCGTAGTGATCTTGTTTGGTCACACCTCTTTTAACTTGCTGTTCTCGCAGTCTGACCATGGTTGTAGATTCATCACTTGGTTCTCGCAAACGACTTACTTCTCGTAGAGCATTCAATATATCAAACTAGTCCATGGCTCGTCCGCCCTCCACAGTAGCCTTACCTGCAAGCCTGTCAGCCTGTTCATTTCCTTGTACACTCGCATGCCCTGGCACAAAAATGAAACTAATCTTTGTCAGCCAAAACTGCTCCAGAGACAACAGCCACTGTCTTCGAACCCACTCTATCTTTCTGTGCATACCCATTGCGTCACTAAAGAAATATGCAGAGTGAAGGTCTGTGTTTCAAGCCATGTTATTGCTTTACTTACTGCCATGACTTCCATAGTCAGACTACTTGTGATCAAGGCAAAAGCACCAGAATCTTCCTTCAGATTATGATGTTGTGAATATTCAGATGTAAGACTACAGTAAACATGTTTATGGAATACTAGAAAACATTTCAAAAACTTGTTCATATCTATGAACTTCCTCTTTTTCTTCTGCAATCAACGTTTGCTGTGCATGGTGCGTAGCATCCAATACAGTGTGTGGATGTCTGCACTCTAGTCCCATTCCACTTGAGCCAACATCTTTCAACTTCAACGGGAGAGGTTTCTTTTCTGGATCCCTCCTCCCATAGACAGATTGCCTTCCTGGGCTTGTGGACTCTGCCTGCCCACAGGTCTATGAATGAAATCTGTGTATCATACAGCGATAACAGAACAGTAGCACTGAAGCTTTACAAGTCGGTTTGTTAGTTAACTGTCAGATTATCTTCACTGCATATTCGCCCATTCAGTCCTTATGTGCTAAGATGGCTTCCTTGGTATCTTTCTCAGCGTGTAATGGTCATCAACATAAGTTCTGTGTTGGCTGATTATTTTTCTTTGGCTCCTTCATGGTATTCCTGTCTGGCTTCACTCCTTTCACTTGATGTTCTTGCAGAATCGCATCTGTTTATTAAATTCATCTAACTGCCCCGCAATGGCATTCAATATATCAGCCTGGTCCATTGCTAGTCCACTTTCTACAGTAATCCAGCCCACAACCCTATCAGCTTGCTCATTTCCTCTCGCACACACATCTCCTGACACAAAAATAAACCTTATTTTTATCAGGTTTGACCTCCCCAAACACATGTTACAAGTTTGTTGAGGCACATCAGAGACTGTAAAATGTGGGCTTATTTCATGCTCATGTGTCACAAGCTACTGGCACTAGTACATACATTGTGTAAGTATAAATTTACTGTGTCCGTGATTTTCACAAACATGACCAACAAAGACAGACCATTAAAAAGTGAAGAATATTATTTGGGATAAAATATATGTGCCTAATACAAGTTTTACATGGTGAGAGCAATGATATAACAAGCAGAAAAATAGGACATTAAAATTACAATTCTGCATGAACTAATTTCCCTTATGCATCCATTTAGTGCATTTTCTGCAATAGAAGGCTAGGAAAATAAGATTTTTATGGACTGGGTGGGACCAAAGGGTTAAAAATGTATTTCAAACCAAAGGAAATGCTAGATGATAAACTGCAGGTAAACTTACCTCATTGTAGAAGAAGTGAATGGTATGCTTGTTCAGTTTCAGGGAAAGGGTCTTCAGAAATGAAATGTAGTATGCCATGACCTAAAGGAATTAATGAAAGTCAGCTTGCTCAATTAAAAAAAACAACTATTTTGATTAATTCTGTACATACTAAGTATGTTTAACTATGCTAAAGTTCATCGCTGTGTTTCTGATGTTTGTAACTTAAAGTTGTTGAGGCTATTGTTTTTTCCCCCCTTAGCCAATTCAAGGTTAGAAAAATGTGTATGTATTATGTAGCTGTGATATCCTTTGTCATTACAGGTGTACTTGCTGCTGTCAAAGAGAGACGGTAAGGAGGATGTGGTAATGCTGTATTAGAAAAAAACAACAAAATTGTCTGTGTAGAAAGGGTTACGGACGCAGTTCGTAATCCCACATACCACGTTCGAAACACAGCTGTGTTGGTTTTTTTATTAAATCGTATGGGTGCCGGTCGTTCTGAAAGCATTGGCAAATAACTGAACGTAAACTTGCCCAGGAATCATGAACAGCCAAAAATTGCTGGGCTTGACTGCTACGTCCGTAAAGGATATGCAACTAACTTTAAGCTGGTCTCCATGGCGATGGCGCTGCGGACGCGATTCGTGATGACGCTTACCATGAGTTCGAAACACAGCGGCAACCGATCTGGCAGCAGACCGTGTCGCGCTGGTTTTAATGTGTTGGTATGGGAGCCGGTCATTCAGAAAGCAATGGCAAACTACTGAATGTAAAAACTTGCCAAGACATCAACAACGGCAGTAAAATGCTGGTGTTGACTGCAACGTCCTGTAAAGAATATGCAACTTAAAAAAAAAAAACATCTAAGTAATACAAATGTAATAAATACATCTCAGCATGGCCAAAAGTTTAAGAGCGCTCATATTTAAACTTCCCGTTTGCTGATGATGGGATAGTGTTTTTTTATTTGGCGCTCGCTCGCTTTGAACTCAAGCGTAGTCCATACACACTAATTCTAGTAGTGATGGACTGAATTTTGCATGTGGATTAGCATTCCCTGTTAACAGTGTCCCTTGCCATCAGGCAAACCCACTCCAACTTCAGAGATACTTGTAATTTACGTCCTCAAGTCAAGGACGACAGGTCAACATTTTAGTCCATTTGTCCGGTGTAGGGTTGAACCTCTTACCTCAGCATCAGCATAACGGATGTTTAAGAATATTCATTTTTATCCGTTTGGCCATGCTGACCCACGGGTAGTGGGTTCATTCCATACACTGGTAAGTTGAACTGAAACATTAACTACTCATTTTCGAATGTAAAATTGCCTAGAAAATCACCTAGGGTTAATTGCAAGATCCTGCAAAGTACAGAAAATAGAGAAGACTGAAAAGATCATCAAAAATAACTAATCTGGAAAAATAAAATTGTTTTCTTCCCGGTATAACATAGACCATGGGTGGGCAAACTTCGGCCCTTGGACTGCATGTGACCCGGCAACTGATAAGTATGCGGCCCTCAGGGGCATTTAGAAATAAAAATTTTTACTTCGATTTTAAGTTATTTTGTTGAATTTTACAGAATTTCATGTACCGTTATGATTGTTTTAACATTTTTGATAAAATGTCTTTCTAATTTTCTATTTTTGTAAACAGTCCTTGACCTTCGTAATGTAATGCTAAAATACGAATTTATCGATATTTAATATAGAGAAATATTTATCGACATGTAAAAATTTAATAAGGATGATTTTATGTAAAACAGATATTTCTGCGGTGAATAAAATGATTTATTTTGTAAAAAAATATTAAATTTAAAAGTTTATTGCTGTTATAAATTATTTCCACATTTACAATTTTCAAACTAATTTATTTGTTGTAGTAGTCTTGATATATTTCTGAAATTTATTCTGAGTTTACTCCTTGTTTTCCGAATATTTTATTTTCACACGCAGCCGGAAGTAGGTTTTGTTTCATTTCCTTTTTAAGGCGATGTGCGGCAGTAAAAACATCGATTTTTGGTCAACTTGGCTATTTTTGGAATAGTTCATTTTTAGACACCTTATCATGTCTTCTATCAGATTCTGTACTTGTTTTTGTTTAAAAACTGTTATTTTATGCAATATTCATAATTTACTGAACCCAACCTCTGTGTCAAATTGTCTAATTATTGAAAATTGTTGCGGAATTGACGGTTTTCAAATACTAGCAACGATATCTCAGGAAAACACGACACACGCGTGTAAGGTATCCCTGGAAAGGTCGTGATCTTCCGTAACTGTTCGTAAAACTACGAGTTCGTCTAATCGGAAGCTCTTCTGTGTACATCGGGTTTATTCGTGTCTATCATCTTCCGGAAACTTCCATATATGGAACATCGTAAGCAATCCGCATTCGCCGATGGCTGAAATTGATCACGTGGGTTTCCAAAATGGCGGCTTTGTGTTGTTTACACCTGGCGACGTGCTGAAAGTTCATTCTTGACGACAGACTGACACGCATTGAAATATGCCTCGTTCTAAGAAATGTAACATCCAGTCATCTACTCAACGTAAGTAATCTCTCAGACTACACCTCGCAAATGCTCGTAAGCAGCGAAAAGCCTATCAGAACGCCGTAAACGATACAGACAATTCTGAAATTACTGAAAGCGACCCAGCTAAAGTGCGCACATGCCACTTCTTCCAAATCCAAGTTTTTTGACAGTGAATCTGAATGAATCAGTGATATCGTGTTCTTCTCAAAGTTGTGGAAGTGATTCTTTTATTACCAATTTAAAAGACATACGTATAAATACACAACATCCACTAGCAGCAAGTATGATTCTGGTGACGACAATGGATATCAAAAACGGGAACACAGAGCAATAGTTGATTATTCAGAAATTGAGGCAATAATCAAATTGTTATGTTGTCCAGTTTGTAAAAATGATAGTCTTATTTTGAAAACTGACAGCAAGAAAGCCAAGGGATTAGCTGTGTATGCAGAGGTTTACTGCTCTTGTTGTGAAGAAGTGATGTGTGGAAGATACCTATCTGCAAGAAGTAATGATGGGGATAGATCTTTTGCTGTCAACAGCCAGTCAGTATATTCAGCATTAGTCTGTGGGATGGGTGCAACGACATTCAACAATTTTTGTGAAAACATGAACCTGCAAGGTCTTCATCACAAAACATTTCACAGCAAAGCGAATAAACTATATTCAAAGATAGAAGATCTGGAGGACACTGTTTTTTCTCAAACCGTAAAGTATGTTCGACAGGCTCATGCACAACAGTCAGGCATAACTCTACATGACAATGATGTGCTAGATATTAGTGTCAGCTTTGATGGCACTTGGCTGACTAGAGGCCACACATCCCACATTGGAGTTGGCTGTGCAGTGGATGTTCTCACAGGACTTTGCATAGATGCCCATGTTATGTCCACATATTGCCAGGTTTGTGAAACCACTGGTAAGACACTTTCCAGGGACAAACCAGATGAATTTGCAGCATGGAAGGCAGAACATCTTCTAAACTGTGACAACAATTTCACAGGATCTGCTGGAATGATGGAGGTGAAGGCTGCAAGGGTGCTGTAGCGACAGTCTGTGGCCCGTCATAAACTTCGCTACACGTCAATACTTTCTGATGGTGACACCAAAACATTTGCGGAACTTACCAAGATCAAACCATATGGGGATGACATTCAGATAGACAAAGAGGAGTGTATCAACCATGTCAGTAAACGCCTTGGAACAGCACTGCGCAAACTAAACTAAACTACTTAGTAGATGTGTGTCAGGACAAACTCAGAATTCAAATGAGTGTTTACACAGCTTGATATGGGCTCGATGCACTAAAGACAACTTTGCCTCTCGCAAGCGTGTTCAGTTTGCAGTTGTAACTGCAGCAAGAGAGTTCAACTTTGGAGCTGCTGCTGCCCAAGACACTGCCCAGTTTTTGGACCTTCTACAGGCCTGCATATGCAGAGACTAGGAACATTTAGGATGCAGAAGCAAGTAAGAAATAGTCTGAAGTACAAGAAGGACAAACAAATTAAAAAGACGCGACACTGTACGAGCGGCCAAACTGAAGAGACAAGGTGAGCTGCATGCTCTGGAGGGAGGTCCTGCATATTCAACAGGACAATTTTTAACACTCAAGATACAGTTTTATACTTTTTTTCTCTGTAAAAGAGTGCATTAGTAATAAAAAACAAAAAAATAATTAGTTTTTTCCCGTTTTCTCATTTCGCCAGTTTTTTATACATAAGTACAATTGTTTTAAAAACTATTTGTTAGATTTCACTCAAACTTTGCAGAGATATTCTTTATTATATCACTTACATTGTGAGTAGATTAATCTTAAAAATTACACTTTAGTTTTTGTGCTACACTAAAAAAAAAAAAAAAATCATGAAAAATGTCATTACCATTTTCACATTTTGAAAAAAAAAACTGCTAAGAGATATCATTAAAATTTTCTACTAAACTTGTAAAGGGTCTATTTATTTACACATAAAACAAAGAATTTAGCCTGTACATTAAAAAATAAATGTTTTAGAGGTACATTAAGAAATTCAAGATGGCCGCGGTTTATCTTGGTTTCCATAGCAACCGTTAAGTGCAAAGTCAATTTGACAATATTTTATCGATCAGCAGTCTTTAATATCAAACCCTATCCCATAAAAGAACATAGAAATTAAGTATTATGGAATTAAATTTTTTAAGGTTAGCATTGCCTTAAAGTTTTGTAAAATTCTAACTGAGTGACAATTTGATGCATAAACTTTAAGATGCAAGTAAACAATTTTTGTGGTACTCTCTTGCATTGGATGAGAGTTCCGATGTACATGATACTGCCCAATTATTGATATTTATAAGTGGAATAAACACTTCTTTCAAACTCACTGAAGAGTTACTGAGTGTTGAGTCACTCAAAGACACAACCACAGACCATGATTTATTCAATGCTGTTACTAACTGTATTGAAAGAACTGGGTTGGTTTGGAACAAGATGGCAAGTGTTACAACTGACGGAGTCATGCTTTGACTGGAAAAAATGTAGGTCTGGTAAAGTTGATAAGTGATAAGATTAAAGCAGAATATCCTGACCACACATTATTACCACTTCAGAAAGTCTGTGTAAAACTGTTTTGAATATCAAGCATGTTATTGACCCAGTTGTCAGTGTCATCAACCTCATCAGATCAAGAGGACTTAATCACAGACAGTTCAAGGCATTACTTGACGATTTGGAAACTGAACATTCCGTTGTCCAGTGTTTGACGGCTTAGTCTCGGCAAGGTGTCGAGGAGAGTGTGGGACCTTAGAGAAGAAATAGTGATGTTCTTAGAGATGAAGGGCATTGAATGTGACTAACATTGTCAATAAAGAGTGGCAGTTAGACTTAATATTTGCCATTGACATTATGGAAAAGTTAAATGAGCTGAATGTCAAACTTCAGGGCAATGGTGTGTTTGCACATGAATTGTATATACATGTAAAATCATTTCAGGCAAAACTCTCACTGTTCTCCAGACAAGCAAGTGAAAAAAAGGTTTTGTCACTTCCCTTTGCTGAAACAAGAAACCATTTCTAGTGAAATGACTGAAAAGTAAAAGCCCAATTAGATGCATTGACTGAAGAATTTGGATGGAGATTCCAAGAACTTAGAGCCACAGTTCAATATTCTCAGTTTCCCTTTTAGTGCAGAAGCTGATACAGCCAAAGAGGACATACAGTTGGAGCTGCTTGACTTACAAGCAGATCATGACCTGAAAGAAAAATTCAAGTCAGACTGTTTGCTGGATTTCTATGGATCTTAATCAGAAGAATCATTTCCCAACTTGAAAAACTTTGCAGCTAAACTTTTATCATTGTTTGGATCAACATACATTTGCGAACAAGCATTTTCTTGCTTGAAGATCAACAAATCTAAGAGCAGCTCTTTATTGTCGGACTGCAACTTGCATGCTGTCATGCAAATTTCAACAAGTAAACTTGCTCCAGATTTCAAGAATATTGTCACAAATTGCAAGCCGTTACATACATCTCATTAGAAATAAACAATTGTAGGGACAATGTAGTCGGCTTGTGTCTAAATTAAAGCCACTGACAGATAATTTTTTTTTAATTTACTATAATAAAAATTTTTAAAATATTAACAAATTAGTAAAAGTTTTTGACCATATTGTAAAATATAACGTATAAGTAAACTAAAATTGCAATAATTAGTTATTTATACTGTTTCTTCTTCTTCTGCTGCGTTCATCAGGAGTTTTTTTTTCAGACGTGATTGCGTTGTGCCTGTTTACAGCAGAGCTGTGTTCTTGCGCCGTTAGGCCGACACATCCGACTTTTGCGGGCATTTGTTGACCGGGTTAACCTTCCCGGATTTATACTGTTTAATAACCTATAAATAATTCTAATTACCTATTGTGATAGGTTGCTGTAAACAAAGTGGACATAATAAATATGCAACTCCCTAGTAGCTTAACATTGGTCAATTTGGCCCTACACACACAAAATTTGCCCACCCCTGACATAGACAATTACTTTCTTACTGAACATATCTATAAACCAAAATTTATGATGCCACTAATGTACCATGAGCTGTTCATATAATTTTATGCAGAGGCTACCAGAAACATGAAAATTATGTTAATAATTGAGAAAGACAGATTTAGATAAAGACTGAAACATTTAGAACAGCAGAAGTGAAAAACAATGAAACTAAATGCTATGAAGATAATGTAGTAATTCACTTTCATTCTGTTTTAATCACTTATATTCTGTTTTTACAAACAACTTACTTCTTCATCTGAAAAGTCAAACTTGTGCACAATTATGGAGTTTATGTGGTTGTTGGACAGCAGGTAGTCTGGAGACAACAATTATGGACAGGTAAAAGTAAAAAAATAATCCACTGTTAACACAGCTATAAAAGCAAATGGTAATCCAAATGCAAGATACTATCACACTGGTGTGTTGCATGGGGGTCTCCACACAGAACAGGTCACAAAATTATAACATGAGATGACCAGTTACTTTGATTATTCTTAAGTACCTATTACTTTGATTATATATAAGTACCTATTACTTTGATTATACATAAGTACCTATAACTTTGATTATACTTAAGTATCTATTTTACTGGTTGGAAAGAAATGTGGCTAAATGAGTGGATTCAACCTTGTTCTGTGATATTAATAAGCCACAAACTAATTCTACACTACCAAAAAGGTTACAAAATTGACCTCTTTTCTATGCCATTTTTTATAATGGTGCAAAATCAACATTGACCAAATGGCACTCTATGAGTGATGTAGTCTGTATCATGACAGCCATATTTCCTCCAAGAAAATTTCTGGTACCCAATATACATGATTAGTGATGACCCCAGAGTCATGGGTTCATAATAATCCCACCTCGGAGGCTTTGAACCCACAACTACTGGTCTAATAAGTAGGTGTACTAGCACACTACACTCTGCATTAGGCTATCATAGCTCCAAAAATTATGAAGAGATACATTCAAGCTGCAATTACAGCATCAAGGATCAGATGACAGATTAAGTTCAATTTGGGTTAGCCTATAAAGGGGTTACGGACGCAGTTCAAAATCCTGCATACCGCTTTCGAAACACAGCTGTGGGCAATTTGGCAGCAGACCGCCTTACATTAGTTTATTATGAAATGGTATGGGTGCCAGTCGTTCTGAAAGCAATGACAAACTACTGAGCGTAAACTTGCCCAGGAATCATGAACAGCCAAAATATGCTGGGGTTGACCAATACGTCCTGTAAAGGATATGCAACTAACTAACAAAAATAATATGCGGGCAAGCTAGAGCAGTTTATAGCGAACTGAGCTGGTAATGTTGTGAGCACGCTCAGATATGGGTTCAAGTCTGTGCTTGACACTTGTCAAAGTGAGGGAAAGATTGGCCAGCTATCCCTCCTTGCTCTCAAGTCTACAAAATGTGTGGCACTATCACAGACCTGCAACAGGAAACTGCTCCAGGACAAATTATTTATATATTTGTGTAAAGTCTATAACGTCACAGGTTGTGCTCTTATCTGTGTGCTTTAATTTTAAAAGATCGCTTTTCTTTCACTGGGTCCATTCTTTATACAAGACACACTATGGTAACTTGTGATAGTCTGTTAGGTCAGTTGGGAAGCAAATATATTCTGGTCTATTAGTTCACATGCCTAGAATCGCACAGGATCCATCAAAATAACATTTGAAAAATATTCATAAGTACTAATTGGCAATCAAAGAAGATGAAGAAATATGATAACATTAATTATTGATTGTTGATTTCTTGGCAAGATTACGCTCAGTAGTTTGCCACTGCTTTCTGAGCGACCGGCTCAAATACCCAATAAGTTACTGACGTGGAGAGAACCGCTACCAATTCTCACGCAGCGTCATATTACTTACGAGAGTATACGAGATTATGGAGAAAGTCGTGTAACCTCTAGACCAGAGATAATTCGTAACATATAATAATTAAGAATGTCATAATATATAATAACATTAAGAATGTATATGCATATAGAAACATAACACTTACATAAGGAAGTTTCATTGCTGATGTTTTCAAATAGAATGTTGAGAGTCTGCAGCAACTGAACACAGATGTAGCGACCAAACTTCTGTTGCAAGTAGCGCAAGAAGAAGGACAGCATATTCTTCTCCAAGAAGAAACTGTCACAGTACAAAATAATTACTCTATAATTTACATACTAGTAATTGTAAACACCAATAATCATTCATGGTTATTCCTGGGATGGCAATTTACACAGATACAATAAATAAAACAAAGCTTAGTGAATGCCAACACCAGCTGGCGATGCACATGATGATGATGATGATGAGTCAGGAAATTATCTGTTTTGAGCTATTGTTGTAATAGGTAACATCAGATGGAAGATGTGTGACAGAGATTAAGAGCAGAGTAGGCTAACAAAAAGCTGCTTTTCATAAGATGAAAAGTTTCTAGAGTCACTCTCATTTAATGTCAGAAAGAGAGTACTGACATATTATACCAAACATGTTATGCTGTATGGAAGTAAATCTTGGACTGAAAATGAACAAATAAAGAAGAGCTTGGAGGCAAAGAAGATATGGTTTCTGAGGTGAATGTTACAAATACCCTGGACTGATAGAGTAGCTAAAAACAATAGCCAGGAACAAGTCTAATGAAAGTATATTATATACAACCATAGGAAAGAGGCAAACAATGTTAATCCATCCATGTTTTGGTGACATCATTCCTGTTCTACAACAAACTTGAGAAAACCTATAAACAACCAGCATACGCTGTAACACAGCTTTGTGACCGCATGCTTTAGATAAGAGACAAAACAATAGTGTTCTTATTTGTTAGAGTAGTAGACATAATTATACGCTGAACTCTTTTTTCCATACGAGGCTAATACATTCAATTTCTTAGTTTCTTAAAAGATGTGTGGAGTTTTCTCCGTCCATTCCCATAAAGATTTTCTAGATTTTGTACACTGTCTTGATTAAATCAAGCTTGTAAATGCTTTGATCATTTTCTGAATTTTGCTTATCAAATCTCACTTCTCTCTCCCACTCACAACAATATCTTCTTTTCTCTGCCTCTTGTTTTATGTATGTCTTGCAAACTTGTTACGTAGTGTTTTTCCAGTCGGCACCACTTAAGATGTGTTATCCTACTGCAAAATTATCTATACTAGGCAAATGAAGTAAACGCACATTTGTGCAACCGCCTAGAGGTTGAAAAATCAAAACTTTAATTCAGAAGCCAACAGCTTTTTCTCTATATATTTATTTTACATATAAAGGTTTAAAAGACTCTTGAAAATTCAGACATCAGACAAACATTTCCAGGCACTATGGCGACTGGCACCATGCATTTTTCTACCCTTGACACCGCCCATCCTCCCCACCCCCACACTGTGATGTTTTTCTGAGCATTTTTACTTTAGCTCTTCTTTACAGTTGTCCATATGTTGGTCTATTACTGTAAATCTATACAAACAAGATTACAATATAATAAAACAGGAGAACATACTCAAAAACACTGCTGTCATTCTGGTCACCCCATATGAGGATTTCTGAGATAGATCGAAGCGTCTCAACTAACAGGCCTCGGTTTTGTTCTGTGACTGTCTGGTTTTTACACAGAAGATTATACAGGAATCTATTTTTGGAAGAAAATTAAGAGATATTATTCACAATGATATCACTATACAGCAATCACAATTTCAGATGTACATTTCCTTGCTATAGCAATCCAAGTTGTGACATCATTTGATGTGAATTGTATTGCACTGTTTCATCAAGCCTGTGGCTCAGTACATCCAACTTCTAGCTTCCTCTAGCCTTTGACTTCCCCCAGTCTACCTACAGGGCAGCAGGTTTATGTTTCTCCATGTCTGGTTCCTATTTCTTGACCAGTCTTTTTTTTTTTTGCGCTCGCTCGCTTTGAACTCAAACATAGTCCAGACACACTACTTCTAGTAGTGCTGGACTGAATTTTTCATATAGATTTGCTTTACCTATTAACAGTGACCCTCGCAACCAGGTGAACCCACTCCAACTTCAGAGGTACTTATAATTTACGTCCCCAAGTCAAGGACGTCAACATTTAAGTCCAACTGTCCGGTGTAGGGGCCAAACCTCTTACTTCGGCCTCAGCACACCGGATGTTTAAGAACAAGCATTCTTACCCTTTCGGCCATGCTAACCTACTGACAAGTCTAACATGGCACTTCCATTGGCATAGCTCTTGGGGTAACTGGAACATGCAAGCCCCTCTACCTCTTCAAGGTGGAGACACAGAGGAAAATCCAAGTTGATAAGTTAGTTTAACTGATGCCACAAAGAAATCCCAGCTGTCAGCTAGACTTCCTCATCCTTACACAGCATGAAAGCAATGTCCAGGCTTGGGGCAAAGATAAAAGCACTGTCAAAGTCTACAACAAAGATAATTAATCTGACATTTATTTTAAATATCAAATGAAGTGAACAAATGAATCATACTATTGGCTAAAATACAACACACATTTTCTCTGATACTGTTCCACTGTGGAACAATGTTATCCCCACGGTAATTACAGTCACTGAGAAATATTTCTGTCTGCAGAACTCTAGTTTTAGATGCATAATTGCTATGGCCTTAGGGTATGTGAATTACCATTAAATGTTTGTTGATTACAATATATGAAATGCCTTTTCTTTGTTAACTTTATGATCCTGCGATTTTCATGAACATTGGGATAACCTTGTTCCACAAATGAACAGTATCAGAGACTATGTGTGTTTTGTATTTCAACTAAAATGATTCATCTATTTAAATCTATTGATATAGAATTCTTTAGTATACGCCTGACGGGATGCAGTGAAATAAGCCAATCAAAACATCTTGCAACCTTTTATAATTATTTGTGGCCTCTGTGTTTAAATTCACTAAGGGAATGCATTGGACATTGTTTTGAACTTATTTTAAACACAGCAACTATTTCTAAAATATGCCAATATCATGAACTACCTCTGAACTGCATATGTTACAATAGACCCTGTTCCTAACGCCTTAATGTATTTAGTGCTAGTCTCTGTCACCGCCTCACTTGCCCATATAGTAAAGGGCTGCAATTCCAGCCCAAGGGAAACCATTGAGTCGAGCAGGACCCGAGTAATCTAGAACCTTCTCCAAAGAGATGGTCACCAAGTCCATCATTCCGTGGACACTGATGTGGCCCGCCTAATGCGGGGTCCACGAGGAACTCGGACAGAGTTACCGCCCGTGTCGAGTTAGGACACGCGGAGACCGGCAGAGGACAAACGGACTGGAGAGAGACAACAGGGCCTGCCTGAGAGGGACTCATAGATAGTGATAGATATACTAGGGCTAGATAGTGTGCTAGATTGTTGTATGACAACTATATGTTTGATGTTTAACTATCTGTGATATGTAAGATAAGAGAGCGCGGGTCTGTTTACCCACTGCGCCAACTGTACACTTCATACAATAAATGTTCTATATCCTAGCGAACAGTGTATTGTTGCCTGTATGAACCCGAACCATTATTTAGATAAGAGTAAGACCATGACAGGCTTTTTGGGGGCTAGTTTTCCGGTTTTGGCATAGAATGTTTTCTTAAAAACCTGTTAAATGCCATGTAAAATTAATTATTTAAGCATATCACATTGATTTTTGATAACACATTGATTTGTTTAAATCAAAGAAATTATTACCGTTACAAGTTACATAAAACTAGTAGCTATCTAGCAATAAAATAGAAATAATCTGAGTCCCTCGGCAATGTCTCACCATTGCCTCCGTAGCGCCTCTTTATTTTGATTCTGTAAACAATTATTTTTTCCGACATGTTACTATTTTGATATTTTTTTTTTTGTGTGACAACGACTAATGTTTTCTCGCTCCACGAGCAGATTGTTCCGCAACAAGTGCCGCGTCCAACCGATGAAACCTTTCCAACAGTAACGAGAGTACAAGACAACATCGAGGAGCCTCAAAATTCAGAGCTAAGTTTCACCTCATAATCATTGTACTTCTAAGCTGTACTTCTCATGTTTCATCAATGTATTATTTTGTATCATATTGATTTCTTTGCATAGTCATAAGCTTGTCACCAATATAACCTTGCATTTTGATTTACACATTAATAATTAGGGGAGTAAACCAAATTTTCGACCACATCACATATTTTTTTCTAAGGGATTTAACTCTATAAACTTAACAAACAAGTAAAACACAAAATGTCTACTTTAGATCAATGCATTGAGCAAGGAATAAAGTTAGGTTATAAAGAAGATAAACTGTCAGAATGGGCACAGAAAACGCACGCAGAAAACATTGCCCGTGAAGAAAGAGCGATGGAACGAGAAGAAAGGAAACTGCAAATGGAGGCCGAAGAAAAGAAATTGCAAGCAGAAGAAAAGAGATTGCAAATGCAAGCAGAAGAAAAGAAAATGCAAATGCAGATTGAAGCAGAAGAGAAAAAAATGTAATTGCAGGCTCAGGAGAAACAGATGGAGCTTGAGGCCGCCGCCAAACAGGCCCAACTAAATGCCGAGACACAGATTAAACTAAAACAGATGGAAATGGAGGCCAACGCAGAAATATCAATTAATAAGTTAAGAAGCAAAGAAGAAAAACAAAAATATAATAAATATAAAGGTCTCGTGAAGGCTTTCTGTTCTGGAGATTCCATCTCCGCCTACTTAGAAAATTTTGAGTGTCTCATGTCTCATCATAAAATCAGTAAATCAGATTGGGCATTTATTCTAATGAGAAATTTGGCTCTTGAACCACTGAAAGTAATAGAGACAATACCACAAGAAATGCGAAAAGACTATGAGTACCTAAAACAACGCATTCTCCAACATTTTTCTTTAGACACTGCAGGTTACCAACAACAATTTGCCAAATTATCTCCACAACCAAACCAAACCTTTATAGATTACGTCAGTACAGTCCAAGACATATGCACAAAATGGATTAACTCGGCTAAAACCAACAATAGCCATGATAAACTTAAGGAACTGATTATAATAGATAAAATAGTTAGCACCATCCCCACACCTTTTGCCAAGTTCTTAAAACAAATGGACTGTAAGAGCATTCAGGAAATCGAGGCGAAGGGGAATGCATTTTTCACAGCAAATAGGGATATTTTTCAACATAACATAAGTCACAATGATACAGCAGCTGCAGTAGTGAACACCAAATACTCCAAACAATCACAGAGTAGATTTAAACCACGATCCAATGTCGGTAAAGTAGTAAGGATGCCAATATTGCAATTTTCATCACGACAGTTACGGGATGTGTGACAAATCACCCACCTACCCTGAACACCTCAAAAAGATGGTAGAGAAGCAAACAGCTAAACGCATGGCTTACCACAGAGCTATTAAATGTTATTTCTGCAATAGCTGGGGTCACTATAATAAGGATTGTGAAGGCCGAAAGTTATTGAAACAGGCCAATGCAGCATTAGTAGAAACGTCGTCTGACGAAGAGCTTGAGTCACTAAATGAATGTGAAAATCAACACGACAATGAAAGCGAGCTTGGGAATGCTGTAGACATCATAAACACCATTACAAACAATAAGTGCAACACCTGTACGAAGTTCCAACTTGACACAACACTACATTGTGGTCACATAGTCCCAATTGCAAATGAAACAGCTAACGCTGCCTTATCATCTACAGGCAAGCTAGTTTTTTATACAGGGTTTGTTAACAACAAAAAGTGCACGTTAATTCGTGATTCCGGCGCAACTCTCTGTGGGGTTAGAAAAACGTTAATAGACGCTAAAGACTACACAGACAAACATGTGACGTGTCGCACATTCTCAGGTACGACAGAGAAATACCCCCTTGCTTTGGTCGAAATTCAAACACCGTTCATATCTGGGCGAGTATTGTGTGCTATCCTTGAAAATCCCGTCGCGGATATTATTCTTGGTAATTTACCCAACATACATCCATGCTCTGAAAGAGAAATCAAAAGGTGGCAACAAAAACACGGTATCCACCACAGAAATAGCGACACAAAAGAGAAACACCATTCTTGCTTGTCTCAAACTGCCAAAATACCAAGGGAGACAACCACTGAGGTAATTCAGGAAGAATTTACCGAGGTGTACAATGCAGGGGCGGTCGAATCAAGAAACGATACGACCGAATTAAAACCTCGAATTGAGGATGCTACCAAACTACCAAGTACCGAACCTGTAAATGTGCAACAAAACACACAACACACAAACGCAATAACACGACAGACAACCCACAAAACCAACTGCAGGAATCATTAGAAATAGTAGCGCCAAACTCAACTAACATCACTTTTGGTAATGAACAAAAAGCAGATAAAACACTTACACCATACTTTAAATTAGTTGGACTTAAACCAAAAGTCACTAAACATGCATCGTGGACATTTAGGCTACAGAATAACATCTTAACCAGATTTTACACAACAAACCAGACCACGACACAGCAAATTGTTTTACCACAAGCACATCGAAACAAAGTGCTAAAAATAGCCCATGACTCCCCTTTTGGAGGTCATATGGGATACGAAATGACCAAGGCTATTGTCCTAACCCATTTTTTTTGGCCAAAGTTTGACCAAGAGATTAAATCATTTTGTACATCTTGTGATACATGTCATAAACTGGTCAAGGGGAATAACCCTACTACATTCTCTGTAAATGGAAAATTGAAATTATTACATGTAAATATGTTGAAACCATACTATGCTAGACAGGACAATGAGACAAATGAACAGACGCAACAAACTGTTGACGGAGACGAAACGACAATTTCCCAACGGAATAACACCTCGACAAACGAAGCATCGTTAACGACACACGCTTACGACGACGACAATGACGAAGACAGATGGACATTACCGACAATCTGTGATATTGACAATGACGACAAATTTGACGACATATTGACGATCGATCTCGACGACGACGACAATGACATTGAAGACAATTTACAAACTGTAGCATCTGTGATAAATCAGACAGACATGGACAACACTGAAATCCCTGTGCCAATTATGACTGACGACGGAAGTATAAAGGACATTCATATCTCTGACACTTTGACACAACAACAGCGACAGGACATTTTGACGCTCCTAGACGACTATAAGACGATCTTTTCCAACAAACCTGGACGCACTGATAGAATAACACATTCAATTGTGTTAACAGATCTGAGACCGGTCAAATGTAGACCATATTCTATTCCTCTCCATTACAGATCTAATTTAGATAAAGAAATTTTAGATTTAGAGAAGAATGGCATTATTCAAAAATCTATGTCTCAATATTCTTCACCGATTGTCTTGGTGAAAAAGAAAGACCAGACAATCCGCTTGTGCATCGACTATAGAATATTAAATACCAGAACAACAACGGATGCAGAGCCTATGAACAGTTGTGAAGATCTTATTTTAGATATGGCTCAATCATCCTTATTTTCTAAGACAGATTTAGCGAAAGGATATTGGCAAGTTCCTCTACACCCTTCTTGTAGACATATAACAGCATTCGCAACGCCTCTAGGGTTATACGAATGGCTATATCTTCCTTTTGGCCTGAAGAACGCACCGGCCACATTTGTGAGACTAACAAGATTGTTATTACACGGAATTAATGACGTAGTTGCTTATATTGATGATATATGCGTCCATTCTTCTGATATGACTTCTCACTTACTCACCCTTAAACAAGTCTTCCACCAAATCTCTCTTTTTGGACTTACTATCAAACCTTCCAAGGTTGAAATAGGTTATACACAAATAGACTTCCTTGGTCATAGAATTTCTGAAGGAAAATTGTTGACTGATGATAAAATTGTTTCCAAGATCCTTAATCTAGAAGTACCTACCACAAAGAAGCAGGTTAGAAGTTTACTAGGTCTGATTAACTATTATTCTAAATTTATTCCACATTGGGCAGAACTCACCTCAGTCTTTTCTGATATGTTAACTAAAGATCATCCATCAAAAATTTGTAAAAGTACCAGCTTAGATGATGCAATGTGTAGGTTGAAACATATTTTTTCTAATCCACCAGTCTTGCGATTACCCAACATAAATTTACCCTTTATTTTGACCACAGATGCGAGCGCTATCGCAATAGGAGGATGTTTAATGCAGGAAGTGGATGGCGTTCGACACCCGATCCTCTACGTAAGCCGCAAACTGAAGAAGGCTGAGACTCGTTATGCCACAGTTGAATTGGAGTGTTTGAGCCTTTTGTTCTGTATATTGAGACTATCTAAGTTCCTCTTGGGAGGCCATTTTGTGGTCCTCACAGACAGTTCACCATTATTAGTACTGAACCATGGGTCGCCCAAAAACAACAGGTTACAAAGATGGTGTCTTCTACTTCAAGACTTTGACTTCGAAATTCGCCATATTAAGGGCACCGAGAACATAGTGGCTGACCTTTTATCACGGCAGACAAATGCGCCAGTAGAATGACTCTAATCACATTGGCCAGTAGCCACACTATAAACTGTGATACTTTTATTCCGTTACATATAACAGTGTGACTCTACACCTGCTAGAGTACTCTCAGTGATTAGGTTAATTACGTCACCCTTAAACATACGTTAAGAGCTATATTGTAAGAACTATACCATCAAATGCCTCAGCTCTAGAACGATTCCAGCAAGAAACAGTAACTGTGTTTATTTCAACCAATTATATCAACCAGTGAACTATCTCTGAACAATGTTATATTTCATACGGGACAGTGAGGGCAATCCATACTTGCTGTTGCTACAAAACTTTGCAAACAACCGAAACAGAACAACATCAACGACAACACTCAAGAGACAGCCATACTAACTTTAACATTCATGGCATAACACACGAACGAAGGAACGTCAACGCGCACATCATCGTTGGAGTTATTTAATTAATTAGTTTACTATTAAATATGTATTATATTTCCATTAATGATGTATATAAATTGTGTTAACCTGTAACTTGTACATATTCTACTTTAATATTACAGACGGTACCATTCATATGCTAAATAACCGTCCTATACAAGTGTCTCTAGTTAAATTATAACCTATTTTTCAGTTATCGTACAAAAAGTACGTATTTTCTTAAAGGGCAAATATCGCCTAGCCCATTTTTTCTAAGGGCAATAACGCTTACCTCAACTTTAAATATATATTTTAGCCAATTACTATTTTGAATGACAGATGAGTGAATGACTGCGTGAAAGGATTAAATGAGAGAACGATACACTTGGCGGACAAATTGTACGCAAAACGTATTCATTGTAATTTGTCTGCGTCTTCCATGTAAAAGTGCATGACTTGTCTAATTTGTCAATACATGTGTAGAACTTAGTTTAGTAGGGAGTTAATTTAGTAGTTATGTTAATATACTTAGATTAGCAGTTAGGATACATCTAAGCACCACTACTTGGAATACCTAGTCAGGTATTGCACACAGTGCAGTATTACATGATTGAGGTTATCCCAACTCGTGACGCTTGGAATTACACCACACATTCAGCACGCACGTTACACAAACCTCAAAACTCAACACTATCAATTTAAAATACAGTCACTTTATTAGATACATCAACTTATTAGTTAACACACTAACAAGCCAACAGGGACACATGTAGTCTGAGGGGGATAAAAGAACAAGGTAACTACATATTTAGCATTATATAACATACGGGAGTAAAAGTGTATAGAAATACACACACAGATCAAGATTTGAAGGTGTACTTATTTAGCCAAGACTTCGGTCTTGTTAACCCTCTATTATATAGGGGTTATTTGTCTGGGTACCATTTCGGGTACTATGAGAAGGGCAAGTTGTAAATACAACTACTAAAATGCCACGTAACTTCGGTCTGATAAGCATATTTAAGCACACGAGAGACAGGGATCTCTGCACCAAATCAGACAAGTGTTGTATGGTAGAATACATGAGTTTTTAGTGCTAATAGGTAGGTTACCAGGTTACTATCCACCAAACTACAAACACCAACTGTATGTGATTCGGTGACAGAATTAGAACGGATCTAATTCCCAACAACAAATCATGTCACGGGGGAGGAGGGATCCTGTCACCGCCTCACTTGCACATATAGTAAAGGGCTGCAATTCCAGCCCAAGGGAAACCATTGAGTCGAGCAGGACCCGAGTAATCTAGAACCTTCTCCAAAGAGATGGTCACCAAGTCCATGATTCCGTGGACACTGATGTGGCCCGCCTAATGCGGGGTCCACGAGGAACTCGGACAGAGTTACCGCCCGTGTCGAGTTAGGACACGCGGAGACCGGCAGAGGACAAACGGACTGGAGAGAGACAACAGGGCCTGCCTGAGAGGGACTCATAGATAGTGATAGATATACTAGGGCTAGATAGTGTGCTAGATTGTTGTATGACAACTATATGTTTGATGTTTAACTATCTGTGATATGTAAGATAAGAGAGCGCGGGTCTGTTTACCCACTGCGCCAACTGTACACTTCATACAATAAATGTTCTATATCCTAGCGAACAGTGTATTGTTGCCTGTATGAACCCGAACCATTATTTAGATAAGAGTAAGACCATGACAGTCTCCTATGTTTTTTAAAGAAACCAATCAAATGGCAACTTGATGGGTGATGTGCATTGTGATCAATATCATCCCAGGCATCTTTACTTTTAAGAATATTTCCGGATACATTTTTTAGGCTAGGTCGACCTGGGAGCCTCGGTCAATCTTTAAAACATCACTGTCTCCATGGGGATTTGAACCCTTGATCACCAGACCGAAAGACAAGCGACAAAACAAAGCACAACTGTAATCACAAAACATGAATCTCAATCTGTGGAGGTGCTAATCATTATCAACTCAACAGTTTCAAATGTCACATCAATTATTGACATGGGTGATCATGCTTCTTCGCATTTCCTTCTTCACTTGAAACAGAATGTTTATTATTTATATGATGCATCAATAATAATAATAATTAATATCATGTATTTATTTTATATGATGTTGAATTGTTGATTTCACTTCAGGTGCTCAGGCTGATGATTGATATACTGATGCCACTGATGGTTTATTATTAATATTATTTATTAATATTTGTCCATGCCATGATGAAACCGCCTGTTACTATTCCAATACTTTCAATGAATGTTTTATGTAAATATATTCTAACAACTTATTATGTAACCTAAACTAATAGACAAAATGTTAAAATAAAGTCACAATCAAAACTGCAGAAGCTCACTTGAGGTGTTCCAGGGAATGTGGGTTTTTGGGCCTCCATAATGTCCCGGACAGCCAGCTTTTGGGTTTATTGAACATTTTTGGTGCATCAGATGGCATTACAAATAACTAAAAATGGTTAGATGTGGTTGTGTATACCGACAAGACTACACTAAAAATGAATTACAGCATTTCAGATACTAGTTCTAATTCCACCTGTGGCCATCTTAAAATAAATTTAAACCGGAAGTGTGTGTTTGTTGACAAATATACTTTCTTTTATAAATTCCAAAACGCAACAAAAGTCATTTCTAAACAATGGAAAATCATGTCAAGAGCCTAAATAACAGATTCAAATTCCCCTAGAATTCACCAAAATGGGAAGAATGAGAAGAAAGATGTAACGGAACGATATAATGACTTCGACATCAGCTAGTACAGTGGTTCTCAACTTTTTTTGGCCCATGCCTCCCTTTACCATATGTTCAGAGTGAACGTCATTCCCCCCCCCCCCCCCTTTCGAATTCCCTCCCTATAAATCCCCCCCACCCACCCTGACACAGTATTCATAATAATGGAAGCTAAATTTAATAACACATACTTATGTTGTTTGTCCATCAAGAATGATGATGACCATTCATTTCATCCAGTGGGGTTGAAGGTGTGGAGCCGTGGGTTCTAAGATGGCTGATAAGGCCTATTTTGGCTCGAAATGTTCTTTGACAATGTGGACAAAGAATGCTTGACGTCTCTGGAGGAGGATTTCCTGCAGTGGTTTTTCTGTCCTGCCTTTTCTTCACAGCTCTTGCAGTCCTGGTTGCCTCACATATAACTGCACCTTTGCGCAATGATGCACGCCACGAATTTCGGTCTCTGGCTGCAGCCTCCCAGGTGTCATGATGAATTCCAAAAGCATTCAGTGAAATTTTCAGAGTGTCTTTAAAACGTTTCCTCTGGCCACCTTGGGAGCGTTTACCACAACGCAGTTCGCTGTAAAAAATTCGTTTAGGGAGCCTGTGATCTGGCATGCGAGTCAAGTGACCAGCCCAGCGAATCTGATTCTTCATCAGTAGAGTGTGGATACTAGGTATGGATGCTCTTTCTAGGACTTCTGTGTCTGGAATCTTGTCTTGCCATTTAATCTTCAGTAGCTTCCTTAGGCAGACTGTGTGGAAGTGGTTTAATTTCCTAGCGTGTCGCTGATAAACAGTCCAGGTTTCACAAGCATATAGCAGTGTGGGTAATACAACTGCTCTGTAGACTTTTAGCTTTGTTTGCAGGCTTATTCCAGTTCTGTCCCATACATTCTTGTACAGTCTGCCAAAGGCTGCACTGGCCTTGGAGATTCTTGCATTCACTTCGTCATCGATTGTGGCAGCTTGTGACACGGTGCTGCCAAGATAGGTAAATTTGTCTACAACACTTAGTCTATGATCATTCACTTTGATATTCGGCACAGTGTGATTATTCCCTGGAGCTGGCTGGTACATAACTACAGTCTTCTCCAAGTTGATATTGAGCCCAAAGTTGGCACAGGCATGTGAGAAAGCTGAAACATTATGTTGCATGTCCGCCTCTGAGTTGGCGTATAGAGCGCAATCATCAGCAAACAGGAGCTCTCTGACGGTGCCACTGTTAATTTTGGTTTTAGCTTTCAGCCTTCTGAGATTGAATAACTTTCCATCCATACGGTAGTTGATGTCTATTCCAATGTCGTCGTTCTCGAAGGCATTCATCAACATGGCTGAAAACATGAGGCTGAACAGTGTTGGTGCCAGGACACATCCTTGCTTCACTCCATTGGTGACAGGAAAGGGTTCAGACAGTTCACCATTTTCCTGTACTCTTGCCTGCATGCCGTCATGAAATAGCCGCACTATTTGGACAAACTTTCGTGGACAGCCATATTTTTCCATAATCTTCCACAGTCCTTCTCTGCTGACTGTATCAAAAGCCTTGGTAAGGTCAATGAAAGTGGAGAACATTTCGCAGTTCTGTTCCTGACATTTCTCTTGCAGCTGCCTTGCAGCGAAAATCATGTCAACAGTTCCACGTTCTTTTCTGAAGCCACATTGACTCTCAGGAAGAAGACCTTGATCGAGATGGGCTGTGAGGCGATTGAGAAGAATTCTGGCGAGTATCTTCCCTGCAATTGAAAGCAAGGAGATGCCTCGGTGGTTGTCACAGGATTGGCGGTTTCCTTTACGTTTGTAAAGGTGGACTATTGACGCGTCCTTAAAATCTTGTGGCATGGTCTCGTTCATCCATATGTTTGTGAAGACTCGGTGAAGCTGCTCTGTTAGGACCGGCCCACCTGCCTTGTATATCTCTGCTGGGATGGAGTCAGGACCAGGTGCCTTGCCGCTGGAGAGTTGCTGGATGGCTTTGTTTATTTCCACTATGGTTGGCAGGTCATCAAGAGTCTCATTGGTGGGAACTTGAGGAAGGCAATTGATGGTTTCATCATCGAAGAAGGAAGTTGCATTTAAGATTTTGCTGAAATGCTCTGCCCAGCGTTGGAGGATTTCTTTCTTATCGGTGACCAATGTTCCCCCGTCTGCACTGAGGAGGGGAACTATGCCTGGTGATGAAGGACCATAGACCGCTTTCAGTGAGTCGTAGAAGTTTTTCATATCGTGTCTGTCAGCAAAGCCCTGAATTTCATCAGCTTTGCTGCTCAGCCAGGAGTCCCGCATGTGCCGAAGTTTCTGCTGCACTACTCTCTGAATGTTCTTGAAAGCATCTTTTTTTGATGTTGACTTTGGGTCATTCAAATGTGCCTTGAGGAGAAGATGTTTCTCGGCCAGCAATTGGTTGATGTCTTCGGAATTTTCATCAAACCAGTCTTTATGCTTTTGTAGGGGCTGGACCCAGGATTTCCATAGCAGTGTTGTAAATCGTGTCCTTTAGGGCTCTCCATTCTGTTTCTGTATCCTGTTTTGCTTCAGCATTGGGCTTGAGGCTGTCTTCCAGCATATTTTCAAACGACTGCTGCATTTTCTTGCTGTTTAGGCGGGCGACATTTAGCTTTGTTTGCATTTTTGCCCCTTGAGGACGCCGTGGTGGCCTGATGTGGATGTTCATTTTCGAGACAATGAGACGATGGTCTGTCCAACATTCGGCACCACACATGGATTTTGTCACTCGAACGTCTTGTCTGTCACTCCTCCTGACGATTACATAGTCAATGAGGTGCCAGTGTTTCGAGCGAGGGTGCATCCACGATGTCCTATTTCTCATGGGGAGACGGAAAATTGTGTTCGTAATCAGGAGATCATGTTCGGCACATGTCTGAAGGAGGCGGAGTCCATTGCTGTTACAATTTCCGACTCCATGCTTTCCAATAATGCCACTCCAAGAGGTGGCGTCCGTGCCTACTCTGGCATTGAAATCCCCAAGGAGTATAAGTTTGTCTCCTTTGGGAACAGATGTTAATACATTGTGCAGGTCCTCATAGAACTTATTCTTGACATCATCTTCGTTGGTCATAGTTGGTGCGTAGACACTCACAATGGTTGCGTGCTTCCTTCCATTCAGCAGAGGCAACTTCATGGTCATGAGCCTGTCGTTTACAGCCTTTGGAAATCCAGCTAATTTGCCGACCAGGGCCGACTTAATGGCAAATCCCACACCGGATTGGCGTCTTTCCTCGCTTTTCCTTCCACTCCAGAAAAATGTGTAGCCGGCACCAATTTCACAGATTTGGCCTTCTTCTGCAAGTCGTGTCTCGCTCAAGGCTGCAATGTCGATGTTGTACCTGCCCAGCTCTCTCCCAATCAGTGCTGTTCGTCTCTCTGGACCTGACGCGCCGTCTCTGTCAAGTAGGGTGCGTACATTCCAAGTTCCAATTGTTAAGGGAATATGGTTTACTCTTTTAGCTTTGCTTGTTTTATCTTTCTTTGTATGTCGACCGCAGTTTAGGGTACCCACCAACCGCGGCTAGCTGGTTAGGTAGTGATGAAGCAGACAATGTTTAGGGCACCTTTTCTAGCCCCTTCCTCATGCTATGGAGGTGAGCAGTGTGTTCCTATAGAGGGCTGCTCAGTCGCTCAGGGGGCTGCCGAATCCCACTGCTGCTCCGGTCAGTAGAAGACGACCATATGGCCTGAGCCGCCTGTGTGCAGGTCTGCGACTACGGCTGCCAGCGTACCCACGCCTGCCGCTTTGCCGCTCGCCCATCGCCACAGGGCTTGAAGGTGATATGTGACGTTGGATGAAGAATGACTTGCGCGATGACTTGGATTAAAGTGAGGAAGAGTTGCGCAATTCGTCGACCTCACTCTCTCGCCTGAGTCCATCTGAGTCCAGTGGCAAGACAAGTCGAGACGATTGGAGACGAATACAGGTGCAGTGGATGACCAGGGCGCTCTACGTGCCTTGCCGTGCTCATTACGTTCCACAACGCTTTGCAGGTAAACGCCGTCTTGCCCGTTGAATCAGGAATGATTTCTTCCGCGCAGTCTGCCGAATCCTGTCTTCACATGCTGGGTAGGCATACCCTAGTTTACCTCTTGGTTTGACACCAAATCGGATACCCATGCCTGGTTTAGCCAGCCTCTCACAGCTGTTGCCCGGGGGGTGGCCGCTGTCGCATGCTGACAGCTACTAGGAGCCACAGGCACGAGCTGGGTGTCAGACTTGGACCAGTGGGAGATGGGTCCTGAAAGGACATGAGAGCCATCCTTACCAAAGGTGCTACCAATGCCTGACACCCCGTACCCCCCAATAACACATACTAGAACAAGTCTAGACATCTACATAAAACGTGATTTGCGGGTCTACTTACGTTATAAAACGAATTTCATTAGGGTGAGAAGTACAGATCCGTAAAATATAGAGGGAAAAACAATATCAAGTAACTGGTTCTTGTATTAATGCGATCTTGAAATAATCTTAATTCCCCCCCCCCCCCCGAAACCCTAAAATCCCCCTCCCCCCCTTGGGAAGAATTCCCCACCGGTTGAGAACCACTGAGCTAGTACTTAGTAGGCTAGTAGTTTAGTTTAGTTGATGGATCAACATCACGGCACATGGGTGTAACCCATAAGTGCTCCGTTCTCCTCCTAACTCAAACCTGAGTCTGGAGAAACTCAGACGAACTCCGTAGCACCGGCGAGGATCCTGGCGAGGACACTTAGTTAGTAGTACTAGTTGTAGTGTTACAGTAACAATGATTTCGACATCGTCCCAACTAGGCCGGGGGATTGCCATGGTTTGTCAATCAGCAAGAAAAGAGTTACTCCGAAGTCGGAGAATATCTGCCTGCACGGCGAGGAACCACCAGTCTGCACACCAATAAGGCAGACATGGGACAACGGATTCTCACGCAAACCTTAGTCCGATATGACATCACACTGATGTTGGACAAAAGGATGTCACCATCCGACATACAGGACTGCACTCTGGAGTTCACAGCCAGCGCATGCAAGCAAGCAATAAAAGAAGTGCATATGCAACGCATGTTCTGTCACGACAGATAACTGCATCAGAATAAATCGGCAAGGCACAACCCCACAATGTTGAGAATATTCAAGTTGATTGTCTCAGTAATTCATTTGATCACCTCTCCAAAGACTGGGTAAAGATTATGTTTTCGCCCACGAGCAAACATCAAACAGGGGGGCACCGGAAAAGCTCGATAACACACTGTCTCAAGAAGATTAGCTCAAGCATACCCAGATAGAAAATAAATTAGGGAGGTTCTGATAGATTTTGTACCTTCACTGCCTGTGCAGTGAGAGAGAGGGAAAGGGGAGTAGCAGAGTAGCTAGCCTGCAGAAGAGCATGCGACAGAAGCTAAGCGAGGATGTGAGAGCGCAGAAGAACACGGCTCGAAACTGGTTCAAGATCATCGATAAGGGTGATAATAGGAGATTGTGCAAGGTGTGGCACCACCTCAAATAGTAATTCCAATTTCCGAGAAATGTTTTCGAACTGCCACGATCCGGCATCCTCAGCATGGGGATAGAGGAGCTAGAAAAGCATGTAGTAAAAGATCATTCAGTTGACCTGAGAGAAGTCCCACTCGGTGAGATGGAAGATCTGTACTTATGGACAACACTGTGGAAAGAGTAGGTCTGTAAAACGGTGCAGAAAAGAGGAGCTCCTGGATGCGTTGAATATGCCACTATGATCTAGGAAGCTATTCAGATATCGAAGGTAGTGAAGACTAGAAAACTTATATGGCTGGTATCGGCCAGCTAGGACAGGCTCTCAAGGTATAGTATAGTACCCGAGGAGATCACAAAAATTGCCAAAAATGCTAAAGCAATACTCCTGGTCTTCTAGCTTCATTTTCGGTCCGCGTACACAAGTAGATAGATCTAACTTCAAGTGGAGGGGGGGGGGAGCCAAGGGGGTTTCATTATCAACTTATCTGGAACTGGAGACAACTGAGTTTGAAGTTATCTCATTCATTCGTTATGTGCCATGCCGGTAAGTGTGAGCGGTCGGTCAAATTTCGCTGTCTTAAACAACTATTTTACACACCAGGGTCGTGGAACAGTATGTTCTTGTCCCGACTGGAACAAGCTGTCACAGCTAAATAAATGTATGTAAGGAAAAATAACAGATACTGGAAAGGCTGCGATAGAAAATTCTTCTTTAAAACTGGTTGTGTGTAATATGCAAAAAATTGTAAAAACGTGTGTTCTGGCACGGGAGGAGTCAACATCATACGAATTGATACATCATTACATGCAGTTGAAGATCGCAATACGCGGAGAAGCATGATCACCCATGCCAGTGGCAAGGCACTTGATGATGATTATACCAGCTTTCAAACACCTCAATTTTGTGCACATTTTTGCTCCGGATTTTCACACAGATATTGCTACAAGAATGCCGAATAGGGTATACATTGTTTACTTCGACCCCAGAAATAGATGACCTATCCTATATCTGGTTGCTTTAATGCTGATTTGAGGGAACCTTGATATCTTCATTCCTGTATCTTGCTAGCTTTATTTCTATTTTTATAACCAAAGAATTGAGACCCGATTTTTTAAAACTGCATCTGGGTATGTTATAACATTATTGACGCTGTTTTAACATCTATTCTCAACCATAGCATTATCAGTTTGGTTTATCTTTTTTTTTTTTCATCTCCAAGGCTTTTCCGTGCATTTACTGACACATCCTTAGGTTCAAGTTGAAAAAAAATGTTAACAAATAATAATAATAATGAGTTGGTTCTCTTCACAAAATTTATCATCCTTCTCATAACAAAATGTATCATCCTTCTCCTCTATCATTTCTGGTTTATATTACGTACACCCTACCCTATTATCTGCTTATATGTTATTCTTGGTGGTATTTGCTGACCGAGCTAGCCTTCCTAGTAGTTCGTAAACGATATAAAATAACGCAAAGTAATGTAGCTTTGCATAACAGAATTATGACGCATACAGGACGTTGCGGCGACTAGCCTTCGTCAGCAAACAAATACATGCACGAAATAAAACATAGCACAGGAGAAGATCCTCCGGTGGCTACATTAAGGCATATGGACGGGATGAGAATAAAAAGATGAAACCATGAGAACAATGAAGAGAACATGAAAATATGAAACAAATGTTACTTATCACAGAGTCCCAGGCTGCACTACTACCACGAATGTGTTCTTTATTCTTTTTAAACATAGCCGTGGGAGTCTATGGGTCATGGGGACCGGGTGGAGAATGATATCAGGTAGTGGGTGTTAACGGTTCAGTGAAAGTACTAGGTAAATGAGTGGAAGTTGTACATGAAAAAAGGGGGCACGAATGTAAGGTGAGAGACTGGAAGCAATAGAGATGTGATAGTTGTCCAAGAGTGAGAGCTGAGAAGTCCCAATGGATGTACGTACAATGCATGAGTGGGTGTCAGTGAATGGGTCGGCCATAGTGGACGAATATTAAAGATTAATGACGTGTGCACTTATGTATGATGGTATTACTAATAAAACTCATTTTATGTGCTCATTTATGTGTGTACGAAGCGAGTCCTGAAGTCTGGGTGGAGTGATCTGTGTGGGTGCACATACACACATCAACAAACATTCATACAATATTTTCCCGTAGTGAATTTGAATAACGAAGACACAATCAATAGATTGCACGATTTATTGTCTGGCATATTTCGCTGTATCTCGTCAGGTACATACTGCAGAATTCACACAACGTAAAGTAAATTAACTAGATAAATCCATCAAGCTGAAATACGCATGTTAACACAGTAATGTCAATTGTCTACCACAGTAATTTTAAGCTGACTAACATGTCTTTCTGTCTGCACAAATCTGGCTTGCGTTGATTGATCATTATTGCTTCTGCAAACTTTAACTAGCGAGTATTTTGTGTGTTAAACAACACGCGATAGGCAATGTCTCTGTTAATCACAAGGCCGCTTTCGAGAATGTGCCTAGTAATTGATGACTCTGGAGGTTTCCGGTGTGTCGGCCCCACTAGGCTCGCATCGCCTGTGTGTCGTATCTTGTCGACCCATTAAGGTATGTGTTCAGACACTCTTTTGTTCAGCTGTCTCTCTGTTCTGCCGATTTAGAAGGCCTGGCACCTACATGTAAATTGGTAAATACAATTGTTTGAATTTGAAACTCTTGAAGAATGTCTTAATCCTGAACTGGGTACTCCACAGGATTTATAAAGCGCCACTGCCAATAGCCCAAACCAAAACCAGACGAAACTAAATTTCCCCAAACTCAAGGTATTCATCCAACTAACCTTTCGAGGGGATGACGTAATGCAACGTCTACAAGACCGGCTCACTACAGCAGTAGCCCGAACATTCTGTGCTGCAACTCGTCTTAGGTATACAACCACACCGATTCCCACACCAGCAATCAAAGAGCCTGTTCCTCTGTACGCCAAAAACAATTGTATTTACCAATGGATTGCTGGTGCTAGGCTCACCCAAAGACTCGTTCTGTCCAGAACACGGGCATTTAGGAACAATTCCGTGTATTGATCTGCGTCACATCGCAGGTTGCGCTTCAAGGAACCAGTATAACGTAATCCGTAAATTTAAAAGGTTGATTGCCTCCAAACAATGAACGGTTCTATAACGGATTAGGGACTGTGAGGATTATTCCTTCAATTATTGTCAAATTTGCCAATAAAGCAAGGGTTTCTCTCACGGCATCTATAGTCCGTTTGGTAGACGACGTGGACATGTGAACCAAACTGTCATTCAGTAGGATTTTTGTTCAATATTGTCTTCCAATAGGAATCACACTCTGTGGACATTAGAACCAATTTGTCACGTTAATAGAGCCCACTTTCGATGGACATATTTGTCCATGATTCACGAAGGTGGGGGGGAGGGAGGGGGGGGGAGAGAATGCCAGAGGCTTTTCCACATTTAGGTAAACATAAACACAATTCTGAATTCTTTTTCTTTTGTTCGCTTCAGAACTATGTGATATATATGACAATTTGACGACTACAGGGATGTTTCCATGCACTTTTCTACAGAATTCCAAGATACATGTTATTGTTCAATGCTGTCGTGTTTCATCTGATGTGATATTTGTCTTCTATCTCATCAGGAGTCGCACTGCTTTAAATTACTACTTGATCAGTGACCGAACATCATATTTAGTGTGCAACCATTTATCTACGTCATCTCGCATAGAGTCGCCGTACTAACTAAGCTAATGTAACATTTTTCTTAAGTATTTTAGTTGCCCCGTGTCCTCACGTGAAACTTCCTAGAATATTTCACTCAGTCACAATCTAGGTCTGCATACATCACTTGTGGCAATAACTTCGATTGGTACAGGACTGATTGCCTTTCCAAAGTTCTGATATTTAAAAAGTCTGGATCAGTGACAGTTTCTGGTATTCAGATAAGTGTCATGCTGTCTGTTGCGTGCTTCGAAGACGTGGTTTTGTTTTCACTCTCATTTGGTTCGCGAGTGCAATTTTTTCGGAGACTCCTAGAAGTCATTGCTGGAGCTACGGAGTTCGTGCTCTATACGGTACCTCCGACAGACAACTCTGTGGAAAAGACGGAACCACATGGGATGAAATAATAATAATGATATTGACCTTCCTAAAACATGACAAAACAAGAGGTACACAAATGAATATATAAAAGCCTCTGAAGCAACAAGACTTACACAGAGTTAAATTAGATCTTCAAATTTTTTATATTCCACCTTCTTCTTTTTCTTCTTCAGTTGTTCGCTTGAAATGTGTATATCTATATCTGCAATGTTGTCTCTTGTGTGAATTTAACTGTCTTATTGTTTTAAGTTCACTCACTAGTCCATATAGTTTTTCCCTGTTTCTCTAGGCCAGAAGGTTTGCATAGATACGTCTTATATTGGGCAGTCTTGAGTACGTGATCTGCTGTCTGCGGCGCTAATCCACATGTACACATGGCCGATTCGCCAATCTTAAATGTTGTATACTGTCACGGGAAAACTGCAGTTTAGTGATTCCTTGATAACTTACATATAAAACTACAAATGTAGGAGGAGGGTTAACAATCGTGTACTTCAGTCTGAGAGGAGGATAAATTAAAGATCATTGACCGACGGATATAAAAATAGGATACAGGTGTTCGCAGAGGTCATTGCCTGACGATCTGATCAGACGGACACGGGAAACGGGGAGATTGCGTTGGGGAAAAATGAACGGAGAAGGCGATCAACGGGTTCGGACGCTTTGAAGTATTAGCGTAAGGGGAACCCAGGGAAACAGCGTAAGAACGGAACGAAACGAGCAACTAATCACTACGTGATTTCACCGCCTTTTGATGTGCAGGATACGTCAAGAGACGAGTGTTGAGGTATGAACATCAAACAATAACGGAGGATGGGCCACTCGATATAAATAGTAGAAATTGGGTTTTCTGTTTTAGTGTGTGTTCCAAACTGGACAGAGATATCTATTAATCCCAGGTGTGGAAAAGAAATTATAGTCCCGTATTGTTTAAGGCAATGGGATATTAGTGCCGATGTGCTTAATTATTAATTTCGATTCCAGGATGATAATAGAAGATATAAGGTAAACTAATCTTAGCGTAATAGTAGCATAGGGATATAGGTGTTTGTTCTTGACTTGTGGCATTGCATTCGTTTATCTAATCGTGTAAACTTTAGTGCACTCATAAATCGTATGTCCGTATGTTTTTCGGAGGCTTCTCAGTATGGCTAGAGAAGGACTCTCACATAAGAAAATAATATGAAGCAGACTCATATCACCGGATTACCTATCTCCTCCACAGGTTCCAATCCCCCTATTGAAATCAGAGAAGAAATGAAGGTCACTTCACTTGAGCAAATAAAGTACCTACTTAGAACCAACAAGAACATAGACATGTTGTAATATGAAGAAGTGATAACGTAACGTCAAATACAGAACACTGTATGCTCAAACGAATATACAACTAAAGCCCTTAAAAGGAAAAGACGTTAACCTGTGGCAAGCAGGGATACTTAAAACTGCATGCAATTGCACTGTGCAGAAACATTAAACTTTATTAACAAGAGACATTGTGTAGAACATTTATAGTAACTCTAGACAATGTTGGATAGTGGCGGTGTGTATTCAGAGGTGGACTATAATACCTTCCAAAACGGGAAATATATGAATTTCAGTGACTTACCAAATCGGATTATTTTCTGGTGATAAGACATTGAACAGTTGTTTTCTTCAAGAATTGGATTAAGTCCAGACTCAAGCAGGAGGAGATCATTCAGGGTGAGATCACTCCATTTCTATGTGTGCTGTCCTGTGTTTTAGCCGACAGAAGAGGCGAGAAAATCTACGGCACATACGAAGTCAAAAGTCCTATCTTGCATTCACACTAGTAGACAATACCAACTACATATACACAGTCCATCCATACACCAGACATAGTTTTATTTAATAAATATTTTATTAATTGTTGAAAGAAACTGTTGTCGGAGTATGTGATGAAGGAATAATAGAGAGAGAGAAAGGAATAGATATATGGAAGGGAAGACAGAAGGGAGGAGTGTAGACAGAAGTCAGTCAAGAATCCCAAAGAAGAAGAAGTAATAAGGTGTGCTTGTTCATTCCACCTTCCTCCCGGGACGACAAGCGACATATACACGTGGTTGCGTTATTTATTGTGTCATGTTCTGAGGTGCAGAATACTAATTTGTTCTGGTCTGTCCCTAAAGTGTTAATGTCTTGAACTAGTGTTGGTAGCTTTCTGACTGATGTAATCATTCTTTTCTTTTGGTGGTTGGATGAAGAAGAATGACTTGCGCGATGAATTGGATTAAAGTGAGGAAGAGTTGTGCAATTCGTCGACCTCACTCTCTCGCCTGAGTCCATCTGAGTCCAGTGGCAAGACAAGTCGAGACGACTGGAGACTAATACAGGTGCAGTGGATGACCAGGTTGCTCTACGTGCCTTGCCGTGCTCATTACGTTCCACAACGCTTTGCAGGTAAACACCGTCTTACCCGTTGAATCAGGAATGATTTCTTCCACATCAGTCTGCTGAGTCCTACGTTCTGGGGTAGTTTTCAGGGGGATACCAACTGTGGGAATATCAGTGGTTTCTCTGCAGAGTCGTTTGGCCTGGTGAATAAAACTACTTCTTTTCACCCATCCCTTAGCTAGATTTTCAAATCTGTTCTTCATAAGGTAGCCAAGCAGGCTGCAGAACATTTCTGCTTGTATTAACGTTTTCGTATCTCTGTGGTCTCTCAGTGCTTGCGTTCTTACCATCTTCTCTATCTCCATTATAGGGGTTGAACTCATCCCTCTCATGGTGACTCCAAGTGCTTGATTTTGCACCTGGTCCAGCTTTTGTAGTGTGGTTTTTTATGCTGAACACCACGCAGTTGACCCGTAGTCCAGGTGTGGTTGTATGCTCTGTTGATAAATTTTGCTAGTATTTTCCCGCTGGCTCCTCATGAGGTTTCACTTAGTTTTATCAAGCTGGCTATCTTCATTCTGGCATTTGCTGCTGCTTTATTGATGTGCTTTACCTATGTCAGATTGTCATCAAATGATTACTCTAAGGTATCTTGGTTCTTTATCATCTCTTAGGAGTACTTCATTTATCTGGATGATTCCTGCCTTTCGTTTTGAATAGAGGGTACCTAATGCATCTACAGCTCTTTGTAGTAATCTGGTGGCCACTTTTATCATCTTTATTTCAATGGTCACAACACAAAAATAGCTAATTATCTTACAAAAGATCGGTAATTCACCAAATTAGATTTTTTTAAAGTGAAAAGTACAAGAATTTTTATTTACACCATTGTATTTTGAAAGTAAAAAGATTTGTGATTGTTTTATGGTAATATTAGCCAAGGTCTTATCTTGACTGCGACAACATAAGAATGCCCCAGCATAACAATATAAACTGGTAACTTCACAAAGGATAACATTACTGATTATGATTAAAGCCTATCTGAATATATATATATATACATAGGTAAAGTTAATCTTATGACACATGCAGCACTAAGGTGCGTAAAGTGATATGTTTTCACATATGGTATAATATGGTAGGGTGAGAGGAGCTGATAGACAGTTGTTGGTTATGGTCTTAAGTTTCACGACGGAAGGCAGATGATCTCTTTATGGAGACAATGGCTATGGTCATCGACCAGTATGGTCACTGCAAGAAGGAAAGCAATGACAGATTACCTTCATTACAAACACCTAGAATATCATGATTCATCAACTCACAGAAATGGAAGGCAAAGAGATAAATATATGGCTAGATTAGCCAAACAGAAACATTGAGACAAGAACACAGATTTGATCCGTGACTCTGGTGATCGTGTGAGATGGCAAACCATGACCACCCCTTATCGACATAGCACTTGATAATGATGACCAGTTCAATTCCTTGCTGCCTGTTCTCTCCATTCATGTGTCTCATTGCAATTTTAAGAGGCAGAGTCGACTGCAGAAATGTACATGTCAAAATCATAACCAGTCTTAGAGACTGAACTCCCGACTCCTGCGGTGACAAATAAGTACACAAACAACTTTGCAATAAAAGATGTGCGTGTGTAAATAAGTGTACATTTTTATAATATGTAAAAATAACATGAGAACCATGGTGGGTGGTGTAGTGATCTGTGCACTTGCCTATCTATATCATGGTCTTGGGTTTGAGCCCCAGTGGTAGTATGATTATATTATTTTGCCAACAATTTAATCACACTATTTCTAGAGATTACTTGGCGGTGCCCATACCCTCTAAAAGTCTATAAATATTATGTTGTGTGTAGGTTTGTCTATTTTTGTAAAACTTAGCTTCAACAATGGTCTCTTTGGTATCGTTTTACAATTTAAAACAGCTGAGATTTTTAAAGCAAGAACATGTACATGGGTCCTCAAAATTGTTCACCCTTATCCAAGAACGATAGGTATTTGACCCACTAACCAAATATTAGAGAGGAGTGCCATATTCACAAGGCTTTTCTGAAAATTTTCCTTCCTTTGGATATGAGTCTGGTACCATTGAGGGGGCCTCAAACTTTCAAACCACTGCACACCACCAATTATCTGTATCACATCCCTATAATCAATCACCTTTAAATATTTTTTTTTTTTAAATTTGCATATCCTTTTACAGGACATCGCTGTCAACAGCAGCATCTTTCAGCTGTCTGTTGATTTCTTGGCAAGATTATGCTCAGTAGTTTGCCATTGCTTTCTGAGCGGCCGGCTCAGTTATCCCGCAAGTCACCAGCGGGGGTAGAACCGCTTCCAGTTCTCGCCCGCTATGAGACTCTGCGTGATAAACGGGATTACGGAGAAAGTGGTGTAACCCCTCGGCCAGAGAGACCGGCTATTTTGTTTTATAATTGAAAATATTAAATGACTTATCAAAAGTGTAAATAGAGTTGTTTTGAGTTGAGCTAAGAACCGACATCACTGCCCTCAGGACATTCCCATATACGCTCCGACCCCTCGTTCAACAGCCAGCAAAGAGTCATACTACTAATCGTTCCCACCGCTAACTGAGTAAAAGTTCTCCTGGTCTTCCCTATCAGTCTTGAGATTTTTCCAGAACCCCTACTGATCCCCCACAATATATGAAAAGTGTAAACTTTCTAGGATAAATAGCAATAACTAGCAATCTAATATTAAATTATCTCTTGCCACAATTTTCAACCTCACTGAATCAATATTCCAATACCAAGTAGTCTAAAAAGTGTATATTTCTGTTTCACATTTTCGACGTCAAAGCTTTATACATCTCAATACGGTTTTCTTCACGGCCATCTGCCAACCAAGATGCTCCATCCGCCTGAATGGTTGAAGGAAGTTATGAGACCTGCCATGTCAGACACCAAAAAGAGACAGATTTCTGCAATCTCCCGTCTGGTACCCATACGTCGAATTGGAATTGCAAGAGCTATATTCTTGTCTGAAGCACCCATACCTTAAATATAAAATGGCAAATAATAAACAAAATTAAACAATGTGAATATATAAAAAAGAAAAATCTGACTATAAATACAATCACACTGTAATAGTGATTCTTCTTCTTCTTCGTTCATCCGGAGTTTTTTTTCGGACGTGATTGCGTTGTGCCTGTTTACAGCAGAGCTGCGTTCTTGCGCCATTAGGCCGACACATCCGACTTCTGCGGGCATTTGTTGACCGGGTTAACCTTCCCGGGGTAATAGTGGTTCATAAATCAAGAGGTTTGGTTTTATTGCATCAAGTTTTATCAAATATGGCTCAGCCTTTCTACGCAGAATCAGCTGCCAAAAGTGTCGCACAGAGAACTCCATCAACAACCCCCCAGGGGTCTCCACACACAAAAACTATCCATGAACCGAATGCTGGGGTCCAAAAACAAACATATGACCTGCGTTGTGCAATTCAGATGGCCAGGCCACGACACCATGGAGACCCCAGTTATTAGAAGCTTCAATCCAATCAAGAGAGGATTATTGCAGACATGTATGGCTCTATAGTCAATCCAATCAAGTAAAAGGTCAGTAAAAGTAAGAAAAGGAAACTTTTTTTACATTCCTCGAGGTGTATTGGGTATATGGTGCTAGTCCATACTTTTATGGACCAATCAACACTCGATAAGTGATGTGGTCAATATCACATCAGCCACCTTCACTTCCCCAGTCATTTACTGGTGTCCACTTTAGACTGGGTCAATCTGGGAAACCCAGGCCAATGTTTAAAGTATATTACACGTATAAAGCATATTATACGCATATAAAGTACACTTCGATGGGGAGTCCTGTACATGACCATTGGGCCAGCAGGCAAGTGTACTAACCACTGCAATACCGTGGCTTCCATAGTAAAATGGGTGCCACATAATCAACACAATTTTATGAAAATTGTCTTGTTACTTCTCATCAATAAGCCACGATCTAGTATATGTGAAGGCTTAACACTTTACAACCCTACAATAGCATTTTCCATGCGATGACCTTACATAAGCACCTTCATGCTATGGCTGAGGTAATGATGTGGTTAGTACTCTCAGCTACCAACACAGTGATCCTGAATGTGATCTCCAGTAGTACTGGTTTTTGTTTTCCTGAAGCGGTTAGCTCTGGGGTTGTCCCAGCTTCATTATATGTATACCAAATACTTCTCTGGGAAAATAAAGGCACCTGGCAAAATATTATGTTTATTACTCTTTGTGCCATTCTATCACTGAAAATATAGAATTAACATCATATTTTCAAAATGCCTTGATGGATGATGAAATAAGCTTACTTTACCTTTACATGGCCAATACCCTGGAAATTTAATGCTCCAAACCCTATGGTTCATTTCACTTACTATGGAAGATCAAAACTGAGTGTGAAATTATCTTAAATGTAAAGGATCACAGACTAGTTAAATCATTACTACTATATGGTCAGAAACCTGGAGAATGATAAAAACAATCACTAATAAACTACAAACATTTATTCATTGGTGCCTGTGCAGAATAGAGGGACTAAAGTGGTATGACACAATCACCAATGTGGAGTTCATGGAGAGAACTGAACAAATACAGTAAATTAAGTGGTGAAAAAAAGACACGGGTGATGAGTAGGATGCATTTTACTCAAACGTGATCACAGTATAGCTAGAAAGTACTTTGTCTTTAAACCACAGTGCCAATGAAATCGAGGCAGGCCTAAACGCACATGGAGAAGAGAATTATAGACACAGATGAATAATATTGGGAAGACATGGAGGGAACTGAAAAAGATAGCATAGGATATGACAGTTTGATGCATGTTGGCTGAAGGCCTAGGTTCCATTGGAAGGTCAAGGGCAGAAGAAGACGATCACAGGGTAGACAAGAGAAAGTCTATGAATGATGAATATTGGAGTGAAACTGCTGCAAACTGTACATAACTTTACTTGCTTGAACTGGGTCTTAATTGCATTTTGAAACTATCCCATTAATCCTCTTTCAGATCACACAAGAAGGATCTCAGTTCAGTGCATGGCACCCCTGAGGATTTCAGTAGGTGTACTCCAGAATCTTCACACAAAAATATTATGCTGTGAGTAACTTTAATAAACGGCAACTTTTCAGATGCCTCACACATCATGTTGTTTTACACATTTATGTAGAAGCTACTCACATTAGATGAGGATAATCAACATTCTTTGAGCATGTCAGGAGAAGGGGAAAGCTGGAATATACTGTCACAATGGAAACGTTAGAAGGGAGTAGCAGCAGGGGGAGATAAAAAGAGAAACTGCTGGACAGTTTGACATCATGGCAGGGAGGAACATCAGTATCAGAAATGATTGGCAGTACACAAGATAGAAGGCTGTGGACAGCCATGATCATCAATGCTACATGGCATAGACTATAAGTTTCATGGATTTTGAGAAATTTTTATATTTTCAGATTTGGCCAGGACAAGGGTTGTATGGCCTCATTTATGATTTACAACTGTCAAATAATTTGCAATGTGCACACATTGTTCCTTGTCTGAAAAGACTAGGAAAAAATTCACAGACATATTGTCTTTATCTGGATTTGAACCAGCCACTTTTTGAGTTAGAGGCAGACACCTTATTCATAGGGCACCCCTTAAAAACAATAAAAATGTGATTTTCTGTCTCTGCCAGACCAAGCACACAGCAATAAATATCAGAGCACTGAACTGTACTATTTAAACTGTGATAACTGACCTAGTCTACTCATTCCTTCTGTATCTGCTATTGGTCCTGGAGCAACACATAAAACTCTCACTCCTTTTGGGCCCCATTCCAATGCCTGATGCCTTGTAAGTGTCTCTGAAATAAAAATGGTGTGCTCCAAAACTTATTGTGTGTAGTCTTCAGTCTGTCACATGAGTAAAAGTACAAAGTAAAGACAGATTAGCTTTTGTGTAATTTTTCCAGGTTCTTACTTTAGTAGCTCTGATGTTTGCTGTTATTTAAATCTGCTTTTATATTATATTAACTGGTCAGTGTAAATATCATTATCAACATGTGCTTTGCCGGTAAGTGTGGGTTGTCATGTATCGTCATCTCACATGATCACCAGAATCGTGGATCACCTCTTTGTTCCTGCCTCGACCATGCCTATGTGGCCAAGCCATCCAGATATTTACTTCTCTGTCTTCCCCTTGTTTTTTCCCCCTCAATCTTGCAGTTGCCACCAAATTCTCCAGTTTATTTCTTCTCATAACATGCCCAAACAATTTTGACTGTTGGCGTCTAATTTCTGTAATCAGCTTTCGGTTTTAATTAGTTTCTTGTAGAATTTACTCATTGGTTTTTTTTGGTCTTTCCATGATATTCTTTGCATTTTCCTCAGAAATTCATTTCCATTGCAACTAAATGTCTTTCAGCTTGTCTGCTCAATGTCCACATTTTCACATCCATACACACAAGTTCTATGTAGCACTTCAACACTATTTTTTCTTGTTGTAATTGACATCTTTCTATTGGTCAGTACGTTTTCCATTTTGCAAAAGGCTACCTTTGCCATAGTGATTCTTGTTCTAATCTCTTCAAGGCACCTCCCATCAAATGTTATGACTTGTTCTAAGATAGTTATACCAAGTCACATTATTTAAGAATATTCCCATTTACTTGTATATTACATTTTGGTATTTCTTTCTTCTTAGTGATAACCATAATCTCTGTCCTCTTACAGTTAAATTCTAACCATAGTTGTTCACTGTGTACAATAACCACATCTACAAGATGTTGCAGATATTATTCATTGACTCCAATCAATACTGTAACATCTGCATATCTAATGTTATTTCCTACAAATATTTTCACTGAATAGGGTCAAAATCTGCTCTATCAATTTGTACACACAACAAATTCATTTTTCTTAAACATGTGCTTCTATTAGCTTTACAGAGGAACATGGTTTCCACTAAAATAAGTACACCATAGACAATGCTCTTCATATGAACATTTTGTGAATTCAATTCATAACTTTATAATAACCCACAAATTTTTGTTTCAAAAAGTTATCTCATAAGAAGTGCATAATTTTTGGGGCATTTCTCTTTCCTAATTTCGTCAGATGATACAATACTGGGAAAGAAAAGACACTGTCCTGCAAGTGATGTTATGGGTTGTTAAGTAGTTTTAAGGAAGAACCTTGTTATTAGAATATTGTTTTTTAATACTGAAATTATTTTCTAGAAATACAAATGATGTCAGGTCTGGTCTTAGTCTGGTCTAGTTTAGTCTGGACTGTCAGTCTATCACAAACTGTGAGATGTTTTTTAGCGCTTGCTCACTTTGAACTCAAGTGTAGTCCATACACACTACTTCTAGTAGCACTTGACTGAATTTTGCATGTAGATTAGCTTTCCCTATTACCAGTGTCCCTCGCCATCAGGCAAACCCACTCCAACTTCAGAGGTAACTGTGGGATGCAAACAATAACATAAAAATATTTGTTACAAGACTTAGAATTGACTCAGAACAACAGAAACACATCCTACCAATAGCAGCTTTGGCAGCCCCAACGTGAGCTTGCAGAATTGTTCCTCTGTGATGTAACATGGCAGTTATGTTTATAATCACTCCTCCATTATTCTGCAAATATACCCCCAAAGTGTGTAAGCAAAATGAATTATGTTTTTTTTTCTAGCAGTTCAACTATCTGTTTATTTAAATAATAATAAAACAACTCCCCTGTTACTACTTAGCAGCTATGGAAAAGAATTGAAAAACTGATAACGTGAAAATGAAAAATAAGAACGCGTGACTATTAGAAATTTTGAGCAAAACAAACAAACAAACAAACAAATCTGCTGATAGTTCCCAGAAATACAAATCATAGTGACAAAGAGTAGTGGGAAGTCTAAAAGTACTTATATCTAATCAGGAAAATGAAATTGTGAGGCACCACTGAATAGTTCAAAGCATTAAAAACAAAATAACCGAACCGCAACTTGTGCTTTTTGTAAACTGTAATAAACTAAATGGACAAAAAGATCAGATTCCATTGTGAACAGAGAAGAGGACAAAAGTAATTACTAAACTAAATGGACAAAAAGATCAGATTCCATTGTGAACAGAGAAGAGGAAAAGACACTTGTTTATAGGGAAAAGCTTCTGTGTTTGTTCAACCACCATATAAATGCCAAAGTGTAACAGATTAAAGATAAACAACTTTATCGATATCTCAAACAAGTGTCAAAATAACTGCAAACTCAGGGGGGGGGGGGGGGGGGGGGAGAGAGAAACTAAAATCAATATATTGGGGACTTTTTAAATTGACATACTGACCAATAAAAAGATGTCAATTGAAATGAGGAAAAGAGTGTTGAGGTGCTACATAGAGCCTGTTCTTCTGTATGGATATGAAACTTGGACAATGAGCAGTCAAGCTGATGGCTGCATAAATGTGGTTTCTGAGGAGAATGCAAAGAAACCATGGACAGACAGTGAACCCAATGACCAAGTACTACAGGAGACAAATGAAAACCATAAACTGATTAGAGAAATTAGACGTAGACAGTCAAAATTTTTGGACATGTTATGAGAAGAAATGGATTGGAGAACTTGGTGACAACTGGCAAGATCGAAGGGAACAGACCAAGGAGAAGACCGAGAAGTAAATACCTGGATGGCTTGGCCACATGGCATGGTCGAGACAGGAACACTGAGCTGATCCACAACTCTGGTGATCGAGCGAAATGGCGAGTCATGACCGCCCACGCTTTCCGGCATGGCACATGATTGATTGATTTTTAAATTGACTTGAGTGCCCAGGTTGATCCAGCCTAAAACGGGTACCAAGAAATTTCCTTGGAAGTAAAGGTGGCCAGCGAGATTTTAATCACATCACACATTGAGTGTCGATTGGTATATACAAAAGGTGGGGCTGGCACCCAATATGCCTCACTGGCATGAAAATGGGTCCTTTACTTACTTTTTAACATATGCAGTCAAGAAAACGAAGAGAACAAAGGCAAGTAAAGTAATCAAATTCAGGTATTCATTATTATCAGTTCCTAGAACAACTTTAACAAATATCACAGTGGCAAAATTGCAAACAGCAATACATGTTACATATTTATTTAATATATTTTGAAACGTAATCATGGCTTAATTGTATTTTATAAACACTCATTTTAGCTTTAATGTACAGATTAACAACAGTAGTCCTCAATAACACCATAAACATGCTTAGCTATCTTAAATTTGAATACTTAAAACATCCAGGATGGGGGGTGAGAAGGAAATAATGGAAATGTGGTACCCAGGATTGTTAACCTGGTCAAAAATGCACGCTAAAAGTCGGATGTGTTGGCCTGAGGGTTTCGACCCGAGGGTGCCTAACCAGACACACCGCAATCACATCTGAAAAAATCACTCCGGATGAACGCAAAGAAGAAATGTGGTAAATAAATATGTACAAAATATAAAAGTCAGCTCACTTTGAAATATTTGTCAAAGACAACTTTGCTGACATTGTAGGTCCCAAGGGTATCAATCTCTATCACTGTTCTGAATGCATTAAAAGACATATTCTCCAATGGGCACAGAAAGTTTCCGGCAGCCCCTGCAATATTATAACTTCGTTAACATTTCTGCTCACATTTGACATCAAACCATTGCATCATCAACTAATTTATCAAATGATAAGTTAGCATCTATGGCTTAGAGGGCTTAGTGAATGCAGTTTCACAGTTCCACAGCACATCAGGCTGAGAGTTCAAAAATCAGCCGGAGGCAATCTGGGAGCAGATCACTTTGCACTGATTTCAATGGTATAAGCATCAGCCATTCAGAAAGCAGTGGCAAACTATTGAATGTAAAATTGGCTAGACAATCACAAAAAGTTGCATATCCATTACAGGACGTCACAGTTAACACCATAAATTTTTGGCTCGTTTGTGATTTCCTGGCAAGTTTACGGTTCTGTACTTTACCATTGCTTTCTGAGTGACCAGCACTCATGCCATTGTATAAAAACCAGTGCAAGACAGCCTACTTCCAAATCACCCACAGCAGTGTTTCGAATGTGATATGTCGAATTGCCAATTGCATTTGTAAGCCCTTTGCCACACTACTGGCTAGACATAAACAGCCTATAAATGCTGGGGTTTATTGCAGCATCCTGTAGAGGACATGTAACTAACTTATATTTCAACACATATGGTAATACATCTATTTCCCTTGACTGCCAGATGGCTGACAATGTTGATCAACTGTGTTGTATTATTTTATTAAGCAGGCATACCTTACAGCAGCCTTGATGTTTCATTACTACAACAACCAGTGTACACAAGCAATGACAATTAATTGTCCTAATGCTAGTCATTTGCTACAATTTGCTCTATATATAATAATAATTTTAAAAATAAAGTAAAAGACCCTTTCCTATGCAATAAAGCATATTAGTTATATAGTGAGAGTCCCATACTTTTATGGACCAATCGGCACTTGATGATGATTTGATCAATATCATGTCGACTACCTTGACCACAAAGAACATTTCCTGATACCTATTTTAGTCTGGGTCGACCTGGGAGTCCAGATTTAAAAGAAAAATCCTAAACACATGACCACTGGGCCGGCAGGTAATCATGCCAACCATTGCGGCACTGCAGCTTCCTGTACATGTAGTAAAACTCAGACAGGTCAATCATTTTCAATATCTAGGCTACCAGAGACACCTGACAGAAGATGTGACACGGAGATCCCAAAAGAAAACATCTTTATATGTGGCAATATAAAAAAAAATATTAATAACATCATGAAAAACAGAAATATGACAAGCACAAAAACCCGCTTACTGACAAGTTGTATGTGGCTTGTTCTTCTGTTGGATGCAAATACTGGACAATGAGTAATGAAATGGTGGAGAAACTAATGCAGAAACAACATGGGTTTTGAGAAGAATATTGAAAATGTCATAGATAGAGAAAAAAACACAGCTGAGGGACTGAGAGCTGCATGTGATACGTGATCACTCACCAAAACAATAATGACACTTTTGGGGCATGTTAACAGAAGAGGTGGAATATAGAAAAAAGCCTAGTGTAGGAAACTACTAGGCAAGAGAGGCAGAGAAGAATAATGAATTATGTGCCAGGAAATCCTAATCAGCTGAGCAACAAATAACACTATAAGTAACACCAGTAACATCAAAATATCAGATAACAAAGAGGATTGGAGAGTCCAGATCACAAATGTGTGCTCCAGACCAGGACATGAAGAAGAACAATAGTAGCAGGGGAAAAGTGGTGAGGGAAGAGTAATGGAAGAGGAGTGGCTTAGAGATAATGCAAATGCCATTAATTGTAAAAAGTGTAGGTCCAAATCCAGCTGTAGATGATTTGTATAAATAGGAACCTCAGGAAATTATACTCTTTCCCCTAATTCTGGGGTAGTTGATTCTTTACCTAGTCCGCTCAGATAAGGGTGAAAAATTGACCTAGTGTGCATTTTGTGCATGTTAAAAATACTTCAGTGTTGGGAACCATTTAGAGTATTCCACAATTTGCCATTGCCATTGTATAATTATAAAATAATTACAAAACCTACCCATAGAAAAATATTTATTTCACATAAATCTGTTATATAAATGATGAAGATGGGGAAAATAACTATTTGAATTTCTCAAACCAAAATTATGAACAGCCACAAAGATTTTAATTTCTGATAGAATCATTTGCTTCAAATTATCTCATATGAATCTTCAGTCTGGCTAGCCTGATAAGGCATGACACTGATTGTAATAATGACAGACAGGTATTGTTTCTCTGAAAATTAAACAAAACAACAAAAGTATCAAGTCAAAGACAAAATTAGAAATAAGCCAGAAATTCAAGAATAGGATGATTTTGTGATAGAGTAGTAAAATTACAGTCATATGATGCAGACAGTGGGCTCAGTCCCACATAAAACATCTTCACTGTCTTGAAGAATAAGTCAACTGGTGTACATATTTTTACTTCAAATAATCTTGCAGTTATCTCCCTGTCACAGTTGAAGATCCTACTCAACATTGTTTCAAACAGTATAACAGCATATGGGGTAAACCTCACTGAAGTGGTATGATGGCGCAGAATAATAACTAATATAAATGAAGGAAGAGAAAAACAGAATAAAGAAAACAAAAGATGAATAAAAAGGAAACAGATGAATGACCTACAGGCCAGACAATAGAGATGAAGCAGTTAATGTGTTGTTTTTATATTAAAGTACCATTAATCACGATGTCAATTCTACCAAACTCCTTAAGGCAATTGTCAACAGCATCAAGAACCTCTTGAGGCTGTAACAAAACATACAAAAATCAAAGATTACACCTAGCAAAAATGGATGGGTCGCCAAAGACTAGATATGTATCAGTAACTTCATGAGTATGCATGCCTGATAATGAATTATAATGTAAATATTTAATTATGCCTATTTCATGCATATGTATGTAATATCTTCTACAAGTTCATTGTGGTCTTCCCATGGGTGTTTATCATTTTGTGTGAATTATATCCCAGCATATTTCTAGTTATGTGTATTGGTTCTCCACTGTCCCATCTTTCCCAGTGTTGTCAACTCAAAGCTACGTATACAAAACCTTCATATGAGTGATGCATGTAAATCTTTGACGTATGCTAATGTAAAAATAATGTATCCCTTTAGTGAATTTAAACAAATATGCCATAAATAAAATACTGCAAGATTTCTTGCCTGGCATATTTTGCTGCATCTCATCAGGTACATACTTTTTTTTTTTTTTATTCGCATATCCTTTTTACAGGACATCGCTGTCAACAGCAGCATCTTTCAGCTGTCTGTTGATCTCTTGGCAAGATTACGATCAGTAGTTTGCCATTGCTTTCTGAGCGGCCGGCTCAGTTATCCCGCAAGTCACCAGCAGGGGACAAATCGCTCCCAGTTCTCGCCCGCGACGAGACTCTGCGTGATAAACAGGATTACGGAGAAAGTTGTGTAACCCCTCGGCCAGAGAGACCGGCCAGGTACATACTACAGAGTTAAATATCAAGTAATGTGAACAAAATAAGGATACTTTGGCTGAAATATAATGCACATTGTCGCTGACATTACACAAATGTAAAAATCTGAATGCAATGGCTTTCTAATTGTCCTCTTGCAACCGAAAGATTTGTCAAGTGAATTGGAATTTAAATGTAATGGTAGAGGAGCCTTCTGTTTGTGTCAAGATGGACTGGCTTCATGGTGCTAGTCCCATATTTTAAATCAATCATGGCTGGATATGTGATGTCATTAATATCACCAGGGCTGCCTTTACATCCCAGGACATTTCTTGATACCTAATTTAGACAGGATTGACCTGGGAGCCTAGGTCAAGGTTAAAAAATCCACCTCAATGGGGATTCAAACAAATGATCATTGGGCTAGCATGCTAGTTACTGTGCTACCAAGGTTGTCGAATTTATATATTAGGGACGTTCATTTGAAACCCGTTTAAATGGCTTTATTACAAAAGCATGAAAGAAACATTAACAGTGTGGTAAAATTAAACAAAGCATTCATTTTGAATGAATTATGCACCATGGGTTGGTCAGAAGAAGTTGCCGAAGGCATTCAGGCAAGCATCTCATTGCTTAGGTAGGCGGAGAATGCCATCCGCAAAAAAAGATTGTGATTACTCATTGAACCAAGTGTTTACCGCGTTCATTACGTCTGCTTCTGTGTGAATATCGTTGCCCCTTGAGAGCTTTTTTTAGAGATCCGAACAAGTGAAAATCACATGGAGACAAATCAGGACTATAGACTGGATGTTACAGAATTTCCCACTTCTTCCTCGCTAATGCTTCCTGCACAATCTTTGCGACATGTGGACGAGTATTATCGTGCAACAAAATCACACCGCAATAGAGCATACTGGTCATTTATTCTTGATGGCTTTTTGCAGCTTGTCTAGTGTTTGCAAGTAGTGGGTAGAGTTGATGTTGACACCAGGTTCTTTAAAGTCGGCTAATAATAATAGCCCTTCATGGTAAAAAAATGCACTCAGCATAGCCTTACCAGCAGAAACCTGTAACTTGAATTTTTTGGCTTTTGATGATCCAGCATGCTTCCATTGCATGCTCTCTCTTTTGCTGCGCAGCTCAAAGTGGTGACACCATGATTCATTGCCTGCCACTGTGCGGAAGAGAAATGCATCACTCTCCACTCTGATACGCAGCAAGTAGTTCAAACACCATCCCATGTGTTCCTCTTTTTAGTGGTCGGTCAACATCCGTGGTACCCACTATGAACACACCTTCCGATATTGCAGTTTCTTACGAACGACCTTTTGAATTGTCCCAATTGACACATAAAATTCTTTCGTTAGCGAACGTATGCTTCGACAACGGCTCATCTGTACTGTTGCATCAATTTTGGCAATGGTTTTTTCTGTTGCAACAATATGCGCTTGACGCGGCCGTCGAAGATCTGTCATGAACTGACATCCTTTCCGAAACATTCATGCCCAGTCTGTTACTGTTGTCTTCGACACACATTTGTTAACGTACTCTGCCTGCATTCTTCAATGAATGTCCACTGGTCGACATCCTTCAAATGAAAGAAACTGAGTCACTGCTCTTTGAGCTTCTTTGGACGGATTTTGGATCAACCTGACCATTTTCTCAACGGTCAGAAACAGAACCTATGCATCATGGGACGATAAGCACATGCTCTTTTATTTACTGGTCAGTACTTATCACATGACTATGACATGATCATGTTCAATGTGCGCAATTACGCGCGGTGCGGCACGAACGGATTTCGAATGAACGCCCCTTATAGAAAGCAGAGTGCCCTTTCACATGTCTTAAGTGGCATTGAGCATTTGGGCTAGACCCACTTTTTATAGACCAATCGGCACTCAGTGGGTGATGTGGTCAGTATCATGTCACCACCTTTACTTCCCAAGACATTTCCTAGTGCTAGGCTAAGTTGACCTGGGAGCCAAGGTCACTTTGGAAACATCTGAAAATGCCCCAATGCAGATCAAACCCATGACTACAAATTACATGGCAATTACATCATTGCGGTTGGTGAACTTCTAGTCATTACATTAATGTGGCTCCTCAAATTTATATGGCTATTCTTAAAATAAAGCACTTGATTTTAACTTAAAATACAAGTTTTAAAAAGGCTTGCATGTAATATATCAAATTATGCTAATGAAATTATCACGTTATATTAATGAAAAAAGACAGAAATCTGATTAATCCCCTTGCATTTTCTGTAATGGGCCTACACAGGTAATGCTTACTTTTCGAACATCCATTTGTATGGGCAAACATCTACGACCTGTTGCTTCACTTAAAGTTTTAGATGATAGCTTCAGCCGATCCAATTTTCTACCAGAAATGGCAGTGTCACATCCATGTCTGAAAAGTTTAAATATTATATGTATTAAAATTACTTAAGAGGCATATGCAGTAGTTTTCAATACATACACGATCCTAAAGGAGATATTTTTAAAAAGTTGTTTGTATGTCCTTTACAAGACACTGCAGTCAACAACAGCATTTATTGGCTGTTTATGATTTAATATACATTTGTACGTTCAGTGGTTTGCCATTGCTTTCCGAATGGCTGATGCCTCACACCATTGAAAATAATGCAAAGTTGTCTGCTTCCAAATCCCCCAAGTCTAATTTAGGGAGACATATTCATTCATTCAGTAGCATGTCCTTTGCAGAATCTTGCTCCCATAACATCCTTCCAGAAAACTTCTCGGTCATAAGCAAGATGTATTGTGTCTGTTACACCCATCTAAGTCATGATGTTAAATTCCCCGATTATTTCAAGATCGTGTTAAAAAAGGGACCAATTAACTTATACAGTTTTTCCCTTCACGCTTTATGTTCTATACATCTCGCGTTTCTGGAATCTGTTTCCTACAAAGAGATGCAGAGTGTCTTGTTAAGACGTAAGTAGACCCGCAAATCGCTTTTTATTTAGATGTCTTTGGTTGTTCTAGTAAGTATAATTAGACTTATCATCCATTTTTACGTATATTGTGTAATTTTCTACTACTGAAGTCGAAGGGATCATGCCAAACTAAAATGATGAAGATCGCATACTGTAATGTGATATTTCAATGGCGGGAAATAGCGGTTTCCTTGTCAGCGATGACTATTTAATATATTTATGGAATATTCATTGACTTGAATGCCATTGAATGATCATCTGCCAGATCCTGCACCCATCCTCTCTTTGGCCTTCCTCTTCATCCGGGAAAAGAGGAAGAGGGAGATATATACACATTCTTAAATTTCATTTATACTGTTAGACTCTAAGGCTCCTTAGATATTAATTATACTGGTTAACTTTCCTTTGGGCATTCAGCCAGCGCCTGTTAATAATGAAATACCTAAAATCCATGGATGAAACATCAATCTAGGTCAAATCCCAGCCAACCCTATGTTAGTTTGTTTATTGAATCAATACCTGAATACATCCTAATATGTTGCTCCGCAGAGTGTAGTTCCAATATCGGTTTTGCACACACTAAAGATTTCTTAGCTTTGAGGGGGAAGGAGACTTTTGCAACACAGCCCCTGCGTAGATGGTACTTTAGTACTAGGTTGGCAGAAAAATCTCTACACCAACCTCACTCCAATAGATGCAAATATTATTCAGGATCCAGGAACATCTTGCTTAGTAAATTAATTGTTATTTACATTCTACTTACTAGTTTTGCAAGAAAGTGTATGTTACCTCATGAAGATTTCGGCAATTGTGAAGCAAATACCAGAACCTCCTCCAGTAATGAAGGCAACTTTCCCTCTGTGGAGAAATAGTGAAACTAACACAATTAAACAATTAAGTCCAGTAATAAAAATGTTTATTGTAAATGATGCTTTGGAGGTCAGCTTTGCTGAAAGGATAAGAGCACTTGCTTGTAAACTTCTGATGTGTTGATGTTGAGGTATCAGTTTCAACCCTTACACCGGTTAGCTGGACTAAAATGTTGGGCACTCTTCCAAATAACGGCCCTAAATTATTTAGTGTAAAAAGTATCGCTTACAGGGCCTCATGGGGTGATTATTTCCAGGTCTGGGGCAATATGCTGATTCAGGATGTTCAGTTATTTCTCGCAGATATACACACTTGATTTGATATAAATAAATATGGAGATACTGATACACGAGATATAAAGAAATATTATTATGGCAGGCAGACCATCAGCTCCGACACAGATCAGCAATAATGTTCTACCAATTGATCAACTGGCAGCTGTAGATGTCAGACCTGATGATTGATATACATTAATGAACAATAAACTACAGTGGTTGCAATGGCTTGCTACACACAGATTACTACGAAACACAGCAGAATGTTCACATTGCCAATGTCCGATGTCAGTAGTTTCGCAGTTGGAATGTTCTGACAGATTCTCATGGCGGTGTCATCAATGTAATAGTCGTTGCAGTAAGCAAACAGGTTCGTTCTTTGCCTCTTATGAACTCCCAACTGAAAAAATTGCGATGATAATGTTTTACTGGTTGTTCGATGTGAAGTTGAAACGAACGCTTGACAGTGTTGGAGATTCATTGCAGCCAACTTTCATTGTGGATACGGCTCCTGATTGATGATGATGATGGTGATTGATGATGATGATGGTGATTGATAATGTTGATGATTATTGGTATGTATTTCAATTTTCTCAGTACTATATTTTAGTACCTAGCATTTAATATTGTTTTTATATCAACCAAGGAGGCCTTGTAAGGGATGCTTTTTTACACTAAATAATTTAGGACCGTTATTCGGAACAGTGCCAAATGTTGACTTCTCGTCCTAGACTTGAGGACATGTATTACAAATACCTCTGAAGTTGGAGTGGGTTCGCCTGATGGCGAGGGACACTGATAATAGGGAAAGCTAATCCACATACAAAAATCAGTCCAGTAATACTAGAAGTAGTGTGTATGAACTACACTTAAGTTCAAAGCGAGAGAGCGCAAAAAGTAGTTACATTTAATTATTTTATTATGACTGCAGAGGCCAGTGAGTATTGTACGAGGGCGAGTCAATAAGAAAGACACACAGTTCTGTGGGATGGCAGGTAAATGCAGTTGGTGTTTTCTGCAGGTGTCATTAGGTGACAGCAACATCAAACTTTATATTCCTGTTCTTCAGGTGGCACTAGGTGTCTCATGAGCATGCGCAGTGCATAAACAAAATGGTGACTGTACTTATGGAGTTTACAACCAAAGAGCAACGTGCTGGTGTGCGTTTTCTGCGGGCAAAACGACTGCCTGCAAAGGACATTAATAAGGAAATGCTTCCTGTTTGTGCTGACAAATGTTATTATGTAATTCGAAGAAAACGTCCAAGACTGCTGATGTAACAGTGTAGGTATAATTGGGGTCTATTGGAAAACTCCGATACAGCACGATTGAGCATTGAGACTGAAAGGGGGGGGAGATGCTCAATCGTGACGTATTATGTTGTTATAGGTAGTAAACATCCGATAGCCCAGCTGAAAGGACGCGGCCTGTCGTCTTGAGAATAAAATATAAAACTTTGTACCAACTCGACTCTAGTTACTTCCTTTGTCACTGTTATAGGGAGTAATTAATGGTGCCCTCGACCGAGGATCTGAGGTTGATCTAGGCCGGCCAACAACAAACAACAAAAAAACTATCCACTGACGGCATGCTGTAAGAAATATTATGAAGATAATAAATCATGGCCTATCACGCGAAGTACTCAAGAATCAGGAGCCGTGGCCGAATTGATAATGGCCGTTAACTGAACTTCAGCTTTCAAGGTTTTCCGGAGCCGAGATCTGAACTCTGGAGTTTCAAAAGAAAGGGGCTTCTATTTTAAAGCGCCAGCCACTGAAAGTTATCAATAACAAGGGGCTTCTCAGGACCGTTGCATGAAACTTATCGTTTTTTTGAGAAGAGCCATCCTGTCCTAAAACTTTAAGAAAACCAGAATTTCAAGCTGAACCTGTCAGACAAAAGAAGAAAAATAAGTCAAGAACTCTTCTAGGCTCAAGTAATAATGGACAAAGCCTTGTAATTTCGTGATTGGGTTTTTTGAACACATAAATATCACTGGGCTTCGGTTAACTGTGATAAATTTTTGGGGCCACGTCATTACTACGACCCCTATCAAGTCGCCGATGATGTACTTCACTCAGAATCAAGGAAGGGACCCAACCAGGGGTTGAAATCTATCCAGGCATCCCATGAGACGTGACCCAACCAGGGGTTGAAATCTATCCAGGCATCCCATGAGACGTGACCCAACCAGGAAGAGTATCTGGCAGCTACAAAATTTACCTGAGGGAAGAGAACTCCGCCACCTGAGCTTCTGGACTCCGCCACTTAAACTCGAGACTAGGTTTCACTTGATGCGAACTCTGGTTAGTGGAACTAGATCCGTCAGCTAATAAAAGAAGGTAACTGTGTAACTCCGGTGATGTGCCATAAATTCTTGGTTAGAGCAGAGTCTAAAACATTATTATATTATTAGAAACAGGTATGAGGATTTATAGCGAACTTTTTGGTTTCAAACAGGACTTATTGAAGACAGGGTTTTTCCTCCCTCTACGTTGACAGAATATTGATGCTGATTACAACTTCTGCTCTTTAGGGATTAACCAAGGGAAATTTGTGCGATTCTGGAACTAAATAACTAATGGAACAGTTTATGAACTGGGGGAATTATGTGTTGTAAATTAGTAAATTTAGGTGATTCATAAATAAGGTAATTAATTAACCAGATTTTAGAAGCAAATAATTTGAAATTGTGTATTTTTTTTTTGTTCTTTGCTTGCTTTCTTGCAGTATTTTCAGCATGGCGGAACAGGACACCTCAGCACATCTCCTTTAAGTTAAGAGATTTTAAAAATTGAAATTGGTTACTTGTATAAATATTTCAGCTTAGAAGACTCAGCACAGCACATATTTCAGCTGAACTCAGGATAAGTTTTTTTTTCTCAGGTACTAAAGAAGTATACAGAAGAATATTGTTTCAGCTGGATAGATATTTCAAAGGAACTGAATATGAATTTCTTGTGCGGGGAGTTACAACGGGTTAGCACATGGTTAGGAGAATTAAAGATGTCAATTACGGAGGTAGAGAATTTTCTGAAAACGTTGAAGAACAAAACAACTAGACAGGACCCTTATAGAATTATGGTAGACAGTAATAGAGTAGGAAAGAATAACAGGAGACAGACATTGCTTAATAAAGACAGAAGACAATATGGTTATGACGAACCAAGGCCTGATCTATATAGAGTAAAAGACAGTGAAAACAGACGAAATAGTGAAAGCTCGGACTGGTATAAATACAAAAATGGACGTGAGAGAAACATTTCAAAGAAATCATGGGACTGGCCTTCTCACAGTGCAACTGCTAGAAAAAGACGTGACGACTGGTTAGAGAAAAGACAAAGACAATATTTAAACTCAGGTGTAAGAGACAGAGTTGAACCAGTAAGTAAAATACAGACTAGTCCTAAAATGGTTGCGAGTGTGACAAATGGACAGGAAAAGAAGACGACGGTGTTAGTAAAGAAAAGAAATAGAGGAACGCAGACACAAGCAGGTAATACGATAGAAAGTAGTACGCAGACTCAGGTACAATCAGTCAGCAAGATGACAAAGGGAACTCAAACGGATGTAATAGAGACTCAGTCAAAACCTACTCATTTGACTAAGAGAGACAAGGTTGAAGTTAGGAAAGATGGACAGACAAGGGCCAAGGATGAAAAGAAGTCAATGAAGAAAAGTGTTAGTATGGTTGTAAATAGAGGTAGTGCCATGTCAAGTTATTCAGCCATAGACAAGAAACTAATTCCCAAATGGTGTAGGAATATTACCTGTCAAAGTTATGGAGAAGATATTCCCACAGCTGAATATTATAGTGATGCTGAATCAGATATTATTACAGATGATTCGGAGAAGGAGAGTGTTACACTACGGGCAGGTCCTGAATCGAGGCGTGATGTTCCATCATATGGAGTAGTTGCTAGTAGACAGACGGACAGAGTTTTGGATAGTGACTCTTTGAAACAAAATACTGGTTTGTATGACAAGACAGTAGGGAAGGCTAAGGGACGAAGACCGAGGAAGAGAAAGAAAGTCAGACGTTTTAGGGACGACTATAGGAATAGAGCCGACGTGTCTGCAGTAAACTATGGTGACTCTGATGTGGGAACTATTATTAGTGTGTCATCTGAGGACGAGATGGGAAGGTATAAACGATACATAAGATACACAGAAAACAGTGAACAGACTGACGCAAATAAAGGATATAGAAAGAAATCATTTAAGAAAAAGTATAGTGGTAGACAGTTAGCGGGAATTTATTCAACAACAGAAAGTGACTTAAGTAAAATAGAAGACCTTAGGACCTTAAGACCTGAGTACTTTAGTAACTTGACAACAGATAGTGAAGATGACATTATAAGTGAAAGACGGGTTAATGTATTGAGAGACAGTGAAGTGTTCAACTTGGACACACTATATGACTAAAATAGAGTAGATACAGCATAGAATTAGTAGAGAGTGAGAGATAAAATAAGTATTAGAAATAGTTTGACTCAGAGCTATGACGTGATGTCCAAGATAGTTTTGTTTGTTGGTTTGAGAAGAATAGTATTGTTGATAGGTGAACCGAGATTGACTGGTAAAGGGATATAGATTGAGAAAGTACTGAATATCCTGTGTGTAAAGTAGACAGTTGAATGTGACGGTTAAGACTGTAGTAGTTGTGTGTGAAGAAGTATAGAAGGATAGTTACGAGATTAGAGATCTGTTGGAATGAGGTTTGTTTTGAAGAGATAGTAGATAGTGCTGTGAAAACAATATAACTTGCGAGAGTGTCATGTATAGGGTCTGACCTTCGTATAGAAATAGAGATATAAGAGGGCAGTGAATTGGGAGAGTCCTCTGGAATAATTTGTCTAGTTGTGCGGTGTTCATACGTAGTCAGACAGGTGTTCGTCGTGATGAAGGAAGTTAGAGAGAGGTGTGATGACCTCGCATAAGTGAAATACATAGATAAAATATAAGAGTGGCGTTAACATGTCTTGTGTCAATGTGTTTAGAGGAAATCAATACGTGTTGATATGTGGGGAATGATTGATGGAATGTTGAGGTGGCGTCTAAAGTATTTAGTTGTAATAATAGTATGGAGACGTTAGGTTGACGCGACACGAGAGTAGGCGTGAGATGAGAGCGAGGTTGTGTTGTGTATCATTGTCCGTGTGAATATGAGAAGAGCGGTTGATAAGTAACGTTGATAAATCGTGGAACATAGAGTGTGCGAAAATCGAGAGATAGAAAGAAAATTATAATGTCTTTTCGTAGAATATCTGAACTTGGAAGGAAATTATAGAAGTCGTATGACAGAGAGTTAATATTCTGACTGACAATTCACAAAACATCTTTAGTATTTTTGACAGGAACATGCCGAAACAGGAGTGACTAATACGGAGATGTGAGAAAAATGAGGTCCGTTGTCAGTTATCAGGACATGAGTTGCTGTTCCGAAAGAATCCTGATAAATAGGAGTGAAAGATACGAAGGTAAATAAGGTGAGGTAAATGAAAATTAGAAAGGGTGTTTCGACTGGTTTGACTGTCGTCAAGATGTAAAAAGGATAGGAGAGAATTGAGGTAATGGTGCTGAGATACAGAAAGTACTGATGCAAAAGAATGAAATATTAATTGCGTCGGATAGATGAGAAACTTAAAGGTTGAATTAGTTGTCAGGACAGGAAGTAGATGTGTTGGTGAGGGGTCTATATTAGATAGACAAAGTTTTGTTGGACGTAAGAGGATGAAGATACTGTAGTTAACAGTAGTGATTAAGAAGTTTGGTACAAAGCCAAGGGAAACAATTAGTGTATCGAGCCACAAGTACAGTTTATATTGACGGCTGGTACATTGAGATGACATTGGAATAATCCCCACATAATAGAATAAATGTGTCGACCTGTAGTTTACAGTGCTGGATTAAGAGGATATTTTGGATGTGATGATGTATTAGGAGTGAGGCTGAAACAAGATAGAAAATTGTGAGGGGAGATAATCAATGTTTGACTTCCAGAAAAAGGAATGGTCAGTTGTTGAGTATGGTTACGCATTAAGATAATCTGTAGATAACAGAGGGACATTTGTATACGTATTTTGGCATTAATGCTTGGTATGAAGTTGTTTTGTTATATATGACTTGGCTAAATAGATAGGTGTTACATTGGTTAGTAAAGGAGACCAATGCTGCTGGGTCACTTTACGTGGTTAATTCTAAGAGAATTATATTTTTTTTGAAAACTTTCCCTTTAGTGAGAAGACACTTGTATTTATTGTAATTGAGCTTACAATGCCTCATATATATAAAGTTAATTTTGCTTGATTTGGTCCTGTAAAATTGATTGTAATTATTTTAGAGTAGGGATATTGTGTCCTTAGACTTTCATGTGTAAACTACTGGTCCGTAAAAGAGACCAGTAGTAGTAGAAAAAAAATAGATTAGGATGTATGTTGTATTATTTTAATCATCGTCACCATCATCATCACTATCATCATCATACTTTTAGTTGAATTGCGGGGAAACATAAATGAATGTTACAAAAATTTGGGGGGGATTTGATGTCCTGTTGTGATTTTATTTCACTGTTTTGTGTGTTAAATAGTAATTAATTAAGTTATGTTTAAATTATAGGGATTTTATCGAGAATAAAGACAATACAGGGGGCTGTAATTAGGACCCTTCGTTCAGAAAGTTATAATAAACTACTGTGAGCTAATAGAGAGACACATTCTCTTTGTGAAGAATAACTTCATGGGTGTATATTACTGGGATAATCAGCATAGTGAGGTTGATGGGCTTATGAGGAAGTGGAAACATATACCGGGGATGGTTATGAGAAAGGTTAGAGATACACTAAAGTAAGCATTAATTAGAAAAATATGGGATTAGAAACCACATGGGAGAAGAAAAGATTAATGAATATATTCAGTGGGGTAAAGCTGAGAAAAGTTTTGAACATAGTTTCCGGGGGTTCAGAAGAACCATGAGATTGCGGGGTTATAGAGGAATAAGAAAATTACCCCAGACAAAGAGTAAACATGAATTGGATCCATGTTTGACTAGACACTGTAGATAACAGTACAAAAGTAAAGAGGTGTTAGGGTGTAAATGAGAAATGAACATAGGGGAGACATAAGGACATGGGGTGTTTGTGGGTCCGTAATAAAAGGGACTGAGATAAAGTTGATTACAAGCAGTCACAGACATGAGTGGTCATTTTTGCGGCTGTAGATTACGGCATGAATTATGAATTGAGATTTTAGAGAGACATGGGGTTACATGGCCTGGGCAGGATGCAAATGTTTATAAGTGGGTCAGATTACAATGTTGTTTTTGATGGTTAATATTTAAGGGGAGATTTCAAGGTTATTAGGTTGCTGTTGATAACGGCATAAGTGGAGCATTTTAGTAGATATGCCCATAAAAAATGGACATTAAGTAAGAACCTGAGGTATTGGAGAAGATTAGTTATACGAGGTGATGAGGTTATGTGAGGTGTTGTGTTGGAGGAGGTCTTAAGGGGTAATAGACCTTTTTAATTGTGTCTTTGGGATGTGTTTTGTGGTTTACAATGTGAGGGTGAGGTAAGGTAGTGTCTGTTATATAGACACTTAGAAGTGAAGATTATTTTTGGATGATGGTTGGTATTTGATGCTGTAAATAGCAGCGTAAACTGTTACCATAATGAGTGGTACTGGGGGAGATATAATGGTTTAGAATTTATTGCATAAATTCTCAAAAAAGGGGTGTAAAGGGGTGTGTGGTTTAGGTGAATGTTGTTTTTCGAAAGAGTCTATTTCTTCTTTTAAATTCCGGTGGCCACCGATTCTTTATCTTCCTATCGTATGAAAGTGATTTCAGGTTAGTTGAAAGTGGGGAGTTAGTAGTATTGGTGATAAGAATAAGGAGGAGTTGGTGTCAGCGTTTGAAGTGGAAAGCAGATTGCTTATTGAAGTGGAGAAGGAGTATTTAAGAAAACGTGTTATGGTGTTATGATGTATTATAAACTGAATTTGAAATGTTATATGTAAATATGTTATGTTTGCTTGAAGGACCAAGAACGAAGAAGAAGTGGCTTGATTATATAATGTTGGGGAAATAGAAAGGAAAGAAGGACTGGTTGGATTAACCGTGGTATTATATAAATAAAAAGCGAAGAAGAAGTATATGGGGAGGTTGTAGAAGAGTAAAAGATGTATTGGCGAAGGTTAAAAGACAAATAGGGAATAGAGTATGGGGATTAAGAGTAAAGATTTTTCCTTTAAAAGGAAAATTCTTTAAATAACATGGGGAGGTGTAACAGTGTAGGTATAATTGGGGTCTATTGGAAAACTCCGATACAGCACGATTGAGCATTGAGACTGAAAGGGGGGGGAGATGCTCAATCGTGACGTATTATGTTGTTATAGGTAGTAAACATCCGATAGCCCAGCTGAAAGGACGCGGCCTGTCGTCTTGAGAATAAAATATAAAACTTTGTACCAACTCGACTCTAGTTACTTCCTTTGTCACTGTTATACTGACTAGAGGAGTGTTGCTTCTTCGTGAAAATGCCAGACCCATACGGTTCGATTAACTCAGGAGAAAATTAACCAACTAAGGTGAGAAGTTCTGGAACATCCACCTTACAGCCCTGACTTAGCCACTAGCGATTTCCACCTTTTTGGTCCACCGAAAACCCACCATGGCGGGAGACATTTCACGAAGTTGAATGTGAAGTGAAAACGTGGTTTAGAAAACAGAGCACGCAGTTCTATGCAGCCGGTTTGGAAGGACTGATAAAACGATGGGATAAGTGCATCAATGTTGGTGGAAATTATGCTGAGAAATAAAGAGACAATGTATGTATAAAAATAAACAGGTTTCAAGTGTTATCATATTTAGTTATTTTTCTACAGCCATTTGTGACTTACTTATTGACTTCCCCTCGTACTTTACACATGTAACACTACACAATACGGATGGTTAAGTTAACCAGCTAGCAGCAAACTAGGTAAAGGTAGTCCCACTATGACATAAATTGCCGTTGGGGTGTGATATGTTAGTAGTAGTAGTAGGTCTCTATCAGTACTGAAGGACTATAGAGTTGTCCCACATGGGAGGTATCTGACATCACCGTTGATGACTGTATAGTCCAGTGCGAGAGTGACAATCTCTGTTGCAGTTTCCGCATCTGTAAGACGAGGCAGGTCCCGCAGTAAGTGACTGCATTTTATGCCTGTGCCGCCTATCCTCAGTTTGTTGGATCAGACTTTGCTTGAAGAGCACTAGTCCGTTTCGTACATCTCTTCTCCAGGAACATCTGTCTGCTGCAACTCTTTCCCACGTGTCTGATCTTTGCCAAGGGTTTTCATATCTTGTTTACACACATCTCTATATTGCATTTGGGGTCTTCCTGTTGGCCTCTTTCCTGTGGCTAGTTCTCCGTATAGGAGATCTTTTGGTGATGTGTTAGGTCTCATATATTCTAGGCCATGGCATAATGAAGGGGGTGCAAATTCTCATCTTCGCCACCTTTTTACACCACACAATTGCCATAAAATTCTGGAAATTACCTTTCTTTTATTTGGCACCTCAGAGTTGAATATCACATATTGTTTATTCAGTTGACTCATTTTTATTTCACATGGTTCCATAATATTATGCCTTAAGATAGTAATTTAGTGTTATTCCTGAGCTTTGTATATTTGTGGTTTGTTTCTTGGTGGTTTGTTTCTTGGTGTTGTTTGCTGATGAAGGTTTTCACTGCAATGTCCTCTATATTTGTTTTAATAATTCTTGGAATAAGACAAGAATGTATTTTGTCACTGGATATCTTATCACTCTAGAGTGAAATAATAATGAGAGAGATTAAAGAGAGGTCAAGAATATGAACCGAAGGTTATAATATAAACAACTACGCTTTGCAGATGACAGTATTAATGGCGGAAAATGTCAACAACAACTTTTGGACATTTTAGTAACATATTGTGCAAAATGTGGACTTTCCTTGAATATCAAGAAAACAGAAACAAAGGTTATATCAAAGAAAAAGATTACACTTAAATGTGAGATAACAATAGAAGGGAAAATGCTTAACTAACTTGATAAATTTAAATACTTAGGAGCTATTCTAACATCAAATGAAAGAAGCGTGACAGAGATTAAGAGCAGGAACGGTCAAGAAAAAGCTGCATTTCAGAAAATTATAAAATATCTTATGCCCTATGTTACTATAATTAAGTGTAAGAAAGCGAGTGCTGAAATGCTACATACTACACATAAACCTGTTTTGCTGTATGGTACCAAATCATGAAATGTGAATGAGGAAATTAGGATAAGTTTGGGCACTCTTCCGAATAACGGTTCTAAATGGGGACATATCTCTTTAGTGTAAAAAGCATCCCTTACAGGGCCTCATTAGGTGATATAATAAATATTAAACACAACAAACTAAAATATAGAACTGAGAAAATCGAAATACGTACCAATAATATTTGAGTTATATGTGGAAATACATAAATACAATAAATAATTTGGCACCGTTATTTATTATGTACAGTTATTGAGTGTGTGATGATGGACGGCTAGACCGATCGATGGATGCAATAAATGTTTTATGGGCCCGGAGGGTCCAGACTGTCATCAGAGTGTATGCCTATCAGTTATATGTGGAAATACATATGTACAAGATACAGATATACACTCCGACGGCAGTGAGGGCCCAGGAAACATTTATTGCATCCATCGATTGGTCTCGCCATTCACGACACATTGAACCAGAAGTGATCGACAGCATCACCTAATGAGGCCCTGTAAGGGATGATTTTTACACTAAAGAGTTATGTCCCCATTTAGAACCATTATTCGGAAGAGTGCCACAGTTTGGAAACAATGGAGATGGGGTTCCTGAGGCGAATGTTGTGAATACCTTGGGCTTCCAGAGTAACTAAATGATCACCTGGAAGAGGCTAATGAAATGTGAACATTATATATAATTTATATACAACTATTTCAACCAACTATAAAAAGCAAGAGACAAACAGCCTTCTTTTATCATGTGAGGCGAAGAGAGGCATTGTAGAATAAGAATATCACAATTGGAAAGATCAGTGGGAAAAGAGGCAGACCAAGAGAAATTATACTTAAATTTATACTGGATGAAAAGAGATGTGGATTGGAGGAATAACATCAGCAAAGTTGACCCAGAGCACGAAGGACCGAGATCGCATGTGCATAATGCCAGATGGCAAGGCACCCGATGATGATGATGATGATGCAGTGATGTTGATGATGATGATGATGATGATGATGATGATGATGATAAACCTGCACTTCGTGTTTCCCAATTGCTGAAAATTACCCGGTACCATTTTATGAGGCTGTTGATTAGGCCGTGCGTCTGAGCCCTGAGGTTAACATTTACATTGTCATTTGTACATAACATAAATAAAAAAATAATAATATAATATTAATAATAATATTTAAAAAAAAAAGCATCATTCTAATTTCTATTTTAAATTATATATTTCTTTCCATTAATTAATGGTGTTATTGCCATTTTTTGACTACACAGGGCCTACTTTAACAGATCACTTCTGAAAGAAGACTTGTAATCTTTCAAACACTTCTCTACTGGGAGGTTATCTGGTGATGCCATTTTATGGTAGATGTTTTCTTCTAGAAATGAGCTCTTGGCGTCAGTGTTGATGCCTGTCAAGATGAGATGAACTTTGAACTTTCAATCTCTATTTGAGGTCATAGTGCAAAGAAGCCAAATCTAAATAATATGAAAAATAACACGACGCATGTTAATCAACAAGTACTGATGATTGTGTAGGAAGTTGAGATTAATAGCTACATTATACAACAGCAATTTTGCACATTTATGCAAGGAAATCAAATCCAAATTAAGTATGTATTGCCGTTGCTTTAACTGTTTTTATATTTTATTTTTTTTTAGCATATCCTTTACAGGACTTAGCTGTCAACACCAGCATCTTTCAGCTGTATGTTGATCTCTTGGCAAGATTACGCTCAGTAGTTTGCCATTGCTTTCTGAGCGGCCGGCTCAGTATCCCGCAAGTCACCAGCGGGGGTCGAACCGCCTCAGCTCTCGCTCCGCTACGAGACTCTGCGTGATAAACGGGATTACAGAGAGAAAGTGTTGTAGCCCCACAGCCAGAGAGACCGGCGTTTTTATATTACCCATTGCAAAAAGTCAAAAACCTACCTCCCTCCCCCCGTTTTTGCAAATGTCTATACTGAAGAATTAAATTCATATATTAAAACGTCTTCATTCCAGTCCAACATCACTATGTCTGGAATAAGACCAGCTGCAGAAGCTGCCTGACCAGAACAGCAATGCTCTTACTATCCGATCCGGGACGCAGAGATGTTTCAAAGGCACCAGGGCCGGGTTATATACTGGCCAAGACCTTTTGACGCGTCCTCGTCGAGCGTCCTGGGCAACAGGTCCCTTCGGGGTCCTGGCTAAAGTCAGTAGGATCGCCGATTCCTCCGAAGTCGGAGAGTGTCTGACTGTACGGCGAGGAACCACCAGTCTGCACACCAATAAGCCAGACATGGGAAAATGGATACTCACGCAAACCTCAGGTCCTGTATGACATCACACTGATGTTGGACAACAGGATGCCTTCATCCGACATACAGGACTTCACGCTGGAGCTCAAGCCAACGAACACAAGCAAGCAACTATCCAATCCGCCGGTCGGAGCTCCCATCCTAGACCAGTTGCCGACGAAGGCTAAGCTGGTCTACCCTGTCAAGACATGTATTCTTTAGGTTGCATTTCCTCGTACTAGGAGATGAAAGCTAGAAGAAGAAGAAATGCATTGATTTTCTGTTGTGTATTTATTTATTTGGCGCTCGCTCGCTTTGAATTCAAGCGTAGTTCATATACACTACGTCTAGTAGTAGTGGACTGAAATGTGCGTGTGGTTTGGCTTTCCCTATTACTTACCTGTGTCCCTCGCCAATAGGTGAACCCACTCCGACTTCAGGGGTACTTGTGTAATTCCCAAGTCAAGGACGAGAAGTCAACATTTTAGTCCAACTGTCCGTTGTAGGGATCGAACCCCTCACCACGGCATCAGCACACCGGATGTTTAAGAACGCGTGTTCTTATCCATTCAAGACAATACTTGGCGCTGAATGTAACGGTAATATTGTTCTACTCAATATATATAAAAACAATGTGTTAATGGGTTGTGTAATATCACCCGATCTGTTCGGTTTGTACAGCGAAATAATAATCAGATACATACAACTGCATGTCTTGTATTGATCTCATTACTATTTCGCTGTACACACTGAACAGATCGAGTGAACCAAGAAATATCACTTGGTTGGTAAAATCTAAACAAGATGCGTTATGATGATAACATAAATCTCGTGGCTGAAAATGAAACGCAGTTACAAGAAATGGTAGGTATAGTAACCGTATAGTTGCAACAGAAGGTCAAAACAAAGGATTTAGTCTGAATAACTGAAAAACACAAGTAATGGTAAATACAAAGACAAATATATGTTCAAATGCAACATTAAAGTAAATGGAATCAGTCTGAAACAAGTCAATATATTTAGGTATTGATGTACTTTAATATTTTAATAACAGAAGATGGATGATGTATTATTAAGGAAGTTACATATAAAAACAGACCAAGCAATAGCAGCATTTCCCCAAATGAAGAGTGTTCTCAGCAGTGATAAAAACTCCGCCACGGAGCAACACGGCAGGGTAATCTCTTATCGTCAGAAGCGGTCCCCCTTCCCCGAATGTTTCGGTCCTTTTCACCTCTTAACATTCTCTAGGGGCGGGCCCGTCCGGGTCATGACTCCGGGCGTCTTTCCCCTGCCGTGCGAGACGTTCGGTCGATTGCGCTGTCCTTGTTGTTGTGTGCTTGTCCCTTATCTGTGAACATGTCCACTCTCAAGCCTCCCCTCCCTCAGGGAGGAAAGCCTGTGCAGCCGGTGATTGTGCCCTCACACTACCTTAGCACTTGTGGTCGTGGGGTGCCAGCGTCTTCCCCAGCCACGGCCTCCATCGCCTCCACTTGTCTTCGTTGTCATGTTCCTTCTTCGTGACCCGTTCACGGCGCCGCTCTCTAGGAAGCCGGTTCTTCCTTTGGGTTTCTCGGCCCATCTCTTGGTCTCTGCTGCTGAGTGCGAAATTTGTAAGACGACTACTGCCTTGGTATGTATGAAGGTTGGACTTCGGCCGACATTTGCATGATTTGATGACTGCTATCGTGCGGTGATTGCCCCACGAAACAGTCCTTACATGGCAATATATATTTGAATAACGGAGACACAAACAATAGATTTCATGATTGCCTGACATTTCATATGCCTGGCATATTTCGCTGCATCTCATCAGGTACATGCTGCAGAATTTTAAAGTAACATAACTAGATAAATCCTTCAAGCTGAAATATACAGATGTTCGCACAGTAATGTCAATTCTCTACCATGGTAATTTTAAACTGTCTTTCTGTTTGCACAAAACTGGCCTATGTAGATTAATCGTTATGGCTTCTGCAAACTTTAACAAACGAATATTTTGTGTGTTAAACAACACACGAAAGGCACTGTCTCTGTCAATCACATGGCCGCTGTCCAACACGTGCCACGTAATCGACGAAGCGGACAGTTTCTGGTGTGTCGGCCCTCCTAGGCTACCATCGCCTGTGTTTAGCTTCTTGTCAATCCAATTAGGTATGTGTTCAACCACTTTGCTGTTCAACTGCTAATATATATTTGTCAATCGAGGTGAGGAAAAGGGCTGTGTTGATCGAATACTCAAGTACGTAAGCGAATCATGGACGATTAACATATAAGTAAAGAATTCTGTGAAAGCCGCGGAGTTATGGTATTTTTTCTTTTTTTAATGATGAGAACGCCGTAGATGCAAAGAAAGACCATTGAAGATACCGTAAAAGAGGTTAACTCACAAATAACTGGTTACTCGCATCAGAAGAAAACAGTCCACTTTCTTTGGGCATGTCACGCGAAGGATAAAGCTGGAGTATGTCATCAAACCGGGCGGTTGGAGGGGAAGAAAGACAGGGAGTGACCAACAACAAAGAAGACGTTGGACAGTTTGACAAGTTGGTTATCTATATTATATAAAACACAATGTTTGTTTGTGTCTTTGTTTCTTTGTTTGTGTGTCCATTTATGCGTTCGCGAACGGTCCATCCGATTGTAATGAAATTTTCTACAGATGTTCTTCTCATTCCCGCCGAGCCAACTGGCATAGTTATTTAGTTTAAAATCAAAAATTTTCCCTCCAGCACGAAAGAAAATGGCACGAGCTTTAGAAACAGACGAATACATGTTCAGCCATCTTGCTTCAAGGGAACTCCACAGAGGGAACCAGTTTGATATAACATTTCAGTAATCCCTTCTGACATTTATTGAAAGTGGAACAGAGCTTGTATAGTGTTTGCTTTGTGTGTTTTAGTTGGTGTTGTTGTTGCTGCTGACTGAACTGGCATCTATCAGACTGAGGTTTTCATAGACACTTTTCTCCCGGTCCGGTACCAAAGTGCCATCAACACAGGAACTGTGTGGTAGAAATCTAATTCCCCTCTTCAAACGCGGCCAGGTGTTTAAGACCAGAAGTGAAGCTTCATGCCTGTGAAGGAACATGTTAGGATGTGGCCATGTCATGATTTAGCACAGCGCAGGTGTACTGGCTGAGAATGGGCCTAGGTTGGTCAGGTTTCTTCCACAGGTTTTAGGTAGTTCATTGTCAACAGGAGATGGAACCAGAAGAAGAAACCGACCATGTAAACGATGGACACAGGGAATAATGAGTCCATGGGAATCTTGATGTATGAAGCCCTTAAACGGGCACTCTCCCACTGTTTATACTTCACCTTGTCACTGCTAATGGTTCCGTCGTCCTGCTACTGAGTGAGTGCGTGGGCGACACTGTGAGCTGTGAAATTCGCGTGGAATGCTTTTACATCTGTCCTGTACAGTGACCTGCATGTTCGGAACAATGGCTACCGGCTGTTGCTGAATTGACTGATTTGCCTTTTCGGTTCACGAGTGCATTTTTCAGGAGACTCCTGGGAGTCGGCGCTGAAGCTGCGGAGTTCGTGCTTTGTGCGACGCTTTCGGCGGGTCGCCCTGCGGTAAAAGACCGAGCCATGTGAGAAAACCCGGGTCAATGAGGTCTTTCTGGTGACTGCCGAGTCCATCGACGATGAACTGTGGTTTTCGTGGATGAATTTTGTGTTGGCATTCTGGCGGCGGCATTATGCACAGTGTACCTGTGCGGGCTGTTGGATTGCCGAGACTCCTGTCTATTCCACTTTTCACATTGGACAGTGGGGAGCATTTTGTGTGATATTCACTGGCACAGGAATGGAGCATAATGGGGACGGCCCGTTGCCGTGAAGTTGGAACCTCGACTAACTAACTAACTAACTAACTAACTAACTAACTAACTAACTAACTAACTAACCAACCAACCAACCAACCAACCAACTAACTAACTAACTAACTAACTAACTAACTAACTAACTAACCAACCAACCAACTATTGAAAGACGTATTAATTAAGATACTTTTCATCTTCTAAATTGCAGCTTTTGCTTGTTCTATCCTGCTCTTAATCCCTGTCACGTATCATCCATCTGATATTATGATATTTGAACTGACTGTCTTGGGTAAGCATTTTCCGTTCTATTGTGGAGCAAGGAATTATATAGAGAGCTAGTCGCAAGATGGCAGAACCGTTTCTATGTGTAGCTAACCAGCTCGCTTCCTCTTCTTCTACTTCTGCTGCTACTGGGGTCAACGTTTGCAATGCGTCTATCATCATTATCATGTGCCATGCCGGTAAGCGTGGGCGGTCATGATTCTCAATTTCACTCGATCACTAGAGTCGTGGATCAGCTCAGTGTTCTTAGTCTCGACCATACAACGTGGCCAAGCCATCAGGGTATTTACTTCTCTGCCATCCCCTTGTTCTCTTCCCCTCGATCTTGACAGTTGTCACCAAGTTCTCTAATTTATTTCTTCTCAGAACATGACCACACAATTTTGACTGTTTACGTCTAATTTCTCTAATAAGTTTACGGTTTTCATTTGTTTCTTGAAGGACTTGCTCATTGGTTTGTCTGTCTGTCCATGGTATTCTTTGTATTTTCCTCAGAAACCGCATTTCCACAGCCATCAGATGCTTTTCAGCTTGTCTGCTCATTGCCCACGCTTCACATCCAAACAAAAGCACAGGTTATATTTAAAAATATTAATACAGTTTGGTGGTAAAGTTGTGAAAGTGTAAACAATATAAAATGACACAAAGTAGTGCAGCTTTACATAACATAATCGTTGCGGCAATTAGCCGTCATCAGCAAACAAACACATACACAAAACACGACATATAGTCACGGAGAAGATCTCATGTGACTACATTAAGACGTGACGACAGGACGAGAAGAATAAAAAGATTTTAAAAAAATGAAAGCAATGAAGAGGAAATGAAAATTGGAAAAATGTTCCTACTTACCTCAGAATTCCGAGCTATACACAGACTCTTGAAGAGTCGCTGGCTAGAGTTCCCCCTTCAGTTAGACGAAGTCAGGGCTGTCTTGTAGCACATACTTTGGGTTTTGCTCTATAGTTGCAATTGGAAGAGTAAATGGGCAGCGAAGGTGTGTTCTGAATCTACAATCAACAATGTTCTGTTCTGAGTGAGTAGCAACATGGACAATCAACATCCACATCATTTGACATCTGCTGGGAGCTGAGAGAGACCGCGCTTGTATGCGCTTGTTCAGAGAGCAGTGACATTGATTCTTCTTCATAATCACAAGTATTTAGGTCGGCTCCGTGGCGAAGGTGTTAGGGACGCAGTTCGTCATCCCACATACCCGCGTTCAAAACACACCTGCGCGCGATTTGACAGCAGACCGCTTTGCGCTAGTTTTTATGAAATGGTATGGGTGGCGGTCGTTAAGAAATCAATAGCAAACTACTGAACGTAAACTTGCCAAGAGATCACAACAGCAAAAAATGCTGGTGTTGATTGCGACGTCCTGTAAAGGATATGTAACTAACTTGAATACAAGTATTTGCTTGACCTCCAGCATAAGAATGGAGGTGGAGGCAGTAACAGCGGCATTCCGGTGGCTAGAGGAGACTACTGCAACACACGTTGTATTCATTACGGATTCAAAGAGTATGCTTAATAAGGTGGAGAAAGGAATGTTTCGTGTGGAATGACTCTCGTCGCTTCAGAGGTCACAGATCGTGAGAATTGTATGGATATTTTGCCCTGGCCATGCGGGTGTACGGGGGAATGAACAGGCTGATAGGCTAGCAGGGAAGGCAACTCTTGGTGGAATTTTGCCTATGGACAGGGGGGGGGGAGTTGGTCGTGCGCTTGTGGGACCAGGTGGAGAAGGCGGGGGAACAGATTGAGAACCCATATGTAGAAAGAATGAGATTGCGGGGGATCGGCAGGGCTTCTGGAAGAATCTCAAAACTGAGAGTGAAGACCAGGAGAACTTTTAATCAGATAGCGGTGGGAACGATTAGTAGTGTGACTCTTCGCTGGTTGTTGAACGAGGGGACGGAGCACGTATGGGAATGACCTGAGTGCAGTGATGTCGGTTCTTAACTCAACTCAACTCAACTCAGCTCAACTCATTTGCTTGAATCAACAGCTTCAAATTGTCTGCTGTCGGTTGTTGTCACGTGACTTGTTCGCATGACCAGACTGTGCAAAATGGAGGCGACAAATATGTGGTCCATACAAACAGCTCCATTTTGTAAGTAAATAATATTAATAATATACCGCAAAATAGTATAATCGATAGTTTGGTGCACCTTATACACAATATTATCAATAACTGTAAGAGTTAGCAGAGTTATTGGAAGCTAATTTAAATTTAAACATGTAAACATCGACACCTGTTCTGTATTTAAATGAAATTACAGAAATTCATAAATTTAGTACTAATAAATTTGTTTGGTCACTAAGTTGAAAGTTGGTACCCGATAACCATTGTCCAGTCAGTACTTGAAGTTTACTAGAATCACTACTCGAAATAAGTCAGTAGTATATAATATTCCTAGAGACACTAGTCTGACTAGAGTGTTGATTCTAAAATAAGTCAGTAGACGTAGTGTAGTGACAGTGTCACTGGTCAGTAGTCAAGCAGTAAGTAAGCCCAGTTTCTTTCGTTTCCCCAAAACACCCTTTTCGGTACTTTTGCTTTCTTTCACCCCAAACAAACTTTGCCAGCTATATTTAGAGTCACCAGCTATATTTAGCGCCGATGGTGATCTCCTCTGTGTTCGGGTGGAGTGCGTGTCAGTGCGTTTCAATTGCCCCACACCACAGTGTTGTTTCTTTGGGCTGTGGCAAACCGTTTCTGTCTCCCTTCGATCCTCATTTGCATCGGTCCTGCAATCACTTTCCGGTTAGGGTTAGGGTTAGGATTAGGGTTAGGGGTAGGGTACACACACTAACCCTAACCCTAACCCTAATCCTAATCCTAATCCTAACCCTACTCCCTAACCCTAACCCTAACCGGAAAGTGAAAGAATAGTGCACCACCACCGCCGCATAGAATTGCGCACCGAGCTATGGCACAACACACGGAAACCCCCTGAATGTTCGGCGCAACACAGGGAACCCCTGGATGTGACGTCATACCCTGGGATTCCCTTTTGTTTGGGGTGAAAGAAAGCAAAAGTACCCCCTTTTCAACTCTTCTGGATTATGTTATATTTAATTTAGTAGTTAGGGAACTACTGTCTTGCCTGTGAAGACAATGATCTGGTTTTAATCCCCAGTAGAGGCAGGATTATTTCTGACTATTAAGGCTATGGGGTTGGCCTAGCCTCATAAAAATGAGTACCAGACAATTATCATAACCAGTTGTGAACTGATTGTCTGGGAAGGAAAGGCGACAATAAAGGGTCCCATCCAAGTTGTAGCAATTTTCTATTGAATAGAATTTTAAGTTAATCTATGCTTCTTCATTTGTTCACTTGAAATTGACTGTCTATATAACCGCATTGTTGTCTCATGTATAAACTTCACTGTCGTTTTTAGTTCACTCAGTCGTCCATAAAGTTGATCTTCCACAGTTATTTCTCTAGGCCAGAGGGTTTGTCTTGATTTGTCGTATTTGGGGCAATATTGGAGTATGTGACTGGTGCGCCGGTCCACATGTGCATACGGCTGATTCACCAATCTTTAATGTTTTTTACATGTGGTTGTGCAATCGAGTGACACCTACTTTTAAGCGCAGAATAAGGATTTGTTCTGGTCTGTCTATAAAATGATATTCATCTTGTGCTGGTGTTGGTGGCTTTCTGATTGATGATTATTTTCTTTTAGTGAAATGTGACTGGTGCATCAGTATTCTCATCTTTTGCAACTTCCTTAGCTAGTTGATCAGCTGTCTCATTTCAGGGCAATCTTTAGTGAGATAGGTATCCACTGTATGGTTACCTTATGCTGGCCACCTAGTTAAGATAGTAATGTCCATAGTACTGGCAATTTCCCGGACTGGAGAGCCTCAAGTACTGATATTGGATCTGTCAATAGCACCACAGGCTGTGTACCATGACTGGTTTTCAGTAATTTCTCTGTTGCTATCTTGATTGCCTGAATTTCTGCATCATGGTTATGGGAGTATTAATTGATTGATTGATTGATTGATTGATTTAGGAACCGACATCACAGCATTCGGGGCATTCCCATAAGCGCTCCGTCCCCATCCTCAGCAGCCAATGAAGAGTTCCAACACTAATAGTACCAGTAGCAATCTGATTATATGTCCGTCTTGCCTTTCCTCTGAGCGTTGATCATCGGCCAGATCCCCTCGTCACCCCTTGCTGTCGCATTCTTGCCAGACCATGGTGATCCATTTGCTCCTCCGAGGTGTACACATGCTCTCACAAGGTCGCAACCACATCAGCTTTGTCATGCATCAATACTCCACCAAGTTTTGCCGAGCCAGCCAATCTGTCCACCTGTTCATTCCCCAGCACACCAGCATGCCCCGGAGAAAAGATTCAGACGATGCTTGTCACCCGTGACTTCCGAAGCGAAGCAAGCCACTCTGCATGAAGCTTGCCTGTCTTCACCCTACTCAGCATGCTTTCTGAGTCAGTTACAATCACGATGTGTGTGATCTCCATCCAGCGGAAAGCTGCACTGACCGCCTCCACCTCCATTCTTAAGCTAGATGTTGTGGTATCATATGCCAGACTTTCCTGCACCAAATGTCGACCACTGGCTTTTGCTAAGAACCCCCAGGCACTTCTCCTACCTCTCAACACCGACCCATCTGTGTAGATAATCACATCACCTGAGCGAGCATTATCCTGAATTAGTTGTTGGATTTCCACTTCCGTGGCCCCTGCTGGCCACTCCCTGCACTCCCGGCTCAATGTGATTATAACTCTGAACAAGTCTGACTGCTCCGCTGACACTCTGACCCACTCTTCTCCTCTCCTAATGTTCTCCTAATGGTTATGGGAGTACTTTCCTATTGGTACTCTGGCCATATCTCTAGCATCATTTGGGTTTTCTGTGTACACTCCCGCTCTTCCATTTCAGCATTTTGTGCTAACCCATCTGTGTAGACTTGAAGCTAGAGGTCCCATGAGTATTTATCATCAAGAAAACTAAGATTAGATGTTCTGCATTGCACTGTCCTGTTCTTTCTTGGTAGATAATCCATTTTTTCTGGATTTGTACTGGTAGTCTATGTTCCCCTCTCCAAGGATTTAATTCTGGGATAGTTTTCAGGAGGATAACAATTGCAGGGAGGTTAGTGGTTTGCTGGTTCCAAATTGCTGTATGTAGCCGGGGCGCAGTGTTGGGGTGAGCGCCCAACATTGCTTAAATACCCCAATGGCTCGTGAATACATAACCTCTGCAGCAAAAGTCCAACTCCTGGCCTTCACGTGGCGGAACTGTTTTAACTAACAGGAGAAGGGGCGACGGCGAGTATCTGGCGCCGGAAAATAACCAGTGTGCTCTAGATGTGTATACACATACATGCATGTGCAGACACGTGTGTGCGTGTGTACACATCTAAACTCGAGTGAGACCACAGTCTGCTGTAGCAAAGGAAAGGTGCTGAAGACGGAGGCAACCAGCCAGGAGGCGCACCACAGAAATCAGGATGCCACGCAATTACGCAAAATGGAATATGTCGACTGCTGCTAAACGTTATGGTGCTCGCCCTGCTTTGGACCCCCAGGCAGGTGCAGTGCCGGGCCCTATGTCTCGAAAGGGTCCAACCCCAACTACTGGAGGTCCTTCTCAGATGTCCTGTGGAGCCAGGGGACATGAGAATAGAACAGCTGGCCATACTAAACTAAGACTTAAAATAATGCACTGGAATGCGGAGGGAGTCAGCAACAAAAAAGTAGAATTAGAAAACATCCTGGACAAAGAAAAAGTAAGCATATGTTGCTTGCAAGAAACTCACCTCAATGAAAATATAGCCTTCAAAATCAGAGGCTACCAGTGTTACCGATCTGACCGAAAGGACAGGCGAAAAGGTGGGATACTTACCCTTGTAAAAAATAACATCACTGCTTCCCAAATCGAAGTCTATATGGAAGGGGCTAAGTATCAGACACTTAAACTTAAAACAGGCTATACAGACCTACATCTGATCAATTACTACTGTCCAAGTGACCGTCCACAGGCACTGGACACACTACCATTAACAGAAAAAATGATTGTGTGCGGCGATTTCAACAGCCACTCGCAGAGTTGGGGCTATGATCACATGGACCAGAGAGGAGAGAGACTGGAAGACTGGCAGGATGAGAATAGATTCATCTTGGTTAACAACCCGTCCGACCCACATACTTTCTACTCGAGATCATGGCACTCTACAACTACACCTGACCTGGCTTTTCATTCACCAGACCTGGAGTGGAACATTACACGAATTGTTGGGAAACAACTAGGTGGCAGTGACCATCGACCAGTCTTTCTAACTGTAGAAAATGAGCTTGTAAGTGAAAGCAGCACCCTCTCGAGGTGGAACTACAAGAAAGCAGACTGGGCAGTGTACAAGCATCGCACCAGCATACTGGTTAGAAACCTGAACACTGAGAAAGACATAAATAAAGTAGTTGAAGAGTTTGGGAAATGCATACTACAGGCATGCGCGAGAAACAGTACCAAGAGGAGCCCGTAAACAATATAAACCCTACTGGAGTAGTGAACTGGAACAGTTGCATAATGATGTGGAAGTATGTAGAAAGCAAGCAGAGGCCACACCCAGCCAAGAGCACCACAATAAATTTCAGCATGCAAAAGCCAAATTTCAAAGGGCCAAGCTGCAGGCTAGACGGAAAAGCTGGCAGGAGAAAACAGAGTCTCTGAACTTTGAAAGAGACACAAGGAAATTGTGGAAGCTAATAAAACAACTTAATGATGAGGGCACAGGGAGAAACTCAAAAATTGCACTACATAAAGATGGAAACATCTTAACAAGAAAGCAAGCAGCTGACCATTTTGCGGACTCATTCGCACAAGATAACAATATCAAAATCAGTCCAGAGAAACAACAAGAGATTCAAGAGAAACGGCAACATACAGTACAGAAGGAAATAGTACATGAGGTTCTGGAGGCACCCATCACAATCAGCGAACTGGAGCTAGCCATATCAAAACTGAAAATGAGAAAGTCACCAGGAGCTGATGGTATCTCCAATGAAATGATCAGGAACCTAGGAACAGAGGCCAAAGCAAAGCTGTTGCAGATCTTCAATAACAGTTGGACCTTAGGCAGTGTTCCACAAGCCTGGAGAGAAGCAATCATGATACCCCTCCTAAAATCAGGGAAAGATAGTTCCATTGCCTCTAGCTACAGACCAATTAGCCTCACCAGCTGTCTCTGCAAAACACTGGAGCGCATCATCAATCACAGACTGCAGTGGTACATTGAAAGTAAAAACATCCTTGTGCCACAGCAGGCTGGCTTTAGGCAGTGCTACTCTACGGAAGATCAGACAACCTACCTCTCTCAAGAAATTGAGGATGCATTCCAAGAGAAGAAGCTGGTGCTTGCGGCATGGATAGATTTGAAGAAAGCCTTTGACAAAGTCTGGAAAGAAGGTCTGATGAATAAACTGAGAAACTGCAAAGTCAATGGAAGAATGTACAAATGGGTGAAAGCATACTTGCACAACAGAAGAGCCCGAGTACAGATAGACGGACTAAAGAGCAAGAAAGTACTACTGCGTCACGGAGTTCCCCAGGGCGGAGTATTGTCCCCCACACTCTTTCTAATCTTCATCAATGATCTCGTTGCTAATCTACCGCATGGAATTAAAGCCGCAATGTATGCCGATGACCTGGTTCTATGGAGCACAAATGAACATGCATCAGTGGCCACCAGATTACTACAAAGAGCTGTAGATACATTTGTTGCATAGGCAAATAGATGGTGTGTCAGCATAAACACTGACAAGTGCAGCACCACCCTATTTACCCTCTCTCCAAAACAAAAGGCAGGGACCATCCAGATAAATGGAACACCCCTACGAGAAGATAAAGAACCAACATACCTTGGAGTAACATTTGATGGCAGGCTGACATGGAGAAAGCACATCAACAAAGCAGTAGCAAAAGCCAGAAGGAAAATAGCCATCCTGAGAAAGCTAAGTGGAACCACATGGGGAGCCAGTGGGAAAATACTTAGCAAAGTTTATCAACAGAGCATACGACCACACCTGGAATACGGGTCAACTGCATGGTGTTCGGCAGCAAAAACCACACTACAAGAGCTGGACAAAGTGCAAAATCAAGCACTTAGAGTCACCACAGGAGGGATGAGATCAACCCCTATAGTGGAAATGGAGAAGATGGGGAGGACACAAGCACTGAGTGAGCGCAGAGATACGAAAACGCGAATACAAGCAGAAAAGTTCCTCAGCTTGCCAGGCCACCCTATGAAGAACAGATTTGAAAACCTAGCTATGGGGCGGTTGAAAAGAAGTAGTTTTATCCACCAGGCCAAACGACTCTGCAGAGAAACCACCGATCTGCCCACAGTTGGTATCCCCCTAACAACTATTCCAGAGCGAACTCCATGGAAAGATGAGCATAGACTATCATTACAAATCCAGACAAAAGTGAGAGGAATATTTGACAAGGAAGATCAGTACAGTGTGCAGCGCAGAACAGCCACTCTCAGCTTCCTTGATGAAGAATACCCACAGGACCTCTGGATCCGAGTCTACACAGATGGGTCAGCACAAAATGCTGTTCGAAATGGAGAAGCGGGAGTGTACATAGAATACCCAAATAATACCAGGGACACAGCTAGAGTACCGACAGGAAAGTACTGCCATAACTACGATGCTGAAATTGAGGCAATCAAGATAGCAACAGAGAAATTACTAAATACCAGCAATGGTACACAACCTGTGGTGCTATTGACAGATGCAAAATCAGTACTCGAGGCGCTCCTGTCTGGGAAATTGCCAGTACTAAGGACACTACTTTCTGAACTTAGCAGTCAGCATAAGGTCACCATACAGTGGATACCATCCCACTGTGGAGTACCCAGGAACGACAGAGCTGATCAATTTGCTAAGGAAGGAGCCAAAGAAGAACAGCCTGATGTGCCTGTAACATACCACCAAAAGAAAAGAATGATCAAATCAGTCAGAAAGTCACCAAAACCTGCTCAAGATGACTACCACGTTATGGATAGACCAGAACAAGTCATTATTCTGCGCCTCAGAACAGGGCACAATAGATTACGCAACCACATGTATACAAAATTCAAGATTGGTGAAACAGCCATGTGTACATGTGGATTGGCGTCGCAGACAGCAGAGCACATACTCCAAGACTGCCCAAAATATAACATATCTAGGCAAACCTTCTGGCCTAGAGAGACGGCAGTGGAAGATAAACTCTATGGACCGCTGTGTGAACTGAAAAAGACAGTTCAATTCATACAAGAGACAGCACTGCAGTTATAGACATATTTCAAGCGAACGAAAGAAGAAGAAGAAGAAGTGGTTTGCTGCAGAGCCGTTTACCCTGGTGGATAAAACTGCTTCTTTTCATCCGCCCCATAGCTCAGTTTTCAAATCTTTCTTCATAAGGTGGCCTGGCATGCTGTAGAACTTTTCTGCTTGTATTAGTGTTTTCATATCTCTGTGCTCTCTCAGTGCTTATGCCCTTCCCATCTTCTATTTCCACTGTCGGGGTTGATATCAACCCTCCCGTGGTGATTCTGAGTGTTTGATTTTGCCCTGTGTCCAGCTCTTGTAGTGTGGTTTTTTTATGCTGACCGCCACGCAATTAACCCATATTCTAGGTGTGGTCGTATGCTGTGTTGGTAAACTTTGTTAAATATTTTACTATTGACTCCCAGTGTGGTTCCATTTAGTTTTCTCAGGATGGCTACCTTCCTTGCGGCTTTTGTTGCTGCTTTGTTGATTTGCTTTCTTCATGTCAGTCTGCCATCAGATATTACTCCAAGGTATGTTGGGGTCTTTGTCTTCTTTTATGGGTATTTTATTTATCTGGATGACGCATCCCTTTTGTTTTAGATAGAAGGTGAAACGAGTGATGTTGCTCTTGTTAGTGTATATGCTGACACACCATCTATGTGCCCATGCAAATAATACATCTATAGCTCTTTATAGCACTTTTATGGCCACTGTTGCTTGTTCATTTGTTCTCCATAGGACCAGATCATCAGTGCATGTTAACCACAGTAATTCCATGTGATCGTTTGGCAACTAAGTCATTGACGTAAATTAGGAAAAGTGTGGGGAACAGGACACAACCTTGGGGGATGCCGTGGCATAGTAGAACTTTCTTACTCTTGAGTTTGTCTATCTGTACTTGGGCTCTTCTTTTGTGCAAGTATGTTTCTACGCATTTGTGCATTCTTCCATTTACTTTATAGTTTTCCAGTTTCTTTATCACACCTTCTTTCCATACTTTGTTGAAAGGTTTCTTTAGATCTATCCATGCTGCAAGCACCAGTTTCTTCTCTTGGAATGCATCCTCAATTTCTTGAGAGGAAGTTGTCTGATATTCCCTAGAATAGCACTGCCTAAAGCCAGCCTGTTGTGGCATAAGAATGTTTTAACTTTCAATGTGCCACTGCAGTCTGTGATTGATGATGTGCTCCATCTTTTTGCAGAGACAGCTGGTGAGGCTAATTGGTCTGTAGCTGAAGGCAATGAAACTGTCTTTGCCAGGTTTTAGGAGAGTTATCATGGTTGCTTCACTCCAAGTTTGCCTGAAGTTCAGCAATTAATGAAGATCTGCATAAGCTTTGATTTGGCTGTTGTTCCTAGGTCTTGATGATTTCATTGGATATTCCATTGACCTGGTGATTTCTAATTTTCTGTTTCGATATTACTGTCTGCAATTCACTGAATGTGCTTAGGTGTCTGCAGTGCTTCATGTGCTATTTCATTCCTTCCTATATGTTGTCATTTCTCTTGAATCTCTTGGTGTTTCTGTCAGCTGATTTAGATTTTGTTGTCTTGAGCAAATAGTCTGCAAAATGGTTAGCTGCCTGTTTTCATATTAAAATGTTTCTATCTGTAGTGCAATCTTTGAGTTTCTTCCCGTGCCCTTGTTAAGTTTTGTTTACTAGCTTTCACAACTTCCTTTTTTCTCTTTCAAAGTTCAGATACTGTTTTCTCCTGCCATCTTTTCATCTAGCCTGTAACTTCGCCCTTTGGAATGTGGCATTTGCTGTGCTCCGTGGCAAAGGGGTTACGGACGCAAGGGCAAACTGTGTTTGCTGGACCTTTTTTTTCCACCCTTGGTAACTTTAATAAAAAAAAAAAACTGAGGTCAATATATTTATCATCACTAAGTATTTTAATTTTCTTCTTCTGCTGCCTATTTCCCAGTTCATCTCTCCAGTCTCACCTATCCTTTGCTGTTTCCCTGCAACTTCTTCCCTGTCTTTTATATTATTCATCCCTGTTTCTAATTCTCTTCTCCTAGTGTTTTTAGGTCTCCCTCTAATAATAGTAAAACAGTTAAGAGAATTTCTCATTGTTATGTCCTATCCAGCATCAGCATCTTTTTCTCATCTCTTGGTTCACCAAATTTCACATTTGTGACTGTCATACAAGTTTAGTCCTTCTATTCTAGGCAAGGTATCAATTAATGAATGTGTACACTTTATAATAATTGTTATAGTTGTTCTCTATATTTCTTATCTGCACATTCCTACTGATTTGAAGTTAAGTCAGTATTGTAAGTTTTGTTCTATTCTACAATTCTATGGTGGTACAAAGGCTTCTTGTTTTATGTATTCATGTGTTAATATTGCTGTCTCTTCTCCCCAAGTTTATCTAAATTGCTACTTACATATTTGTATGATTCCACCTCTTGAAACCAGTTTTCACCAAGAAAATTGGGTTATCACTTTCTTGATTGTTGTTATTATCTTTGTCTTTCCTGCTATGCATTTTTAGACCTAGTTGACCTCTCATCAAGTGTGCTTTGTTTATCTTGCATCTGAATTTATGTATGGGACAGGAGAGCATTGTAACAAAGATCAATTATATAAATTCTGAAGCATACAAACATTTGCTCCAACCATATGATTAGCTTCAGCAGTCATGTGTTCATTGTTTCAGCATTGTGTTGCGTAATGTTCACTAAAGGATTATATGTGACTCATTCACATAGATAATTAGAATTCAGGAATGTGAATGAATGCCGACATTGATAGGGATAAATTATTCATGGTGAAAAAAACCATTTTTAAAAGGGATGCTATGGTTATTTCTGGCAATGTGGCTGATGGAGTAGCAAACTGCAGCTGCAGACAATTTGGAAGCAGACCATCTTGCGCTATTTTATACAGTGGTAACAGCGTAGGTCGTTCAGTATGCAATGATAAAGTGCTGAACGTAAACTTGCCTAGTAAATCACAAACAGCCAAAAAATGCTGGGGTTGACTGCAACATCCTATAAAGAACATGCAACTAACTAACTATGATTATTTCAGTACCCATTTTTAAATTATAAACATTTCATAGCTTAAAAGGTAGTTACCCCCACCACCACCACCTGCACCACCACCACCACCACCACTTCCTCCACCACCACAACCACCACCACCACCACCATGCCCTGAAGCAGAAGCCTACTATGGGTCTGTGATGTGAAGGATCATCACATTTTGTAGACCTGAATGCACGGAAGAATGTGGCCAGTCTTTTCCTCTGTTAGCGGACCATGACCCAGGCCCAATCACACTCATGACATTATCAGTGTAGAAGATGAAGTATAAGTTGTAATAATATAAAAGTAAGTGAAATTCACTGAGGGGTGATTTGATGCATGATAAGGCAGATGTGTTGAAGACCTTCTGAGAGCGCATGAATAATGCAGAAGAACAGATAGACTATCATGGTCTAGAGAGAATGCGGCAGCAGGGAACGCTTAGAGGATCTGGTTGACAGTCGTCACTCAGAGGTAAAGCAAGATGAACATGTAATCAGATTGTAAAGGGTATCATTAGTACTGGAACTCTCTGCTGGCTGTTAAAGATGATGACTGAGCACTTGTGGGAATGCCCCGAGTGCAATGATATCTAGTTCTTGACTCAACTCACCTCAACTCAACATGAGATCCTGAACTTGGAACTTGGCACATGGGATTTTCTCACTTTTGAATCAGAATGTTTCTGGAGGTCAGCATGACTGAATGGATAAGAAGCACTTGCTTATAAAGTTCCTTTTTGCTGTATGTTGAGGTTGTGACTTAACCCCTACACCGGTCACTTGGACTTGTTGACTTCTTGTTCTTGATTTGGGAACATAAATTACAAGTACCTCTGAAGCCGGAGTGGGACACTGGTTGTAAGGAAAGCTAATCCACAAGCAAATATCAAATAAACAAATTTTTTACAGCGAACTGCGTTGTGGTAAACGCTCCCAAGGTGGCCAGAGGAAACGCTTTAAAGACACTCTGAAAATCTCACTGAATGTTTTTGGAATTCATCCTGACACCTGGGAGACTGCAGCCAGAGATCGAAATTCATGGCGTGCATCATTACACAAGGGTGCAGTCACTTGTGAGGCAACCAGGACTGCAAGAGCTGTGAAGAAAAGGCAGGACAGAAAAACCACTGCAGGAAATCCTCCTCCAGAAACGTCAAGCATTCTTTGCCCACATTGTCAAAGAACATTTCGAGCCAGAATAGGCCTTATCAGCCATCTTAGAACCCACGGCTCCATACTTTCAACCCCACTTGATGAAATGAATGGTCATCCTCATTCTTGATGGACAAACAACACACACACACATCAGTCCAGTGCACTAGAAGCATGTGTGTGGACTATGCTTGAGTTCAAAGCGAGGGAACAAACAATAATTTCTGTCTTTGAAGTGTTCATGTATCGTTGAAATTTGTCATTCAGAACTATAGTGATATAATCCATAGTTATAACGGAAAATGTACATTAAAATAGTATAACCATTTATAAAATGAAACAAACTGTTTTAAAAGTTACTTTCTATGATTATTGGACACTATTAAGTAAGTAATTAAAGTACAGGACCCATTTCATGTCAGGAGGTGGGTTAGGCTTGTGGTGCTAGCCACAGATTATTATACAAGGGGGCTTCAAATCAAAACCTTTAAAGTGTGTTAGAAATGACAATAACTATGCCATTATCTTGTATCCTGTCAATATTGTTGTTAAGTTAGTCGCTGTTCCAGCTTCATGATGAAGGGTCACCCCCATAATTCTCTTGTCTTGTGCCAGTGAATATCACATACATGCTTTTCACTGCCCATTGTGAAAAGTGGAACAAACAGCAGTACCGAAAAACCAACAGGCATCAAGAGTTTTAATCACATGACATCACGGTGCAGATGAGCATGGTGATGTTGTAAGGATAGTTTAAAGCTGGTCGCCCCACTTTTGACATGCACCAAAGAGGAAAAGCATTTTGCTATCCGTTTTTTGATCAGTGAAAGGGTGAAACCCATAGAAATTCATCAGCGCATGAAGGTCCAGTATGGTGATGCATGCCTGTCAGTCCAGCAAGTGTATGAGTGAAGTAGGAAGTTTAAAAACAGTGTGACTTCTGTGAAGATGTACAGCAGGTGATGCATTAGTGGTTACAAATGCCCAAGAGAATTATTTTCTACAGAAATTAAAGCACTTTATCGGCACTGGAGGACTTGCATTGACCGCAGTGGTGATCTACATTGAAAAATGATACATTTGTTCTTTACTTTTTCAGAATATATTCACACACACACACAAAACATGTCAGATTATTATTTGAAGCCCCCTTGTATCAGTCGACACACGATGGGTGATGTGATCACAATCACGCTGGCGACTTTTACTTTTCATTTTTTGTGTCTGTTTTCCCCAGACAATGCAGCATTGCTCCTGATCCAGCAGTTGACACTGGTACTTGGTAATGACACCTATGCCTATTATCCCTGCCATGTGCACTAGTACAGTTCCCAAGTCGGCCATCAACACTGCCCTCTTGAACATAGAAATTGATTTACCCAATGCAATCCAGCCTCTGGTGCTTTATCTGCAGAGTGAACAATGTTACAAGGTATTTCTAGTAGTCACAGCATAGTGGTAACTGGCGAGAGAGGGTATTCTATGATATTTTATTATACAAGGTGTTTGTAAAATCTCACAACACTTTGTAAGTAAACAGCTGTTTGTTGGAGAGTATGTTTACTATCTTGCAAATGGAAAACATACTCTACAACAAACAGCTTTTCTACATACAAAGTGTAGTGAGACTTTACAAACACCCTGTATAATGAATAATATAGATAGAGAGAATGATAAGGGAGTGGTAACTGTTGAATACTGAGGAGAGAGGATATTCTAGGATATTTTATTATATCATAAAGTACATAGATAAGAGAGAAGGACAAGAGAGTGGTAACTGTTGAATATTGGGGAGAGAGTATATTCTAGGATATTTTGGTATAAGATGAATAGTATAGATAGAGAAAAGAATGTGAGAAAGAGAGAGAGAGGAGAGAGAGAAGAAATGGAACAAAAAGGAAAAAGATGAAGGATTTAAGACTTAGAAAAAATGATGTCACACCAAGGAGGCCAGCATGACCGAATGGATACGAGCGCTCGTTCTTAAACATCCGCAGTGCTGATGCCGAGGTAGTGGGTTCAACTCCTACTTCAGTCGGTTGGCTATCATATTGACTTCTCATCCTTGACTTGGGGACATACGTTACAAGTACCTCTGAAGTCAGAGTGGGTTCGCCTGATGGCGAGGGACACTGATAATTGGGAAAGCTAATCCACACACAAGAATCAGCCCATTGCTACTAGAAGTACTGTGTATGTACTTTGAGCTCAAAACGAGCGAGCTCCAAAAAAAAATCACACCAGTGTCTACACTACATGGCAACTGAACATGTTGTTTAGACCAAACTACCACACTGCAGGTTTGATGCAACATATATATTTTTAAAAACCCACCAAAAGCTAATCGTAAGCATCTCTTATTTTGATATTCAGGCGCAGTCAGGTTTTAAGGAAGGTCAGGTGTAGCTCTCGTTTTGTTTTTATCGTCAGACTAAAACCTGTAGGAATGTTATTTTGAATGTCGGTTATAGTTCTGATTTATATTTAGAGTTGAAATTAGCCTCATAAAATTGTTATGTTGAAGTATTTTGAATCAGATTTACATTCATTTTAAAGAAATGTATCGAGAATATTGATTATGTGTATATTGCTTCTAAATGCTTTGATGGAGATGTATATGTGAAGTCTGAAAGTCAGGGCTTACTCAGATATAACTGAACTACCATGTGACAGTAAACAAGTGCTACCTGCTTCTGTTAGCTCCGAATGTTGGGCAGCATTCACCAAACCCCACGCCCCACATTGTGCCAATGGCTTTCGAGCAGAGGAACGCATTGGGAGGAGACAAGCATTACCCTAGTGCGAGGAAATGCAACCTAAAGACTAAATGTCATGGCATGGCAGACTAGACCCTAATCCTTGGTTGGCAACTAGGTCTAGGATGGAAGCTTCGACAGGCGGAAAGTTAAGAGCATTTCTTTGCTGATTCAGCAGCTTCTGCAGCTTGTCTTGTTCCTCATGTATTGGTGTTACCTTTCCTCTGGAGTAAACTAGGCAGGCCTAAGAGAAGGATCATGCTGCATAGGTCTATAAATTCAGTCGAGGCATTGCATTATGGAGAGGTATAACTCCATTTTATTAACTATCATCTATCACAGTGGTTCTCAACCTTTTTTGGCCTGTGCCCCCCTTCACCATATTTTCAGAACATCATTCCCCCCTTTCGTATTTCCTACCTAAAAATTTGGCCCGTGCCCCCCTTCATCATATTTTCAGAACGTCATTCCCCCCTTTCGTATTTCCTATCTAAAAATCCCTCCCCCACACCTACACAGTATATGTAATAATGGAAGCTAAATTTAATAGCACATACTAAAACAAGTCTAGACGTCCACATAAAACATGATTTGTGGTTCTACTTACTTTATAAATTGAATTTTAGAAGGGTGAGATGTACAGAACTGTACAGTATGAAAGGAAAAACAATACCAAATAATCGGTTCTTGTATTAGCACGATCTTGAAATAATTTACCCTAAAATTCTTCCGGGGGGGGGGGGGGGGGGGGGGGAATTCCCCACCAGTTGAGAACCACTGATCTATCAAGACAGCAAGGTGCCAGTCATATGCGAGGTTTGTTAAAAACAATATCAGACCTTTGGCTGGAAAAAATTACAGTTACTTCACTGGAGGCCTGAAACCCTAATCCACTTCAAAGCACTCTGCTTGGGACTGTACACACTTCTTCCAGCTACCCAATCATTGTAGAAGCATTTCAGGAAGGCTTCTTTGGGAATGGAGTACAGCATGGACTGTCTTGTTCTGCACAATATTTTCTCATCAGTCAAATTGGGTCAGCTGCATTTTCAGCTTGGGGAACAGCCAAAAATCACAAGGAATCATTCGGGAGAGTAGGGAGCTTTATGAATCATGGGAATATTGTTTTAGTCAACAAAGTTTAAATTGAATGCAAAGGTAGTGAATAAACGGGCCTATGGGTATTGAGAACTGGCAGCTTTATCTTATCAACATACCCACCAATTATTATTCTCTACATATATGTGCTTTTGTCTTCATTTTGTGTTTTTCTCATTTAGTGTTCAATAAACTGTATTTTGACTAATTTGGCCAGGAAAAAGAAATTGAGAAGTTACTGTTTCACATATTTATAGAGGAAGCTCTCTCTATATTTAGACTCACACACACAAACAGCATGTAAAGAAAAAAATATGTCTTGCCAAAGCATCAGCACCTTAAAAAATATGCTAAAAATTCATTAAATTAGTTACAATAGTCACTGCTATGATTTGACACTGTTTTGGGGAAGCTGGAAAGTACTAATGAAGTACTCATTATAACAGATGTTGGAAATGCCCACCATGGGCTTCAAGATATGACTGTGCACGTCTCTTCATATTGTCAAATACCTTCTGCAGCTTGTCTGTTGTTATTTCCATGTGCATCGACCACCATTTCGAAACACTTGTTCAACCAAAAAAATTATTTCTTCCATTGATAACACCATTCTATTTGGAGTGCAAAGAATTACCCCAGCAGAAGACAGCCATTCGCTGCATATTGCTTCATGATGGACTGTGGAGCACAATTTTTGATGATGTCATGTACTTCATTTTTTTCAAATTTGTTATACATACAAAGTGGAGTGAGACTTTACAAACACCTTGTAGAACTTTCCTTTTATCTATATAAGCTGCATGTTAAAACATGCTGCGAATTATTAAAATATAAAAGGTCAACTTATGGGAAGTTTAAGTCCTGAATGATGTGGGTGATGTCTTCTCTTCAGGTGTCTGGCTTGGAATGTACATCGGCAATCATTACTCTCTAATCCCCTCTGTCATCTGATATTTTGATGAAGTTGATGTTGCTTATTCTATGATTTGCTGCTCAGCTGTTTAAGCTTTCCACATACATCTTTGTTTTCCTTTGCCTCCCTTGCCAGTATTTTCCCATTTAAGACTAATTTGTCTCTTCCACCTCTTTTGGTGATTTTAGTTAATTGTATGTCCTTAACATACATATAGAAAGAATGGAAGATAATGGGGAAACAAAACTCGCCTACACTCAGGAAATAAATGACCGTAGACCCCGAGGTAGACCAAGAAGACGGTGGAGAGATAATACATGTACAGACCTACAAGCACTTGGAATCAACGACTGGCAAGAGAAAGTCCACCAGAGAGACGAATGGAGACGGATTGTATTTGCAGCAAAGAACCTCAATGGCTCGGAAAGCTGAAGAAGAAGAAGAAGTATGTCCTTAACAGGATGTTTCTGTCAACCCCAGTATTTATTGACTGTTTGTGATTTACTAGGCACTTGTAAGTTAGTAGTTTGCCATTGCTTTCTGAATGGCTGACATCTCATACCATCAAAATCAACACACAAAGTGGTCTTTTGATGATATTCCCCCATACAGTTCATTTATTTTTCTTTATCATTTTAATGAGTGATCTTGTAACACTAGCAGATCTCCATACCTCAGCTTTTGTTTTCTTTTCTGTCCATGATATTCTAAACATTCTTCTAAAAAAAAATTACACTTCCACTGCCTCCAGTTTCCCCATCATTTCATACTTCATGCTGTAATATGACTCATATGATTTGAGTGACTGGTGTGTACTTTTTTTTTTAATAGTTGCATATCCTTTACAGGACGTTGCAGTCAGCACCATCATTTTACTGCCAATTTTGATGTCTTGGCAAGATTTACGTTCAGTAGTTTGCCATTGCTTTCTGAACGACCAGCTCCCATTCTAACACGTTAAAACCAGCGCGACACAGTCTGCTACCAAATCAGTCAGCGTTGTGTTTCGACCGCGGATAAGTGGCATTACGAATCATGTCTGCAACGCCATTGCCATGGAGACTGGTATACTTATTACATCATCTAATTAAAATACACAATCAGTGACAATGAAACTGCTTGTTAGTCAGACCTAGGGGCAGCTGAATTGCAATTCCTTTGTAGTTGTTGACACCCTTGTAAGACAAGCTGACCTATGTTGTCATGGTGAAAATAGTCAGTGTAATGACATTTGAATTTGAATTGAAATTGAGTGAGATGTACTGTTCCAAAATTTACTGTTTTCATTGTGACTGCACAGGCCAGCATTATGTCTACATATTTGAGCTATAATTGGTTAATGTTTGGTCAAAACTTGATGTAAGAATTAATATCACAGCACTGTGGGACATTCCCACACATTCCATGTTCTTCTCCCCAGAAACATCCGAAGAGTTTCCATGCTGATAGTTCCAGTAGCAGTCTGATTGATTAAAAGTCCACCTGGCATTTCCTTTATACAGTGTTGTCTGGACCCTCTGCTCACTTCCTTCTGAACCAGCCTGTCTAGACATGGATACTCGTTCTGTTCCGTTGCACTCTTCACCTGGTCCCAAAGAGCCTTACCACATCACCTTTATTGAATGAAATCAGCTCTCTACACAGCGGGGCAGCAGCAGCAAATCTATTCACCTGTTCATTGCCCCACACACCTGCATGCATTAGGGCAGAAAATCCATGACATGCTTAGACCCTGCAACTTGTTGAGCGATATGAGATATAATGAAAAAGTCACATGAACACTTATCATTTCTGTCTTCTAGTTATTCATCTGTCTCATCCTCCTCCCTATTTCCTGTTGAAATGACCATGGAAGATTTAATTTGTAATTTGTCTAATTTGTCTCCCCAGTGTCGTCTGCTTCCTTGGTCTAGAATAACTAATAACTGCACTGTAAGGGTTGACTCCAGATGGCCAATGAGAGTGGAACTACGACGAGAGTTAAACTCAAGCACTATTGTTCCACTTTCAGAATCTTGCAGGTTTGCATGGTGTTGTTTTACTATTAACTTCACAGCTAGAATCACAGAATTATTCCAATGTTTGTGTACTAACTGATTCAGTGAGCAAGATCCGAAAGGTTGAGTCTGGTTCTGTATGTAGACAGTGGACTGAAACGCTGCAGAGGTCTGTTGTCTGTAGAGTCACATTTATCATTGTTTCGGGACATGCGGGTGTTGATGGAAATGATGAACTTGCTGCTTCATCTGCTGTAGATGGCCAGCCCATGGATCGTGCCAATGTTATTAATGCTCTTAGAGAGATGTTGAGAGTGGAGGACTTCGATACCAGTCAGTTCACATCGATGTGCAGAATTAGATATTCAGGAGTAATAATTGGCACAGCCAGACACAAGATGAATATTCGAGAGAGTGAAGGGCCTCATCAACCAACACAGAACTAGTCACTATTAGCGCCGGACACTGATGCACTATGTTGGGAGGTTCTGAGCACCTATGGACTTGTCCGGAGTACAAGGGTGATACCCCAACAGATAACAGATTAACAATACATTGAATTTATTTCTGAGTCCATGCCTGTATAAATGGATGATAATGCATGCATACCTTGTAACATCCAAATGTGGCGATCGCCGTGGAAGCTATTTGTTTATTTACTCTGATAATAAGTATCCAGCACTTGCCTCTCAGGGAGGTGCAGTGGCTAGCTTTCTTGCCTGCTGGCATGGTGGGTATCAGGAAATGTTCTGGGAAGTAAAGGAGGCAACACAATACTGACCACATCATCCATTCGAGTGCTAGTTTGGATATTCTAACATATCCTCAGCCAAAGGGGTTAACCTGATGATAATCACCAGTTACCTCTTTTGTTACATTGCTTTATTTAAGTATCATCAAGTGCCTTGCTGACTGGCATTTATCAGTTTTGTGTGCTGACACCTTTCTGCACCATGACTAAAGACTTGTCAAGAATCTTATCCCACTTTCCAGTTATCCCAACATATTCTTCTCACACTGTGGCCACCAAAAATGATGATTGCCTCTTTCTGATGTTTGTAATAAGTTGTCTTTGTGTCTTAGCCTCCTTCAAAACATTTGTACCACTCATTTTGGCTGTCAAAGGAATTTTCAGCATTCTTCTGTAAAATCACATCTCTGAGGTCTCAAGGATTTTGCTTATTTATTAATTGTGCAGGATTCACAGCCTTAAGTTAAAACTAGTTCTATCTAACATGTGAGAATTCTTTTTCTAACCGCCAATAACATGGGATTTATCATATGAGATGTTCTTCATTTTATACATTCTAGTTCTAGCTTCCTATTCCGTTTTTTATCTATGTAATACATCTTCAATCTGATATTATTCACGTGCCTAGATACTTGAATTTCTGTATTTGCTCCAAATTAATACTGTTGACTTTAATTGTATATATAAGTGTGATCCATTTAGTTGATATTAACATTACTTTTGTCAACCCATTATTCAAGCTGAGGCCCATTTGTTTCACTTTCTACAACCCAAGACCCAAGTATCTATTATTTTATGTGGTTCCTTCTGACATGTTGCTATCAAGACAGTGTCATCAACATAATGTAAGTTATTATATTACAACCACCAGAGCACAATCCCAGGCATATTTTCTATATATCTCATTGTATGCTCACTATGTAATGAAAATGCATCCAGGTGCCATTTTTGGAGATTTTCTTTGGTGAAAGGAGGTAATTCTGCAATACAGATTCATAATGGCTTTCTCCACATTGCTGTCATACTTTTTCTGGGAGAAGAGGGCTCCCTTTCACCTTGGTTGGCTGAGTTATTTTCTTTTCTGTGGCAAAGGGGTTAGGAAAGCAATTTGTAATCCCGCATACTGCGTTTGAAATACAACTGTAGACTATTTGGCAGCAGATTGCCTTGCATTGGTTTTCATACAATGGTATGTGTGCCGATTGTAAGAAAACAGTGGCAAACTACTGAATGTAAACTTGCCAAGAAATAACAAACATCCAAAAAGATGCTGGGGTTGAGCTCCATGTCCTGTGAAGGATATGCAACTAACTTTTTTTTAAAGAATTTGTTCATGGTTGGTTGTATTTTACAGCTAAAGTATTCTGCAGGATGGAGTAGCTAGTCCCATACCAACCTTCCTGTCACCTCTTATGACACGCATGGTAGGTTACTGTGTTACTGCTCTTTGCTTCCCTTTAGTGTCCCCGTAATACACAAGCAGACTGACAATTTAGTGTATTTTTATTTCTCCTTTTATTTTGACTTAGGGAGAGTGCTTTGACTATGCTGTACAAGGAAGGAGCAAATTATACAATTTACTTGGACTCGGATAACAATAAAGATGAAATCATTTGTAACCTGGTTATGAACAATGATTCTTCAGATGCTTTCATCCGTAAGTGTTGTGTGAAGAGTGCAATGTACTTCCTTTCTGTACTGGAAACTAACAGTTAAAGTGTAGTTTAGTTTAGTTTAGTCGATGGATCAACATGGGTAGTAACCTCATAAGTGCTCCGTTCTACTCCTAACTCAAGCCTGAGTCTGAGAATCTCAGCTCAGTGCACAAACTCTGTAGCGTCAACAAGGATTCTGAAATACTTGGGGTAGATTTTTAACTCAAAATTTTGCCCGGGCAGCACCATTAGGTTACTCTTTTTTGATTTCCAACTGCCAAGGCATTTTTTACATGCGCAACAATACACACGGACGTCCGATCTCACTATCCAGAGACCAGGGGAAATTTTGTTACTAGAAGTCCACGTGAAAAAATCCCTGGCCCTCACTGGGGCATTGAACCCGGGACCTCCAGCACTCGAGGCAGACACCATACCTTGAGACCACTCAGCCTCCTAACAGTTGAAAAGCTTGACTAATACAGCAACAGCCACATTGGGTGTACTGTCAGGTAGCTATAGTAGCCTAATGATTGTCTGCCAGCCCGGTGGACATGAGTTTGAGTCTGCATTGGGACAAATTGACCTGAACTGCCAGATCAGCCCAGCCTAACATGGATGCCAATAAATGTCTTAGCAAGTAAATGCTGCTGACATGATGTTGATCACATCCCACATCCAGTGCTGATTGGTCTGTGAAAATTTGGCACTAGCATCATATGCTCCTAAGTGTATAAAAAGGTCCTTTACTTTTTCTATTTGTGTGCCCCTTAAACTCGTCAAAAATTCCCTGGCCTATGGAAATTGTAAAGAGAAGGCCATACAGGCAGCTGCCCAGGTAAATGGATTAAAATGAGAAAATTGACAAAAAAATATACACATGGGTAAACCTCATTTATGCAGACAAAAAGGCAGTATAGTCTCTTTAAAACTGCTGTGGTGACAGTGAAACATGTGACAATGTATTATGTGTATTTAAGTTAGAAGGACCCATGTATGTTCTCATTTTTCTGCACTGTGCACTAGATAAGATAAGCGAAATATGCCAGGCAGTGAATTGTACAGTGTCTTTATTATTCAAATTCACAACAAGAGAACATTGTTTTAAAATTAGAAGACCTATTAACAAATGAGTATTTATAGTATGTGTAGCTACTGTCAGGTCTTAGTTATGACGGAGCTACCGTGTCACAGTAGACGGTACTAACTGCTTTCTGTTAGTGCTGAATGTTGGGCAGCACTTACCAAACCTGTCACCCCACATTGTGCCAGTAGCTTCGAGGGGAAGAGCACAATTGGGAGAGAACAAGACTTATCCTAGTGCGAGGAAATGCAACCTAAAGACTAAATGTCATGGCAGGGCAGACCGGGCCCTAAGCCTTGGTCAGCAACTGGTCTAGGATGGAAGCTCCTACAGGTGGACAGTTAGAGCATTGCTTTGCTGATCCGACAGCTTCTGCAGCTTGTCTTGTTCCAGACGTATTGGTGTTACCTTTCCTCTGGAGTAAACTACGCAGGCCTAGAGGGGGATCATGCTGCATGGGCAACACATGGTCTCTACAATTCAGTCCAGGCTTTGTGTTATGAATAGATAACTCCATCACTTGCCTTACAGCCATGGGTTGTAGTTAATATGTCTCTTCTCCCCCAGTGTGTCGCCACCTTGCCGTGGTGGAGAGCTTGCGTGTCCCATTGACCCCATGTGCTATGTCGACGGATGAAAACTACATATCGGACAGCTTATGGGATAGGGGCCAGACTAAGCGAGACACAACCTGCTGCTCTGCAGGTAGACTGAGGATAGCAGTCAAAAGTTTAGATCAGGCGCACAAAGGCAGAAGTTCTTGGTCCGGATACATACTCTAAGGCTCTCTGTTGAGGGTTGTGGCTGAACACCTCTAAGCCATAAACCCTCGGTTGTGAGAGCCGGGTCAATACCCACCTACCGAAAAATGGAGGTGAGATTCTGAGCACGCTACATGCCCAGTTCAGATACTTGTGCGAAGGCTCTCAGCTGGGGGATATGAGGGATCCCCGGATGAGAGGGCCTGGCCGCTTCTCGCTCACTTCTGCACGGAGGTAAGGTGCTGAGCCGGCAGCACATGTAGCCTACCTCGTGAGCGAGTACTAAAAGGTAAAAGAAGTGCCCCAGTTGAATTAAATGGTTACAAAAACTGTACAAAGGTGGAAAAACGTCTCAATAACACGAAATGAAACACATGGCTAGCGAATCCATTGCATGGTCTGAAGTCCAAAGCAAAAGCTTACCTAGTGGATGTCGCCCGCACACTGACCGTTCCTGGTTTGTGTTTGAGCGACCAGTGGCAATCGAAATGCCCAACACATGGAAGTGAGGAAGCAGGACATGGCAACTCCTCAAGTGAGCCCAGTCTCAGAGCAATATGTGCCAGCTCTGCAATTATGGAAGCCTCCTTGGATAGGGGGGGAATGCTCATGGTCTGCCCCTGCCTTCCCTTGAGGGTTGACCATGATGTCATTGACCGTTCTGCTTTGACCAGCTGAGATGTGGGTGACACCACATCACTAACAGTCTAATGTCTCTCGAAACCCTGGGTAGGCAAACCCGTAAAAATGCCTGCTGAAGTCGGATGTGCTGGCCTACGGGTGCAAATAAATCAGGCACAACGCAAAACACGTGAAATGTCTTTCGTGCTAGGAACAGCTCTGACTGACTAGTTTTCCGAATAGCTCGTGTTCGGAAAAGCTCTGACTAGCTAGTTTCCAAATGTTCGTTGTGCCTGGAACAGCTCTGACGGGCACATTGACAAGCACATGTCCGAATCGAAAACGCGCTGAGAGGATACTGTCTGGTCTGTGCGAGAAAGACTTATGGTGAACGATATGCCCAATATATCGAAGTGAGGAATTAAAGCAGCCATGAGCAGGAAGTGACGATTCCCTCGGTGAGCCCAGCACCAGGGCACTATGCGTCGGCTCTGCAACTATGGAAGCCACCCTGGATGGCGGAAAATGCCATGGACTGTCCCTGCCTTCCCTTGAGGGTTGATCGTAAAGCATTCGACTGTTCCAACTTGACAAGCTGTGATGTGGACGGCACCACAAAAGTGAGTGTCTCCCAGGAATGCAACCTGGTCAAAAATGCACGTTAAAGTCAGATGTGTTGGCCTACGGGTTTCGGCCCAAGGGTGCATAACTTAGACACATCGCAATCACATCTGAAAAAACACTCCGGATGAACGCAAAGAAGAAGATATGTCTCTTTATTTTAATAGCACAATGTAACAACTATCATCTCTCAAGACGGCAAGGTGCCATTGTGGATACTGGCATACAAACATTTGTTTCCTTGCTGGTGCTGCAGAGTTTGTGTACATTGTTGGAAACCTCATTTTATGATCTGTGAGAGGAGACTGAAGTACTTATGGAAGTGTTCATGTGCAGTGTAGGTGAATCTTTATCTACCAAAAATCAGTGCCTATAGCTATTGTTGCCTTTCATTTCGCTCCGTTGGGACTAACAACAAAATGAAAGGTGGCTAAGATGCCTGAAAGCATCAACAGTATTGCACGAGTATGAAATCTGGCACACCCTGATTGTTATGTTCCAATCTGAAATCTAAAATTGCAGATATTTCTTTTGCTTTTGACATTGCTTCCTTCTATGCTTCATGTTTGTTTTTGTGTGCTTTTCTGTCATGCGCCACAAACTCACACTCATTCACTCATTCATTTACTAATTACATGTAATACGGTCCATTTCAGCAATCTACATCGCAATCATTGTTGGGATTTTGTTAGCAATTCTATGGACATGTGGAAAACGTTTATACAGGTGGGTAATGATGCTTGGTATTACAGGCTGATTCTTCAAAAACTAAAACAACTGCATAAATCGTGGCGTGGGACAGATTCATTCATTCATTCAGTAGCATGTCCTTTGCAGAACCTCGCTCCCATAACAACCTTCCGGAAAACCTCTCGATCATAAGCAAGATGTCTCGCATCTGATACACCCATCTGGAGATCATCCGCCAAATCCTGCACCCATCTTCTCTTTGGCCTTCCTCTTCCTCTCTTCCCAGGCATATACCTCTCCATTGTTGTTCTTTTCAAACTTTCATGACGTTTCAAGTGACCAAAATATTTTAATTTTCTTTGTTTTATAGCCAACCTTTTTCAATATTCAGCTCTTGAAGTATGGATGCATATGTTCTCTTCTTTATCCAATACAAGTAGGCCCCAGTTAACGACAGGATTACATTCTTGGAAAATGCGACGTTAAGTGAAACAACGTATAGCGAAACACTATTTCCCATTGAATTAAATTAAATACAGTGTATTGTGTACCACAGTAATGTTTATTTTGATGGTTGTTGATATTTATTGGCTAAATAGAGGTGGGTTGGAGGGCGAGTGGTAGAGTTATTGAGACATAGAGGCATTAAATTCTGCCTCTTCATCTGAGGATGAAACTGTAACCTCTTCCTGCCTCTTTTCCTGGCTCTTCTCTGCTTGAACAAAAAATGTGTCCAATGTCTGCTGCACAGTAACCACCCTCCTCAGCATCAGCACTCGCCGCTTCACCTGTTGTCTGAATGTTGTGCAGGTGTGAACGCTTCTTAGATCGCTCAAACCAACCACGACTCGTTCTAAAACAATCATCGGCACTACTAGTACTGCTCTCACCCGCTTTCTTACCTAGATCTTCATAGAGAGACTTTGCTTTCTTTTGGATAACCATCTTGCTCACAGGCATATTCCGTTAGTTCTGGTCTTCAATCCAGACGGTCAATTGTGCTCCATAAGAATACTTCTGGTACAAGTGATCTTGGAAGCACTCAGAGGGGTTACTTTTTAGCACCCTCTTTGATTTTGTCAGCACCTGCATGAATTGTCCTTACCATCGTTGGAGGTAAACCATGGACTTTACCGATATCAACAGCCCGATCGCCAGCCTCAAAATGACGTTATGGTGAAACGTAGCGATGTAAAGTGAAGTTAGTCCCCTATGTGACAACGACGTTATAGCGAAACGACGTATACTGAGGCGACGTATAGCGGGGCCTATCTGTATATTAGAACACGTCTATAACATTTATATTCAAAGGCATTTATGCGCTATTCAGCTTGTTTATTAAGAGTCCAGGTCTCACAGGCATATGTTGCAATGGGAAAGATGCATGCTCTTAAAAATCTAATTTGTGTAGTTCTGTATGTCCCACTCGTTTAATTTCTTTCATTGTGTCACCATTGTTGGTAATCAATGACCCAAGATATTCAAAATTTTCCACCACCTCCAATTTTTCCTCATTAACATATATTTCTTTCTCCATAGTAGTTTTATTTGTATGCATTATCTTTGTTTTTGGTATGTTAAGATATAAGTTGTGATTTTCACTATTCAGTTGGGTTGAGGTCATTAGGTGTTCTATACCATTCTGTGTTGTGGATAGCAATACTGTATCATCAGCATATTGAATCTCTGGTATGTCATGACCACCGATATTTAGGGCATCATATTCACTGTTTATATCATCTCTGACATTTCTCATTATATTTTCGGCATACAGGTTAAACAAATAGGGGGACAGCACACAGCCCTAATGCAGTCTTTGCTTAATATCAAAACAATCTGATGTCTCGTCTCGCCATTTATTCTAACCACTGTTTGTTGGTCTAGATATAGCATTCTTATGAGTTGTATTACATGTGATGGAAAGCCCATTTTCCTAATGATTTCCCAAAGTTTCTGATGTCAAACACAGTCAAATGCCTTTGAATAATCCACAAAACATGAGAAAAGGTTTACATTAAATTCTCTGAACTTCTCTATTATTAAACGCATGTTGAGTATGTGATCTCTTGTTCCTCTTCCTTGTGTAAATCCAGTTTGAACCATGTTAATTTCTTCTTCCATTTTACGAAGTCTTCCCATTATGATTTTTGGTAGAATTTTACTAGCATTACTGATCAGGGCAACAGTTCTATAGTTGGTGCATAATTTCAGGTTTCCCTTTTTTGGTATTGTGGGACAGATAGACCTACAAAACTTAGATTTTTAAGAGCATGTATCATTCCCATTGCAACATACACCTGTAAGACCTGAACATTTACTAAACAAGCTGAAAAGCGCATAAATGCCTTTTATATAAATGTTATAGACAGGTTCTAAGAATATCTTGGATACAGAAAAGAGAAAATGCATCCATACAACAAGATCTGAATATTGAAGAAGGTTGGCTACTAAAGATGATAAAACAAAGAAAATTGAAATAATTTGGTCACTTGAAACATGAAAGTTTGGAGAGAACAATAATGGAGGGGTATATGCCCGGGAAGAGAGGAAGAGGAAGGCCAAAGAAAAGATGGGTGCAGGATGTGGCAGATGAACTCCAGATGGGTGTATCAGTACGCGGGACATCTTGCTTATGGCCGAGAAGTTTTCCAGAAAGTTGTTTTGGTAGCGAGGTTTTGCAAAGGACGTGCTACTGAATGAATTACAGGCTGATAGACTGCATGCTGTGACTCCTTTGAGTGATGAGATAGATTATAACAAGAATTAATTGGCTAAGGCTTTCTGAGATTGAGTGGAAGGTGCAGCAAGACAAAGGATCTACATCTGGAGAGTCTGATTCATCGAGAATATATATATTGTTGACATGCAGTATGTTCTGTGCTTCGTTCAAAAGTGAAGAATAAAGATAATATTGAAGAATTATTTGACAGCATTTATCACAGACTGGTTTAAGATTGACTGGCTTTTTTGTTGCAGAATAGAAAGATTGACAAACATTATGTCTTGTGTTTGACTTTTATACGTAAAGTTAGGGGCTCCCAAACTTTATTCTGTGTGTGCACTTTCAGAATAAATGTTTCCTCATCCCATATATGGATTGTGTACTTGATAAAAAGGAAATTTAATTTCTTTAGGTTTCCTTCCTTCCTTAACAACATAGAAAGTTGTCAGGACACTGTTTTAGTTTTGGTATGGTGTTGTGAGTGGAACAACCCAATTTTAACCTTGCTGGTTGATGTGTCTGGCACTAATTATCCTTGCCTACCATCTTTACATTTGCCATGTTTATGTAACATATTTATGTCAAGTCTTAGTCAGATATAACTGAGCTCCTGTATGAGAGTAAACGGTACTACCTGCTTTCTGTTAGCACCGAATGTTGGGCGTCCCTCACCAAACCCACACCCCAGATTGTGCCAATGGCTTCAGGCAGAGGAGCACAATCGAGAGGTGACAGGCCTTATCCTGGTGCGAGGAAATGCAGCCTAAGACTAAATGTCATGGCACGGCAGACCAAGCCATAGGTCATGCTCGGCAACTGGTCTAGGATCGAAGCTCTGACAGGCAAACAGAGTATTGATGTGCTAATCCGGCAGCTTCTGCAGCTTGTCTTGTTCCAGACGTATTGTGTTACCTTACTGCTGGAGTAAACTAGGCAGGCAGAGAGAGGGATCATGCTGCATGGGCAACACATGGTCTCTGCAATTCAGCCCAGGCTTAGTGATATGGAGAAGTATAACCCCATCCCTGGTTTTAGCACCACGGGTTGTAGTTATAATGACTTATTTTAAGCACAGTATAACAAACTATCATCTGTCAAGACAGCAAGGTGCCAGTGATATAACATGTAACATAAATAAGAAAATTATCTTTATATTCATGTTATCACTTTTGAAAATGTCTCAGAATCCTTGATTGTAGTGAAATCTTCTCTTGGTGGCTTTGCATGCCACACCATTGAGGACATTGTCCTATTGAGTTGCTTAGTGTGATGATTTGTTCTTTTAATGCATTGATTGATTATTTAAGTAATGATCTAGATCAGGACTTCTCAAAGCAGTGGCTGTGACAACATTAGTGGTCACATAAAAATAATAAAGAGGTTGCAGACAAATTGTATTATTTATTTTATTGTAAGTATAATTATAATTATATAAGCCGGTTCTGTGGTGAAGGAGTTATAAAAGCAGTTTGTAATCCCACATCCCGTGTTTGAACCACAGCTACAGGTGATTTGGAAGAAGTCCACCTTGCGCTGATGATCATGCTGTCATTCAGAAAGCAGTGGTAAACTGCTGAATGTAAACTTGGCAAGAATTCACAAACAGCCTAAAAATACTGGGGTTGACTACGACATCCTGTAAAGGATATGCAACTAACTTAACATCAGCCTGTGATGGGTGATGTATTCTCTTAGTACCGGTTGATTTTATAGCACAGTGAAGAGGTTGTAAAAATTATTGCCTGATCAAAATGGGGCATGAGTGAAGTAAGACTGAGAACCCATGGTCTAGAGATATCTATTGTACTCGTTCTAAATGATTTGTCATTTACAGATCTGGCTATATACATCGTGTTGTCTGTTTCTGGAGTACAGAAAGCATGATGTCTGTAAGTATTGGGTGTTTTGTATTTGTATTCTTTTACTTCATAAGCTATCAGTGCTTGAATTGCATACACTGATTTGCTCATATTCATTACCAAAAAATAGGTCACTTTCAAGCTACTTTGGTTACATTCTTGGTCAGAATATACTGAAAAGCATAATGAAAAGTACAGTTGAGGGTGAAATAGCTGAATGGTGTCAAAGATATTAATGGACAGGCAACATCAAGATGTAATCAGGACAACCAAGCAGAATGTGTAAAAATACTGGAAATTGATTACCATCAGCTTTCACATTGAATGTAGTATTAGATGATGAGTTCTGTTAAGAACCAATACCACTTAAAACATTCCCATGCATGCTCCATCCTCATCTGCAACAGCCTGTGAAGAGTCACAGTACTAATGGTACTAGTAGCAGTCTGTTTATGTGTCTGTCTGGCCTTTCCTTGGAGTCCTAAGTGTCGGTCAGATCCTCTGGTCACTGCCTGCTGCACCATTTTCTTCAAGCTGCAACTGTTCTGCACTATACACGCAATTCCAAAACCCCGACCACATCGACCTTATTATGCACCAATACCCCACCAGGTGATGCAGATCCAGCCAATCTGTCCGCCTGCTCATTTCCCACCACACCTGTCCAGGGGAAAAAAATCCAACAGATGCTCTCTGGTGTTCATTGTTGAATTGAAGCCTGTCATTCTGCTCGAACTATGCCTGATTTCCCCATACTTATCATACTTTGTGAGTCTGTTACAATCATGACATACGTGTGTTGTTTGTCCATCGTCCAGCTGAAATTGTAAAATTAAGGTAGGGTAAAACCCATCTGTATACCACTGTTTAGATGTAAAGTGCTTGGGATCTTATTAACAAAGTTGATACGAGTTGATGAAGATAGCTGTGTATGCATTCTTTGGAAGGCATGGTAGCATAGTGGCTAATGCATTCCTGTCAAACCAGTGGTCTTAGGTTCAAATCCCCTTTGAAGGACCTGACCACATGGCTCTGAAGGTGAGCAAAGCCTCATGGTTGGTTGGAAAACCTGCAAGACTTAGTTCTAACTCTTTTGAGACGTCAATCGTTCCTTCACAAATGTTCAGCTCTCAGGTGGAGCAGCATTGTCCACCTAGCTAATGTTTGTTGGTGTTCTCAAATCCTGTGAAAAAGAGGAAAATCAGTTATGAAAAAAATTAACAGTTACAGGACTCGTATTTTAAGATAAATAAAGCAGCAAAAGATTCTTCTTTTTGAGATGGTTGGTCTGAAGAAAACATTGATGATCTCATATTTTAATTAATCTGAAGCTGTGTGTACTATTATCTGTTTCCCAGCTGTTTAAGCTATACACATACATCTATCTCTGTCTTCCATTGCTTCTCTCGTTTAGTATTTTCCTGCATAAGGCTAAAAAAACTTTAAAAATAGACAAACGCAAGTCCCAAAGCTGGAACCTGATATAAGTCTGTAAAGTGCTAGGACTATCACATTTTATAGGCCTGATTGCACGGAGGGATTGGTAGCCAGTCTTTTTCTCATTTTAGTGGACAACGAATTCAGATCTTGTTTCCTTATCCAACCGAGCTCATGACATTATCAGCATAGCACCCGTGGCGACTACACTAATGTACCGACTAAAATAGAAGAGTAACCTACGGAATATTAGGATCCATTATGAGCAGAGGTGGATGAAATAAAAGTGAGTTGGGTGTACAAAGGTGAATTAAGTATTAATTAGTTGCATATGCTTTACAGGATGTTGCATTCAACCCCAGCATTGTTTGGTAGTTTGTGATCTCTTGGCAAATTTTACGTTCAGTAGTTTGCATTGCTTTCTGAATGACCAGCACTCATACCTTTGTAAGGGAAAACAACGTAAGGCGGTCTGCTTGCAAATCGCCCACAGCTGTGTTTTGAATGTGGTATGCAGGATTACACATTGTGCCTGTGTAGGTCAGCATGGCCGAATGGATAAGAATGCATGTTCTTAAACATCCGGTGTGCTGATGCTGAGGTAAGGGGTTCAACCCCTACACCGGACAGCTGGACTAAAATGTTGACCTATCGTCATTCACTTGTGGATGTAAATTAAAAGTAAGTACCTCTGAAGTCGGAGTGGGTTCTCCTGATGGCGAGGGACATGGCTAATAGGGAAAGCTAATCCACACGCAAAATTCGGTCCAGCAGTACTAATAGTAGTGTGTATGGACTACGCTTGAGTTCAAAGTGAGCGAGCGCCAAAACAAAATTTGCGCCCTTGACCCCTTCACCACATAGCCGGCCAGATGAAATATAACAACCATTTATTAAGATAAATACATTAGTGAAGAAAAATAAATTCATTTAAAATGAAATAACCTCAAACAAAAAAAGAAAGCACCACATTTAAAATCAAATAAATAATATCCATAGTTGGTCCCAATACTGTATTTTAACAAATGTGTTTATATCTAAATAATGAAGACACAATCAAAATATTGCAGAATTTATTGCCTGGCATATTTCACTGTAACTCATCAAATGCATACTACTGAAATAGGTTAGCATTTCAGCGAAATATACCAGGCCACAGATTGAAAAGAAAATGTTTATATCTGTTTTATAATCCACATTTCTTCATAATTACATAGGAAATGCTTCATTTGCGTAACATATCTATACATAAGTATCCATAACATAAAGTGTTACAAACAGTCTGAAAGACCAGTACTGAAAGTATAGAAACTGAGAAAAACAGTCAAGGAAGTGCTACATATTTTCTAATAGTCACTCTGATCTGAAATGATAATAATAAATAAATGCTAAAGAAACATATCGCCTGGGTTACATAACTATCATCTTACCAAGATCTTCCAAACTCAGTTAGTGATACTGGCTGCATCACTGCCATTTGATCAAAACTCTAGACTATATCTAATTGGTGATGGTGGCTGTATCGCTCATCTGACCAGTTCCCTACTATAAATCCAATTGATGATACCAGATGCAAGACTGTCAGCTGACCAAGAGCGTTTGTATCAAAGAGAGAAAGCAAACCTGGTTCCCACAAATAGCCTTGTTAAAGTTGGATATATGCCAAAAGGAACAACTATCACAGTTTTCCTGCCTGTAAACAGGCATAATGCAACCGTCCTTTTTAGGATGAACAAGGAAAAAGTTGGTTGGTTGGTTATGAATCCCCTGTAAAACTATGAGTTTTAACTCGATGCACTTAGTTCAAGCTTCTGAGTCTTGATCAGTGCTCACATCTGTCAGAATGAGGTTGGTATAGAAACTGTTGTTCTAATGTGTGGGGACTTTGTTGCAGATTCTCCCTCCCTTTTCCGAGCTCATTTTTTTAAAATGTTGCATATCCCTTACAGGACATTGCAGTCAACACCATCATTTTTCAGCTGCTGTTGATTTACTAGACAAGATTACGCTCAGTAGTTTGCCATTGCTTTCTGAGCGACCGGCTCACATACCCCGTAAGTTACCAACACGGCGAGAACCACTACAGATTATCACACAGGTTACGCTACTCACGAGAATATACGGGATTACGGAGAAAGACGTTAACCCCTAGGCCAGGAGGACCGGCTTTCCAAGCTCAGAAACCAGAAAATATAGGGTGTGCAGGACATGTTTTGGAACATCCCATCGGTGGAGAGGTATAGCAGCTTGTGACCTGGTCGTAAATTAGCACAGCACATTCAGACTGGCTGAGAGTAAACCTAGGTTGGTGCTGTTCCCCCCACAGATTGTAGGTATAGCAATTTCAATACACTCCAACCTACAGCACAAGCCGCAAGACCTGGCCGTATAAATTGCAGGACCAGGATGCATAGGTCACATGACCAGGATGCATAAGTCTCAAGACCAGCCTGATAGGTCACAGGACCAGGACTGATAGGTCACAAGGCAAGGACTGATAGGTCACAAGACCAGGACTGATGAGTTGCAAGACCATGACTGATAGGTCACAAGACCAGGACAGATAGGCCACAAGACCAGGACTGATAGGTCACAAGACCATGACTGATAGGTCACAACACCAGGACAGATAGGCCACAAGACCAGGACTGATAGGTCACAAGACCAGGACTGATAGGCCACAAGACCAGGACTGATAGGTCACAAGACCAGGACTGATAGGTCACAAGACTAGGACTGATAGGTCACAAGACTAGGACTGATAGGTTACAAGAGCAAAATGCTTATGTCCAAGACCAGGAAACTTAGGTCACAAGACCAGGACACTTAGGTCACAAGACCAGGACATGTAGGTCACAAGACCAGAATGCATAGGTAAAAGACCAGGATGTATAGGTCACAAGACTTATTGTCAATGAAAGTTGGCAATAATGGATTTCCAGCAATTTCTATCCTGAGCCTTCATTATACATGCTATACTGTACCCCGACCATATCTTGATGTTGTCCGTCGATGGATAACTTTGACAAGAACTTACACTGGCCAAGATCCTTGCGCACGTCTCCATGGTGCAGCCTGTCCTCAGACATGGCTACTAGTCAAGGTAACATTCTCAGGATCACCATGTCCTTCTCACAAATATGTGAAGCTCAACTACTAGTACTGCACACCTGGCCAATTCCTGTGGTGGGAAAGGGAAAGGAGAACTCTGCGACAAAGTCCCTGTGGTGTTGGTTTCCCTTTACCTTGTGGGAGGATAGTCTCTACACCAGTCTCCCTCTGACAGATATAAGCCCTTCTCAGGGCTCGGGCAAAGTATACATCAGTGCATTTATCTTAGCCTTGTGCAGGAAAATATTAAACGAGAGAAGCAATGGAAGACAGAGACAGATGTATGTGTATAGCTTAAACAGCTGGGAAACAGATCATAGTACAAACAACTTCAGATTCATTAAAATATCAGACAATGCGTGAAGGAGAGTCACTATCATCAGTGTTTTCTCCAGATGAAGTATCTCATAAAGAAGAATCTTTTGCTGTTTTATTTATCTTGAAATATGAGTCTTGTAACTGTTAATTTTTTTATCACTGATTTCGCTCTTCACAGGATTTGGGAACTCCAACAAACATTAGCCAGGTGGATAATGCTGCTGCACCAGAGAGTAGAACAGTTGTGAAGGAACGATTGAAGTCTCTTGACACATTTAGAGGGTTTGTATTCTAAAGGCAACATTCAGTTTCTGAATTAGTTCTTCTTCTTGATTAATGCTTGGTTACAGAGTTGACACTGCTTCATTCAAAGGATACCAAAACACTTGCTCCATTCCCCTCCTCAAGGCTCTACTGTGGCTTGGGCAGTGGATGCCTTTCACAATTTCCTGACATATGGAGTTGAAGGTTTGAAATCGGCTGCAGATGATTTAGAAGCAGATCGCCATGCGTTGATTTCAATGGTATGATGGCAGTCTTCAGAAAGCAATGGCAAAGTTGAAAAGTTACTTGCATATCCTTTACAGGACATCACAGTCAACCCAGCATTTCTTTACTGTTTGTGATCTCTTGGCAAGTTTACGTTCTGTAGTATGCATTGCTTTCAGAATGACCGACACCCATAACATTTCGTAAAAAAACAGCGCAAGGCAACCTGCTGCCAAATCGCCCACAGCTGTGATTCGAACGTGGTGTGTGGGATTACAAACTGCGTCCACAACCCCTTTGCCACGGAGCTGGCAATGGCGAACTACTGAACATAAAAATTGCCTAGTAAATTACAAATAGCCAGAAAATACTGGGGTTGATTGTGACATCCTGTACAGGAATACAGTTCATTTTTAACCATCATAATGCCTTTTATTCTCTTTTTTTGTCAATCATTCATGGTTATTGCTCACCGTGGAAGACCTTATTTATCCAAATATTTCATGAGTGTCTTACTATTTGCAATTATTTCATCAAGTCAGATTTTAGTCTGTCACCTTATTTATTTACTTCTTTTATAATGATTCATTCTTGATGTTGTTGGTAGAGAAATCACCAGTGTAAATTTTAAATTGGTAAATAAGTGAAGGACCCATTTTACACACCTTGCAACATATTGAGCAAGTGGTACTAGCTCCTCATATGGTCACCGGTAGGGAAAAGAAAACGGGGAAGACCAAGAGAGACCCTGCGTAGAACCATCATTAGAGAAGGCTCATTCAATGGCCAAGTAAATATCCAAGATCTACAACAGGTAGCAGCGAACCGCCAAGCATGGAGAGACAGGACTTCTGCCCTATGCGCCGCCTTAGGCTCAAGAGGAAAGACTAACTAACTAACTAGCTCCATATTTTTGTAGACCAATTGCCACATGATGTGTGATGTGGTTAATATCAAGCCGGCTGTTTTTAACTTTCAAAGACATTTCCTGGAACCCATTTTAGTCATTGTTAAAACTCCGACTCTACAAATTTGAACTCATGACCACAGCAACAGGCTATCATGCTAGCCTCTGCGCTGCCATGGCTCCCAGATTTGTAAGAGCTGGGCTTCCAGATTGAACCAGTCTAAAATTGGTACCAGGAAATGTTGGGGAGCATGGTATTGACCACATCATCCAGCGAGTGCTAGTTGACTTGTGAAAATATGGGCTATTTACCCATAGACCTAATCTGCCTTGAGCTGATCCATGACTCTGGTGATCATGTGAAATGACGAAGCAAGCCCACCCACGCTTATTGGCATGGCACATGATGATGATGAATCTGCCTCGTGCATGAAAAAGGTTTTGTTTTACTTTACTACCTTCTGTTTGGGAAGTCGAAGAGAAACCACAACATAATTTCTCAAGAACATGTTATGGGAAGCACAATAACTAATGGTGAATCATGTTCAAAACACTTCATCAGTTTGTTTAGCCTGATTTTTCTTCTTCTTCTGCGTTTGTCTGGAATGTTGGTTTAGACGTAATTGCGTTGTGCCTGTTTACAGCAGAGCTGCGATATTTGAACATTTCGGCCGACACGTCCAACTTCTTCAGGCATTTGTTGGCCGGGTTACTTTCCCGCGGTATAACCTGACATGGTAACCTTTCTTCATCATCTTGCCTCTGTGGAGCATAGGACTCCCTCAATTGCTCCATAAATGTCTGTACTAGGTTACTTTGTGTTACTTTCCGGTTCTGTGGTGAAGGGGTTACGGATGCAATTTGTAATCATATTCGAAACACAGCTGCGGGCGATTTAGCAGCAGACCACCTTGCATTGGTGTTTATAGATGATATGAGTTCCTTTCGTTCAGAAAGCAATGGCAAACTACTGAACGTAAACTTGCCAAGAAAACGCAAACAGCCAAAATATGCTGGGGTTGGTAGTGATGTCCTGTAAAGGATATGCAACTAACTTTTGTGTGTGTGTGTGTGACTTTAGCTGTCCATGTCATTCTCATTCCTGGGTTTCTTCCTCTGTGATACTACTCCATGGTCTCTCTTCTTCTTTTCATCCTCTTCTTCTTTTTCTTCTACTTCCTTCTCCTTCTCCACTCCTCTTTCTCCTCCTCTCCTCTTTCTCCTCCTTCACTCCTCTTTCTCCTCCTCCACTCCTCTTTCTCCTCCTCCTCTCCTCTTTCTCCTCCTCCTCTCCTCTTCTTACACTTTTCCTCCTCCCCTCTTTCACCTCCCAATGGAGCATAGGTCCTCAATCATTTCATGTCAAGCCTTTTGTAGATTCATTCAAGAGCAGGTAAGTGTTATGCTGGATGAGGTAGACAGTCCATCACCAACCCTTCTTTATGGCCTCTTATGACATGCATGGTAGATTGTGGTGTTACTATTCTTTGATTCTCTTTTAGGGCCCTGGAACACACAGGTGTGATTGCTTTTTGGTCAACTTGGTGTCTTTTTTCTAAGAGAGAAGCAGTCCAAGGTACTAATTTTTTTTTTAATGCTAGTTTCTTCATGTATCACAACTGTTTCTGTCTGTTTTAAATGGATTTGTTTGTATATCTCTAGAATTGCTATTACCATCATGATATTTGTCAATTATGGAGGTGGACAATACTGGTTTTTCAAACACTCCAAATGGAATGGCCTGACTGTCGCAGATTTAGTGTTTCCTTGGTAAGCTCTTCAGACATTAAATTTACTTTCCTTTATTAAATTTACTTTCCTTTATTTTGTTTGGCATGCATTTGTGTAAACATTGGAGTACACTTTGTTTCAAGACTATAATTACAAGAAATAATACCACCGACGCATATATTTCACAGACTAGATAAGCTACCATCCCAGGGGTAAAAAAGTCAAAAACATTAACCTAATGTAGAGATTTTAAATAATCCATTAGTGCCTTTGCTGATTTCTTTGTAAAGTTACTCATTGTATGCAATGAGTACTTAAGTGGCCCTGATCATCTGTTTAAATAACCAGAAACTGTTAGTGGCTTTGCTGTGTTTGTGAAGTTTCTCATTCCTTACAATGAGCACCCAAGTTGCTTAGATAATCTGTTTAAATAACTAGAAACTATTGGTGGCTTTGCTATCTTTATGAAATTTCTCATTGTTTACGATGAGTATCCCAATGACCAGGATTACCTGTTTAAATAACCAGAAACTATTAGTGGCTCTGCTGTGTTTATAAAGTTTCTCATTGTATAAAATGAGTATCCCAATGGCCTGGATCATCTGTTTAAATAACTGGCAACTGTTAGAGGCTTTGCTGTGTTTGTAAAGTTTCTCATTGTATACAATGAGTATCCAATGGCCTGGATCATCTGTTTAAATAACTAACAACAGTTTGTGGCTTTGCTGTGTTTATGAAGTTTCTCATTGTATACAATGAGTATCCCAATGGCCATGATCATCTGTACAGGGAAACCTATGGCTGAGAGGTTATGGTGTCAGCCTCAAGGTCCAAAGGTACCAGGTTTGATCTCAGCACATTAGTTTAGATTGTAAATGGTAGGCTGTAGAGCCACTGCCTGGCAGAATTGTAAGGAAAGAAAACTATGCATGGGTAGATAGAGCTTATTGCCCTGGATGGAATCTGCCTAGATGATGCGAACCTAATACAAATGGATGCCGAAGTTGGACAAACGGATCTTTGAGGTGATAATTAGATGTGATACATTTTCTTTAAAAGAGGAACGAAGAAGAAGATCATCCATATAATTTGACCCTGGTCAGGAAACGATTTCCAAAGCTCTTCAGTTTCTGTTTTCTTTGTATGTTCATGTGTAAATACAGATTAACTGTGAGATAGTGTTTAGTGGGAATGCTTGCTAATGCAGTGGCCCAGGTTCACCCTCCAGCAGGAAGCACTGTTTGTTTTTCTGACCAATACAACTCTGGGGTTCACCCAACCTCCTTAAATGTACCACATAATTTTTTAGAGCTTTCTTGGAAGGAGAGGAGGGGAACTGGCTGCCCCATCTCATTATGCCTGTCTAGATTATGTGAATAGGATCTATTTAGTGAGGCCAGTGTTAATACTGTCCTGTTTTCTTTAAGTGACAAACAAAACTATATCCACTTGATCAAAATTTGACTGAAACATTTAAGCGCTTTGGTGATTATTACATATAATTTTGTGCCACTTATAAAATATGACCATCTAAATCTAATTCATCAGCCATTTTCATCATTGTGCAAAAGTTTGACTACTTCCCAAATTTAAACACTGAAGCCACAAACAATAGATTGCACAATTTATTGCCTGGCATATTTCACTGCATCTCGTCAGGTGTATATTGCAGAGTTGTATACCATCTGAAGTGAATAAATAAAATACATAACACTCATAGTCACAGACACTTTTCAAATACGGAGCATTTGTTATCCCCTCGGTAGTCGCAGATTTACTATCAAATTTTTCTATCTGCATAACATAGGTTTTAGATCCCTAATGGTTTACGCTACTGCATATTTGAGGAATTGTTTATTGTGTGTCGAATATAGTATGCGAAATGCATTTTTTTGTTAACTTTATAGCTGCAATTTAGCAAGTGTTGAGAGATGGTCGAGGTTGGACTTTTATAACCCCTGGACTGCACAGGGATTCCTGAAGACTGATTAACTCTCTGTTTCACCCATACTGGTATATTTTTGGTTAATTTGCTAATTGTTGTTCTGTTTTATCTATGTTAGTTGCTTGGTCCTTACATTGGCATTGATAAATATACAGTTTGATTGGTGTACGGAGACAATAGTTCTTTCACACATGGAATAGATATCAGGATGTTTTTTTTATATCTGATAATTGGTTCAGTAGCAAAGAATGTTGTTTGCTGCTGTTTTAAGTCGATCATATATTAGTCTCATTACCTGTATTCACAAAGGAAGTACATTGATTTGTACTTCCTAACTTCTGTTTTCATAAAAATAATGTAAAAAGTGTCAAGTTCTTGGTAATAACTATTTGCATATAACTTCCTACAACTTGTGAGTACTTGCCAATATAACTTTTCACACATGTCCATACTCAGCACACCAATCTAGGCATGTGTGATTGGTCACAAAATATATCACTTGTTCAGGGGCTTAATTATTTACACAGAGAACATTATAGATAAAAGATTCAGATAATTTACTCATACAACATTATTTATAGGTCTAAGATTCAGAGAATTAAGGCATCCTCTTTTTGCGTGTAGAAATAGAATTTCATTACAATATAAGTACCCCACTACTTCAGCCTGGGGAGCTGTGGTATATGGTGTTACCCCCATATTTGTTTATAGACCAATCAGCACTTGATGCATGATGTGATCAGTATTGCTCTAGCCACCATTACTTCCCTGAACTTTTCTTGGTACTCATTTTTAGGTTGGATCTACTTGAGGGTCCTAGTCTTCTGTTAACCAAATCTGCCTCGGTGGAGATTTGACACATGACTCCTAGTCTGGAAGCAAGCATGTTAGCCAGTGCGCTACAGTAGCTCCCATAATGCATACAGTAGTGTTGTATAAATACTCTTAGACGAAGGTATGGCAGTATTGTAGTGTTTGGTGTATTGTGCATTTACTATATTTTTATCTTTCACAGGTTTGTCTTTATAATGGGGACTGCCATTGTGTTTGCTTTCAAAGGACAACTACAGAACCTTGTCCCAAAATGGAAAATATTTTTGAGGATTCTAAAACGTTCTGCCACACTTTTTCTGATTGGGCTGCTCATTAATTCTTTTGGTGTCAAATCTGGTGAGTTTCCTATACTTAGTTTTCTCAGTGCATATATCAGATTTAGGGCTTGCAAATTTCCAGTGTTGGGATGTTGATTGTTTTCATTGCACACTGATTATGACATGTTTATGTTTAATTCCCCTGAAGAAAATAAAGTAAATGTAAATGACCCTTTTACATGGAAGCCATGGCAGTTAAGTGGCTAGAAGCTCGCTTGCTGACCTTCTGGTCATGGGTTCAAGAACGCAACAGGGCAGAGTTTTAAAATTGACCTGGGTTGCCAGGTTAACCCAGCCTAAAATGGATATCAGGAAATATCTTGGGACGTAAGTCCAGCTGGCATATTACTAGCCTACATTGCCCATCGAGTGCCAGATTGTTTATAAAAATGTGGGTTAAGCAGTGTATGCTCATTGCGCCAAAAGACACGTGAAAAAGGTCATTTACTTTACTCACTTTTATCAAGAACCAAGATCTGTGTAGATGTATGAATGCTGAATCTAGTTAGCAGGGCACATGATGATGATAATGATAACTGTGGGTATCCACCCAGTCTTATCAAGTGAGTGCCAGAATTTTAAAGAATTGTCTGGTTAATCTTCTGAATATGAAAACTATAGAGATATAGAACTGATTACTTCATCATATGCCATAACAGATGTGAAGGCATACTTTCATTTCTACGGCAATATGAGCTGTGGAATTATCTTTACTTTTTTACCTATAATTGTATACATCACACATCTAGTTAAAACTAAATATTATATTATTTATTCTTTATGTCAGATTTTTAGCATTTAGCTTTGCATCTAGATAAATATTTATATTGATTTCACAGGCATGGATTTTGAAACTTTTCGCATACCTGGTGTGCTGCAGAGGTTTGCAGGAACCTATCTTATTACAGCCAGCATACATCTCTTCTTCACTCCTGCTCAACCAAATCAGGCAAGTTATAAAACATCTTAACATTCTGCAAGTTATAAAACATTATAACAGTCTTGTCTCATTTTACTCATCATTTCCTTTGCTTTCTTTATTATTTTAAATGTGATTCTACTATTATTATTATTATTAATATGTAGAGAAATATACTTTTAAATTTAGTGACAATTGGGAAAAAAGATGAATACCTGGATGGCTTGGCTACATATTGTTTTCGGGGCAAGAACACAGACCTGATCCATGACTCTGGTGATCATGTGAGTATGGTGAATCATGATCATCCACTGTGTGTTACTTGGGGAAGTAAAGAGCAGTAACACTATAACTATCATGCATACCATAAGAGGTGATTAAGAAAGGTTGGTATGGGATTGGATACCCCATCAAGTAGAAACAGTTTAGTCACAAAACACCACCAACCATGAACAAGTCTAAAGAAAAGGCAAGAAAACTAATTCAGTAAGATAAAATAAGTGTGTATTCTTAGATTTATTACATCTGGATTTATCCCAGAACCATAAAGGTCTCAGAAGACTGTCCACTAGTCAGAATTAAACTGCTCCCACTGTGCCAGATAAGCAGTAGACTAACTATTGCACACCATGAACCATATTTTCTTGACAGATCGTAAATGTTGCTTGTCACTAACGCGTTATAGAAACTCTCAGATATATATATATATGTTTTCTGGTGACTGCCGCTTCCATCAACGATGAACTTTATTTTCATGGCGGACTTTTGAGTTGGCTTTCTGGCAGCAGCATTATGCATAGTAACGTGTGCGGGCTGTTGGTTTGTCGAGACGCCTTTTTGTTCCACTTTTCATATGGGACAGTGAAGAGCATTTTGTGTGATATTCACTGGCACAGGAATGGAGCATGATTGGGCAACCCTTTGCCGTGAAGTTGGAACTAGCTAACTATATATATATATAATGAGAAAGTTGCCTTTTACACGCCTTGAGATGATTTGAGCACATATAAGGGGGCTGCGTTGTCTCGAGGTATGGTGTCCGCTTCGAGTGCTGGAGGTCCCAGGTTCAAGCCACAGTGATGCCAGATTTTTTCTCATGGATTTCTAGTAATAAAATTTCCCCTGGTCTCTGGGTAGTGAGATCGGATACCCGTGTGTATTGTTGCGCACGTAAAAAATCCCTTGGCATTTGGAAATCGAAAAAGAGTCGCCTAACGGCGCTGCCCGGGCAAAATTTGGAGTTAAAAATCTACCCAAAGTATTTCAGGATCCTCGCCGGTGCTACAGAGTTTGTGCACTGAGCTGAGTTTCTCCAGACTCAGTTTTGAGTTAGGAGGAGAACGGAGCACTTATGGGTTGCACACGTGTGCCGTGATGTTGATCCATCGACTAAACTAAACTAAAGTGAGCACATATATATATGGTATAAGCCCCATATTCTTTTATAGACCAATCAGAACTCAAAGGGTAATGTAATCAGCATCATACTGGCCACATTTACATCCCAAGACACTTTCTCATACCCATTTTAGGCTGGGTCAACCTGGGAGGCCAGGTCAGTTTCAAAAATCCACCTTGATGCAAATTTTTTTTTGCGCGTTCGCTTTGATCTCAGACGTAGTCCATACACGCTACTTCTAGTAGCACTGAACTGAATTTTGCATGTGGATTAGCTTTTCCTATTACCATTGTCCCTCACCATGAGCTAAACCCACTCTGACTTCAGAGGTACTTGTGATTTACTGTCCTAAAGTCAAGGACGAGAAGTCAACATTCTAGTCCAAGTGACCAGTGTTGAACCTGCTACCTCAGCATCAGCACACCCATGACCAATGAGCCGACATGCAAGCTATGACTGTGCTACTACAGCTCCCACCTTTATATATACACCCAACTAAATTTTACATAAAAACAAATAAGACATTTATATAAACTTCCTCTGCCATCATCATGATCCAAGTGCCTTGCCAACCGACATAGGTGATCATCCTTCTCCATGCAGATCGGCATGGCCGAATCATTCTTATACTTCTGATGTGCTGATTGCCGAGATAGCAGGTTCAACCCCTACACCAGTCAGTTGGACTAAACCTTATGGAGACGTAAATTACAAGTACCTCAGAAGTCGGAGTGGGTTTGCCTGATGGCGAGGGACACTGACAATAGGGAAAGCTAATCCACACGCAAAAGTCAGTCCAATGCACTAAATGTAGTAGCATATGTATGAACTACGCTTGAGTTCAAAGCAGACAACCCAAAAATAAAAGAAATCCTTCTCCACAACTTGCACTCTCTCTAACAATATGTATGAATGCATGTGCCTGTATACCATGATGCAATACTCACTAGAATCTTCTTTCACTGCTTGTATCTCTTTCATGTTTTCATTAATCTTCTTTTCTTCTGCTGCTTTTCATATCCAAATGGAGGAGACTCCATCAACCATTCACATCAAGCCCTTTATTGATCTGTTCATGATAAGTTGGATTCTGCGGCGACAGTTTTCCACGTGATGAGTTAGCTAGTCTCACACCAACCCTCCTTTGTCGCCTCCTATGACATGTATAGTTGTATACAGGGTTACCATTCTTTGCTTCCCTTACAGGCTCCACTAACAACACATGGGCGAGTTAATCATACCAGTTGTTACAATATGTCCCCGCATTTTCTTATCATGATGTAATTTCTGAATTTAGTATGAAAAATTTTTAAAGTTTTTTTTCTGCAGCTTATTTTGTTGACTATTGTACTGTTTTATTTCGTTACAGTTTGTCAAGTTTGCAGCGTTGCGTGACATTTATATTTATTGGGCACAGTGGATCGTTGTCTACAGTCTCATCATCATACACACGTGTTTAACGCTGCTTATGCCAGTGCCAGATTGTCCCCGGTGAGTAGTACTTTTGTTTATTATGAATCTCTACAATTGTTGAATTCCATATGTTTATTATAAAACTTATGTGATGTTGAATGCATCCCAATTCTGTATTATAAAACCTCTGTGATTGTTGAATGGATCCCATTTCTGTATTATAAAACCTCTGTGATTGTTGAATGTATCGATTGTTGAATGTATCCCATGCGTGTATTATAAAACCTCTGTGATTGTTGAATATATCTCATTTTTTTATTATAAAACCTCTGTGATTGTTGAATGTATCCCACTAGTGTATTATAAAACCTCTGTGATTGTTGAATGTATCCCACTAGTGTATTATAAAACCTCTGTGATTGTTGAATGTATCCCACTAGTGTATTATAAAACCTCTGTGATTGTTGAATGTATCCCATGTGTATATTATAAAACCTCTGTGATTGTTGAATGTATCCCACTAGTGTATTATAAAACCTCTGTGATTGTTGAATGTATCCCACTAGTGTATTATAAAACCTCTGTGATTGTTGAATGTATCCCATGTGTATATTATAAAACCTCTGTGATTGTTGAATATATCTCATTTGTTTATTATAAAACCTCTGTGATTGTTGAATGTATCCCACTAGTGTATTATAAAACCTCTGTGATTGTTGAATGTATCCCACTAGTGTATTATAAAACCTCTGTGATTGTTGAATGTATCCCACTAGTGTATTATAAAACCTCTGTGATTGTTGAATGTATCCCACTAGTGTATTATAAAACCTCTGTGATTGTTGAATGTATCCCACTAGTGTATTATAAAACCTCTGTGATTGTTGAATGTATCCCATGTGTATATTATAAAACCTCTGTGATTGTTGAATATATCTCATTTTTTTATTATAAAACCTCTGTGATTGTTGAATGTATCCCATGTGTATATTATAAAACCTCTGTGATTGTTGAATATATCTCATTTTTTTATTATAAAACCTCTGTGATTGTTGAATATATCTTATTTGTTTATTATAAAACCTCTGTGATTGTTGAATGTATCCCACTAGTGTATTATAAAACCTCTGTGATTGTTGAATGTATCCCATGTGTATATTATAAAACCTCTGTGATTGTTGAATATATCTAATTTTTTTATTATAAAACCTCTGTGATTGTTGAATATATCTTATTTGTTTATTATAAAACCTCTGTGATTGTTGAATGTATCCCACTAGTGTATTATAAAACCTCTGTGATTGTTGAATGTATCCCATGTGTATATTATAAAACCTCTGTGATTGTTGAATGTATCCCATGTGTATATTATAAAACCTCTGTGATTGTTGAATGTATCCCATGTGTATATTATAAAACCTCTGTGATTGTTGAATGTATCCCATGTGTATATTATAAAACCTCTGTGATTGTTGAATGTATCCCATGTGTATATTATAAAACCTCTGTGATTGTTGAATATATCTCATTTTTTTATTATAAAACCTCTGTGATTGTTGAATGTATCCCATGTGTATATTATAAAACCTCTGTGATTGTTGAATATATCTCATTTTTTTATTATAAAACCTCTGTGATTGTTGAATATATCTTATTTGTTTATTATAAAACCTCTGTGATTGTTGAATATATCTCATTTGTTTATTATAAAACCTCTGTGATTGTTGAATGTATCCCATGTGTATATTATAAAACCTCTGTGATTGTTGAATATATCTCATTTTTTTATTATAAAACCTCTGTGATTGTTGAATATATCTTATTTGTTTATTATAAAACCTCTGTGATTGTTGAATGTATCCCACTAGTGTATTATAAAACCTCTGTGATTGTTGAATGTATCCCATGTGTATATTATAAAACCTCTGTGATTGTTGAATATATCTCATTTGTTTATTATAAAACCTCTGTGATTGTTGAATGTATCCCACTAGTGTATTATAAAACCTCTGTGATTGTTGAATGTATCCCACTAGTGTATTATAAAACCTCTGTGATTGTTGAATGTATCCCACTAGTGTATTATAAAACCTCTGTGATTATTGAATATATCCCACTAGTCTATATATATAAAACACGATGTACGTATGTCCGTCCGTTCTTTATGCGTTCGCGAACGGTCTATCCGATTCAGATGAAATTTTGTACACGTTTTCTTTTCATTCCTGTGCAACTTTCTGTCATAGTTTTTTAGTGTAAAATCGGCTACTTACTTACTAAAATTTAATATTTCATTTTTCATTATAATTTCTATATAGCAAGGGGACTTAACTCTAGAAAAGTTATTTCAAGGGGCATAACTTTTAATAACATTTCTATATACTTTATAGTCATATTGTTGCATCGTTGTCAAAGATTTATAAACTCTTTGTCTATAGTTATTTACAGGCATATGAGTTATAATAAATAATGATATAATCTTTAAGGCATTTTCAAAGTTTTCATAAAAATAATGCATAATGCATAACATTGTAACTCATCTTTTTATGCTTAAAGAAGTTATCTACAGTCATGTAGGTGATTAAAAACAGTTTTCATTAAAAATAATGGATGGTGTGTGGAAGGACATTCTTTTAAGTTACTGTGTGAATTTAATGAGATGCTCCCCGCCAGGAGCTGGGCGAAGCCACGCCGGGTCAGATAGATAGACAGACAGACAGATAGTCGGGAACGGGAGCTTATATGACTACTTATATGAATTAAATGAGATGCTCCCCACCAGGGACTGGGTGAAGCCGGGCCGGCTCAGACAGACAGATAGACAGACAGACAGATAGTCGGGAACGGGAGCTTATATGACTACGTATATGAATTAAATTAGATGCTCCCCACCAGGGACTGGGTGAAGCCGGGCCGGGTCAGACAGACAGACAGGCAGTCGGGAACGGGAGCTTATATGACTACGTATATGAATTAAATGAGATGCTTCCCACCAGGGACTGGGTGAAGCCAGGCCGGGTCAGACAGACAGACAGATAGTCGGGAACGGGATCTTATATGACTACTTATATGAATTAAATGAGATGCTACCCACCAGGGACTGTATGAAGCCGGGCCGGGTCAGCCAGACAGACAGACAAACAAGCAGACAGACAGACAGACAGACTGATAGATAGATAGATCCCCTCCAGGGACTGGGCGAAGCCGGGCCGGGTCAGCTAGTGTATTATAAAACCTCTGTGATTGTTGAATGTATCCCACTAGTGTATTATAAAACCTCTGTGATTGTTGAATATATCTCATTTGTTTATTATAAAACCTCTGTGATTGTTGAATGTATTGATTGTTGAATGTATCCCACTAGTGTATTATAAAACCTCTGTGATTGTTGAATGTATCCCACTAGTCTATATCTATAAAAGAGACTGTATGTTTGTGGGTTTGTGGATTTGGATGCGTTCGATAACGGTACATCCGATTGAGATGAAATTTTCTACACGTCTTCCTTTCATTCCTGTGCAACCGACTATAATAATTTCTGAATGTAAAATCTTCTACTTATTTAATAACATTTACTTTTCCATTTTCATTATATAATGTCTATATAGCAGGGGCACTTCACTCTAGAAAAGTTATTTCAAGGGGCATAACTTTTAATAACATTTCTAAATACTTTATAGTCATATTGTTGGACTTTCCTGCACTATTGTTACACTCTTTGTCTATAGTTATTTTAGGCATATGAGTTATATTAAATAATGATATAATCTTTAAGGTATTTTTACAGTTGGCATAAAAATAATGCATTATGCATAACATTTTAACCCATCTTTTTCTACAGGTTTCATTGAATGGTGTGTGGAAGGACATTCTTTTAAGTTACTGTGCGCCAAAAGCTGGGCGAAACCACGCCGGTCAGACAGATAGACAGACAGACAGTCGGGAACGGGAGAGCTTATATGACTACTTATATGAATTAAATTAGATGCTCCCCACCAGGGACTGGGTGAAGCCGGGCCAGGACAGACAGACAGTCGGGAACGGGAGAGCTTATATGACTACGTATATGAATTAAATTAGATGCTCCCCACCAGGGACTGGGTGAAGCCGGGCCGGGACAGAGAGACAAACAGATAGTCGGGAACGGGAGAGCTTATATGACTACGTATATGAATTAAATTAGATGCTCCCCACCAGGGACTGGGTGAAGCCGGGCCCGGTCAGATAGACAGACAGACAGATAGTCGGGAACGGGAGAGCTTATATGACTACTTATATGAATTAAATGAGATGCTCCCCACCAGGGACTGGGTGAAGCCGGGCCGGGTCAGCCAGCCAGACAGACAAACAAGCAGACAGACTGACTGATAGATAGATAGATCCCCTCCAGGGCCTGGGCGAAGCCGGGCCGGGTCAGCTAGTGTATTTTAAACCTCTGTGATTATTGAATGTATCCCACTAGTATATTATAAAACCTCTGTGATTGTTGAATGTATCCCACTAGTGTATTATAAAACCTCTGTGATTGTTGAATGCATCCCACTAGTGTATTATAAAACCTCTGTGATTGTTGAATGTATCCCACTAGTGTATTATAAAACCTCTGTGATTGTTGAATGCATCCCACTAGTGTATTATAAAACCTCTGTGATTGTTGAATGTATCCCACTAGTGTATTATAAAACCTCTGTGATTGTTGAATGTATCCCACTAGTGTATTATAAAACCTCTGTGATTGTTGAATGCATCCCACTAGTGTATTATAAAACCTCTGTGATTGTTGAATGCATCCCATTTCTGTATTATAAAACCTCTGTGATTGTTGAATGTATCCCACTAGTGTATTATAAAACCTCTGTGATTGTTGAATGCATCCCACTAGTGTATTATAAAACCTCTGTGATTGTTGAATATATCTCATTTGTTTATTATAAAACCTCTGTGATTGTTGAATATATCTCATTTTTTTATTATAAAACCTCTGTGATTGTTGAATGTATCCCATGCGTGTATTATAAAACCTCTGTGATTGTTGAATGTATCCCACTAGTGTATTATAAAACCTCTGTGATTGTTGAATATATCTCATTTTTTTATTATAAAACCTCTGTGATTGTTGAATACGTATTACACAGGAAATCAATTGGGGATCCCATTGAGGCCACTGAGACAGTTACATAAATAAACACACATAGTATTATTTGGTGCTCACAGAAGGAGAAGAAGGAAGTAGAGACTAGAGGACGCACTAGACAACATAAAATGTGAAAGCGATAATTACCGACCGGGATTCGAACCTGTCACCTCTAATGATGACAGTGCCTCGCTGCAGGAACAAGTGTACTTTGACGCATGACCAACCAAAGGAGTGTCTAGTCTCCCTAGAATGTATATGTTCCCCCTAGAATGGATATGTTCCCTCCTTGAATGTATATGTTCCCTCCTAGAATGGATGTGTTCCCTCCTAGAATGGATGTGTTCCCTCCTAGAATGTATATGTTTCCTCCTAGAATGGATATGTTCCCTCCTTGAATGCATATGTTCCCTCCTAGAATGTATATGTTTCCTCCTAGAATGGATATGTTCCCTCCTTGAATGCATATGTTCCCTCCTAGAATGGATATGTTTCCTCCTAGAATGGATATGTTCCCTCCTTGAATGTATATGTTCCCTCCTAGAATGTATATGTTTCCTCTTAGAATGGATATGTTCCCTCCTTGAATGTATATGCACCCCCCTAGAACGTATATGCTCCTCCCTAGAATGTGTATGTTCCCCCTAGAATGTTTACATTCCTCCCTAGAATGTATATGTTCCTCCCTAGAATGTATATGTTCCCACACAGAATGTATATGTGTTCCCCCACCCACCCACCCACCCACCCACCACCAGAATGATGTATATGTTCTGTCTAAGAATCAGGGAAATCTTCAAATTTATACCGACCATATCCCCAAGCTGTCCATAATTACAAACTGTTCCAGCATTTGCTCAATAATTATATGTTGTGCTATTCATTATTCTATTTAATAACAGTGGGTACCTTGGTCCTGGTGGATTGGAGCAGAATGGCCGTTACTTCAATTGTACAGGTGGAGCTTCCGGCTACATTGATCGCATATTTTTTGGACGATCTCACATATATCAGACTCCAACTTCACAGGCAAGATCATCATCATCATCATCATCAAGTGCCATGCCATCTGGCATTGGCGTTCATGACTCTCCACAGATCTTGATCTTTGGCAATTCTTGCTCTAATCTCTGCAAGACATCTTTCACCTAATGCTGTCTTTCAGTATATTTGAAACTATTCACCTGTTTAAGATTATTCCTGTATACTTGCACATTGTTGTATTGAGGTCACACAGCCTCATAAAATCCACACTAGATTTTTCTCTGGGAATAAAAGAGGAGGAAGTGAACAGACTATCAACTAACAATACTCCATAACAAATAGTTTTTTATAGACCAAATGGAACAAGACGAAGAGGCCGACCATGGACACAGGGAATAACAAGAATCCTAGGGGTGTTGAGTGGTCTCGAGATATGGTGTCCGCCTTGAGTGCTGGGGGTCAAGCACCGATGAAGGCCGGGATGTTTTCACGTGGACTTCTAGTAACAAAATGTCTCCTGGTCTCTGGGTAGTGAGATCGGACATCCGTGCGTATTGTTGTGCACATAAAAAAATCCCTTGGCAGTTGGAAATCGTAAAAGAGTTGCCTAACGGTGCTGCCCAGGCAAAATTTTGAGTTAAAAATCTACCCAAAGTATTTCAGGATCCTCGCCGCTGCTATGGAGTCCATGCACTGAGATAAGTCCGGACTCAGGATTGAGTTAGGAGTAGAACAGAGCACTTATGGGTTACACCTGTGTGTCGTGTTGTTGATCTGTCAACTAAACTAACCAAACTGAATAACAGAGTCCATGGAAATCTCATTATATGAAGCCCATAAACAGGCACTGGGTTCCAAATGTTGCTGTATGTAGCCTAGGCGCGGTGTTGGGGTGAGCGCCTAACATTGCTTAAATATCTCAATGGCTCGTGAATACATAACCTATGCAGCAAAAGTCCAACTCCTGGCCTTCACGCGGCGGACCTGTTTAAACTAACAGGAGAAGGGGCGACGGCGAATCTCTGGCGCCGGAAAATAACCAGTATGCTTTAGATGTGTATACACGTACATGCATGCGCAGACAGGTGTGTGCGCGTGTACACATCTACACTCGAGTGAGACCACAGTCTGCTCTAGCAAAGAAAGGTGCTGAAGTCGGAGGCAACCAGCCAAGAGGCGCACCACAGAAATCAGGATGCCACGCAATCACGCAAAATGGAATATGTCGACTACTGCTAATCGTTATGGTGCTCGCCCTGCTTTGGACCCCCAGGCAGGTGCAGTGCCGGGCCCTATGTCTCGAAAGGGTCCAACCCCAACTACTGGAGGTCCTTCTCAGATGTCCTGTGGAGCCAGGGGACATGAGAATAGGATGACTGGCCTTACCAAACGAAGACTTAAAATAATGCACTGGAATGCGGAGGGAGTCAGCAACAAAAAAATAGAATTAGAAAAAATCTTGGACCAAGAAAAAGTAAGCATATGTTGCTTGCAAGAAACTCACCTCAATGAAAATATAGCCTTCAAAATCAGAGGCTACCAGTGTTACCGATCCGACCGAAAGGACAGGCGAAAAGGTGGGATACTGACCCTTGTAAGAAATAACATCATGGCTTCCCAAATCAAAGTCTACATGGAAGGGGCTGAGTATCAGACACTTAAACTTAAGACAGGTAATACAGATCTACATCTGATCAATTACTACTGTCCAAGTGACCGCCCACAGGCACTGGACACACTACCACTAAAAGAAAAAATGATTGTGTGTGGCGATTTCAACAGCCACTCGCAGAGCTGGGGCTATGATCACATGGACCAGAGAGGAGAGAGACTGGAAGACTGGCAGGATGAGAATAGATTCATGTTGATTAACAAGCCGTCCGACCCACATACTTTCTATTCGAGATCATGGCACTCTACAACTACACCTGACCTGGCTTTTCATTCACCAGACCTGGAGTGGAACATTACACGAATTGTTGGGAAACAACTTGGTGGCAGTGACCATCGGCCAGTCTTTCTAACCGTAGAAAATGAGCTTGTAAGTGAAAGCAGCACCCTCTCGAGGTGGAACTACAAGAAAGCAGACTGGGCAATGTACAAGCATCGCACCAGCATATTGGTTAGAAACCTGAACACTGAGAAAGACATAAATAAAGTAGTTGAAGAGTTTGGGAAATGCATACTACAGGCAGCGCGAGAAACAGTACCAAGAGGAGCCCGTAAACAATATAAACCCTACTGGAGTAGTGAACTGGAACAGTTGCATAATGATGTTGAAGTGTGTAGAAAGCAAGCAGAGGCCACACCCAGCCAAGAGCACCACAATAAATTCCAGCATGCAAAAGCCAAATTTCAAAGGGCCAAGCTGCAGGCTAGACGGAAAAGCTGGCAGGAGAAAACGGAGTCTCTGAACTTTGAAAGAGACACAAGGAAATTGTGGAAGCTAATAAAACAGCTTAATGACGAGGGCACAGGGAGAAACTCAAAAATTGCGCTACATAAAGATGGAAAAATCTTAACAAGAAAGCAAGCAGCTGACCATTTTGCGGACTCATTCGCACAAGATAGCAATATCAAAATTAGTCCAGAGAAACAACAAGAGATTCGAGAGAAACGACAACATACAGGACAGAAGGAAATAGTACATGAGGTCCTGGAGGCACCCATCACAATCAGCGAACTGGAGCTAGCCATATCAAAACTGAAAATGAGAAAGTCACCAGGAGCTGATGGTATCTCCAATGAAATGATCAGGAACCTAGGAACAGAGGCCAAAACAAAGCTGTTGCAGATCTTCAATAACAGCTGGACCTTAGGCAGTGTTCCACAAGCCTGGAGAGAAGCAATCATGATACCCCTCCTAAAATCAGGGAAAGATGGTTCCATTGCCTCTAGCTACAGACCAATTAGCCTCACCAGCTGTCTCTGCAAAACACTGGAGCGCATCATCAATCACAGACTGCAGTGGTACATTGAAAGTAAAAACATCCTTGTGCCACAGCAGGCTGGCTTTAGGCAGTGCTACTCTACGGAAGATCAGACAACCTACCTCTCTCAAGAAATTGAGGATGCATTCCAAGAGAAGAAGCTGGTGCTTGCGGCATGGATAGATCTGAAGAAAGCCTTTGACAAAGTCTGGAAAGAAGGTCTGATGAAGAAACTGAGAAACTGCAAAGTCAATGGAAGAATGTACAAATGGGTGAAAGCATACTTGCACAACAGAAGAGCCCGAGTACAGATAGACGGACTCAAGAGCAAGAAAGTACTACTGCGTCACGGTGTCCCCCAGGGCGGAGTCTTGTCCCCGACACTTTTTCTAATCTTCATCAATGATCTTGTTGCTCACCTACCGCATGGAATTAAAGCGGCAATGTACGCCGATGACCTGGTTCTGTGGAGCACAAATGAATATGCATCAGTGGCCACCAGATTGCTACAAAGAGCTGTAGATACATTTGCTGCATGGGCAAATAGATGGTGTGTCAGCATAAACACTGACAAGTGCAGCACCACCCTATTTACCCTCTCTCCAAAACAAAAGGCAGGGATCATCCAGATAAATGGAACACCCCTAAGAGAAGATAAAGAACCAACATACCTTGGAGTAACATTTGATGGCAAGCTGACATGGAGAAAGCACATCAACAAAGCAGTAGCAAAAGCCAGAAGGAAAATAGCCATCCTGAGAAAGCTAAGTGGAACCACATGGGGAGCCAGTACGAAAATACTTAGCAAAGTTTACCAACAGAGCATACGACCACACCTGGAATATGGGTCAACTGCGTGGTGTTCAGCATCAAAAACCACACTACAAGAGCTGGACAAGGTGCAAAATCAAGCACTTAGAGTCACCACAGGAGGGATGAGATCAACCCCTATAGTGGAAATGGAGAAGATGGGGAGGACACAGGCACTGAGTGAGCGCAGAGATACAAAAACGCTAATACAAGCAGAAAAGTTCCTCAGCTTGCCAGGCCACCCTATGAAGAACAGATTTGAAAACCTAGCTATGGGGCGGTTGAAAAGAAGTAGTTTTATCCACCAGGCCAAACGACTCTGCAGAGAAACCACTGATCTGCCCACAGTTGGTATCCCTCTAACAACTATTCCAGAGCGAACTCCATGGAAAGATGAGCATAGACTATCGTTACAAATCCAGACAAAAGTGAGAGGAATATTTGACAAGGAAGAACAGAACAGTGTGCAGCGCAGAACAGCCACTCTCAGCTTCCTTGATGAAGAATACCCACAGGATCTCTGGATCCGAGTCTACACAGATGGGTCAGCACAAAATGCTGTTCGAAATGGAGGAGCGGGAGTGTACATAGAATACCCAAATAATACTAGGGACACAGCCAGAGTACCGACAGGAAAGTACTGCCATAACTATGATGCCGAAATTGAGGCAATCAAGATAGCAACAGAGAAATTACTAAATAACAGCAATGGTACACAACCTGTGGTGCTACTAACAGATGCAAAATCAGTACTCGAGGCGCTCCTCTCTGGGAAATTGCCAGTACTAAGGACACTACTTTCTGAACTTAGCAGTCAGCATAAAGTCACCATACAGTGGATACCATCCCACTGTGGAGTACCCGGAAACGACAGAGCTGATCAATTGGCTAAGGAAGGAGCCAAAGAAGAACAGCCTGATGTGCCCGTTACATACCACCAAAAGAAAAGAATGATCAAATCAGTCAGAAAGCCACCAAAACCTGCTCAAGATGACTACCACGTTATGGACAGACCAGAACAAGTCATTATTCTGCGCCTCAGAACAGGACACAATAGATTACGCAACCACATGTATACAAAATTCAAGATTGGTGAAACAGCCATGTGCACATGTGGATTGGCGTCGCAGACAGCAGAGCACATACTCCAAGACTGCCCAAAATATACCATATCTAGGCAAACCTTCTGGCCTAGAGAGACGACAGTGGAAGATAAACTCTATGGACCACTGTGTGAACTGAAAAAAACAGTTCAATTCATGCAAGAGACGACATTGCAGATATAGACATATTTCAAGCGAACGAAAGAAGAAGAAGAACAGGCACTCTTTCGCTGTTTTTGCTTCACCTCGTAACCGAAAGGTATACGAGGAACAAGAAGAGATGAGATGATGAGAAGAACTGCTCACCTCACTTTATTAAGTGAATTTGTTATAAAGTAAGTCCTCTTAATTCACACATAAATAGCAGTAGTTACTATAAACTTTATATCTTTACATACATGTACCTATTTCTTGAGATAGATTATATCATATTTTGGAATCAGCTCATAACTGTTTCTACTTCAGAGTGTTTGGTGATTACATTTTATCTTTCTTGTGTTTGTTTTATAATTTGTGTACATATGATGTAATAACGAGAGCTGCAGTGGCACATTGGTTAGTGTGCTTGCCTGCTAAGACAGTAGGTCCGGATTAATTCCCCAGCAGGGCAGAGTTTGGTTGAAATCCTTTAGAGAAATGCTGGATAGGCAGGGTAGAGCTGTTAAAGGCCTCTGGAAGTGTTTTTGATTCTGGCTATGGCTTGCTTACGCATTTTTCTTATGCATTTTTCATACGTTGGACTGGTAGTATATGATTCCGCCACCCAGCTATGAGTTAAGTGCTTGGAGCGACTCTATGAGCTGTGGATTTCATATGGAGTGCTTTTATATCTGTCCGCAGTTGTTTGTATTGTGAACTACATGTTTACAAAATGGTGGCAGCCAGTTGCTTAACTAGCTAATTTTGCATTAAGCAGTAATGTGTGTGAAGCTGCTGCTTTTCTAGTGAGTGCCGCTTCCATCGATGATAAACTGAAATGTTTGTGGTGGACTGTTGTGTTGGCATTCTGGTAGCGGCCTCATGCATGTACTTGCCTATGCGTGCTGTTGGTTTGTCGGTACTTCTGTTTGTTCCACATTTCACATGGGGCAATTGAGGAGCATTTTGTGTGATATTCACTGGTTCAGGAACGGAGCATTATAGGGGTGACCCTTTGCTGTGAAATTTGGACCGCGACTAACGACTAATAGATAAAAGCTCTACATATTGTGTCTCTCACAGAATATGGTGGCAAATATGTGATGGTCAATTCTTTACTACCTTGTTACATAGTGTCTAAAGACAGGACAGGACAGGACTCTATAACACGTCTCATGGCGTATTGGGCATATGGTACTAGTCATATTTTTATAGACCAATCGGCACTAAGTGTCTGATGTGTTCAGTATTACGCCAGCTACCTTTACCTCCCAAGATATTTCCTGATACCCACTTTAGGCCGGGATCAACCTTAAGGATTCAAACCCAAACTACCAGACCACAGACAATTGTGCCAATAGCAAAAACGAATCTGCAGATAAAAATAAGAATGTATAAGTTTTTGTGTGTGTAAATACAGACAAATGAAACATCTATTTTTTATGTATAGGAAATATACCAGAGTAATGTCCCTTATGACCCAGAAGGTTTGCTGGGTACGCTGACCTCGTGTGTTCTTTGTTTCTTGGGATTGCAGGTAATTTGTCTGACTTTCTGTTGTGTTATTTAGAATAATGTTTGTCACTATTAACTTTTCTGTTTGTTTAAAAAAAAGAAAAAAAAGAAGAAGAGATGCGGTAATGGATGGGTGGGAAGTGATAGACAGAGAATCAGGTGGGCAGGTAGGCAAAGTGAAAGGGAATAAAGTAAGAGGATTTACTTCATTACACCAAGTTCTGTCCCATATTAGCTCAGTCAACTTTCCACAGAGTTGCCTGGTGAAAGATTTGCACAAAGTAAAACTTGTAGCTCCAGTAATGACCTCCAGGGTTCTCTGAAAAATTGGCACTCATGAATCGAAATGATGGAATTCATAAATGAACTCATCACCTTCATAGAGTGGGGCTTGTGGTTTTACCACTGAGACCATCAGGCAGGTAGAGAAACAACAAATAGAAATGCAAATCTGGGTGAAGAAATGGAGACAGCAGCAGCATCAATCAGTCTGAGACCTTGCAGGAGCAACAAAACTGCAGCCAACAAACTAAGCATGCTGAAATATGGCTCTTATAAATAATTTAAAACTGGACACATAACTGATCAATTTTCTTCCTCTTTGGTCATATGGCCCTTGTTTTTAGTAATTGTCAGACTGATCATCCAAGTAAATGGAGACATTTTTAAGCAGGTGAATCGATACAACTTTGTTGAAACAGTGGGGATGGGGATGTCTTGTGAACATTGGAGCACAAGTGGCTTTTTGCGGGAAGTAAAACATACTCATCAATGGAGGGCTGTCAGTTGCTGTGAGAGAAAAAGACTTGAAGTGTATATGTTATACTGTTGTATGCACATGGGACATGAACAGTGAGCAGGAACCTCTGATGGTGGGTGCCTAGTGAAGATTGGAGCAGGGGCTGCTACGGCAAGGGTGGTTTTTTTTGTAGGAAGGAAAACATACTCTTATGTGCATGTGTGCCATGGACAGTGGGTAGTAAAGAAGGGAGACATCTGGTGGAGGTGGAGATCTGGTTTTGAGATGGATGTCAAGAATACCTTAGGCAGACAGTGGGACAATTGAGGTGATCCTTTGGAAGGCAGATGGAAACTGGATTGGTTGGAGAAATTAGATATGGACAGCCAAGATGTTTTGGGGACATTGTGAGAAAACAATGAACTTGAAAACTCAGTGGCAGCTGGCAGAATTGATGGGAAAGGGGCAGGTGGAGGGCAGGGAGATGAATACCTTGATGGCTTGGCCACAATAATGGTCAGGACAGGAGTACAGACTGACCCAAGATGTGATTGTGTGAGATGGTTGACCATGACTGCCCACACTTATCCAAGATGTGATTGTGTGAGATGGTTGACCACGACTGCCCACGCTTATCCAAGATGTGATTGTGTGAGATGGTTGACCACGACTGCCCATACTTATCCAAGATGTGATTGTGTGAGATGGTTGACCACGACTGCCCACGCTTATCAGCATAGCACATGGTGATGAAGATCAACATTAGTGTTAAAATTAACATTTTCTACATCATTCTTGTTGTTCATCTTGTATCAGTTGTTCTGTGTATTTGTTCATTGATTACATTACATTGTTCTGTGATTGAGCTGGTAATGACATTCTCTGTTCACACCTGTGCTATAAATGATCAATCACTTTATCACTTGTCAAAGATTTTGCCTCCCATGGCTTTCTTTAATGGATTTGCATGCTATGGCCAAGCTATAGTCAAGTCATAATGGCCTTGTCTGTTATTCTTCTTGTTTCGTTCACTTGAAATTTATTGTCTATATCAGCAATGTTGTCCCTTGTATAGGGTGTATTTTTAATAACTCTGCAGTGTTTGAAAATATTGCCAGTCCAAGTTTTGTATTCACCCACTGTAAAGTTCATGCAACATAATAGGTAAATACAAAACTTGGACCGGCAATATTTTATATTATTGCCAGTCCAAGTTTTGTATTCACCCACTGTGAAGTTCATGCAACATAAAAAGTAAATACAAAACTTGGACCGGCAATATTTTCAAACACTGCACAGTCATTAAAAATACACACTGTATAAGCTTCACTGTTTTATTTCATTGTCCGTTGTATTATGAGAAGCTATTTTCTATGCTAAATTATTTATTCTGAGATATTACCATTTGTATTCTTTTATTCCAGATTGTTTTCATTCTTCATTAGCGTCACATCTGAAATGCAGTAATTTCTCATAATTTGTATTTATGTCAATTTTTCAGATCTTTGAAGTGCCAATGGTCATATAGACATGCACTATTTATGCTTTGTGATGTCAGTATTTTCTATTTCTTTCTAAAAGCTGTTTTTATTTTGTAATTGTAATTCTAATTGCTTTGTAAATTTCAATCACATCACACATCTTCAAAAAGGTACAAAAACACATCTTTAAAAGGTACAAAAACACATCTTTAAAAGGTACAAAACGAAGCCATGCGCATCATTTTGGGCTGCACGAGAGACACTAGCTGTGTAGCAATGAGATACCTCCTTGACTTCCCGACAATGGAACACAGGATCAAGATCTGGAGAGCTCGTACATACTTAAAAATAAATGCAGATGAGCAGCACCCTCTGCATGACGCTATATTCAGAGAAAAGGGTGACAGGCTAAAGAGGGGAAAATCATGGATGGGTCGGGCGGAAGATGTCGTCAGACAGGTCTGCTGTCTTACCAGTATCAACCCCGGCAAGGAATGGGTGCCAGTGCCTCCAGCTTTTAAGTGCACTTTCTCCTGCATTATCACACTCGACAGACGGTGCAGAGAGCAGAACCCTGCCGCTGTCAATGCAGAGGTTAAAGCGCTCATCTATGAACACTCAGATAGCCCCGAAGTGCTCATCTATACAGATGGATCTGTTGTAAAGCAGCAGAGAAGTGCGTGGGCATTTACAGCCCGTTCAGCAGGCCGAACCGTTCAAGAATTCAGTGGTGCCCACTCTATGACCACGAGCAGCATGACGATGGAGGTGATGGCAGTTACACAGGCTTTCATATGGCTGGAATCACAGCATTATACCAATGTGTGTGTACTAAGTGATTCAATGAGCATGATTCAGAAGGTCGAAGCTGGATCTATACGTAGACAGTGGACTGAGTCGCTGCGGAAGTCTGTTGTCCGTAAAGTCACCTTCATCTTCGTCCCGGGACATGCGGGAGTCAAGGGAAATGAACGAGCTGATAAATTGGCTGGCTCTGCACCCCCTGTAGATGGCCAGCCCATGGATCGTGCCGATGTTATTAACGACCTCAAAGATATGGCGAGAACAGAGGACTTTGACGTCAGTGAATCCACATCGCTGTCCAGAATGAAAGACTTGGGAGTAACAGACGCGAGAGGTACATCAGGAAAACAAGGCGCCTCGTCAACCAACACAGAACTGGCACTATTAGCCACCGGACGCTGATGCACATGCTGGGGGGAGGATCTGAGCACCTATGGACATGTCCGGAGTGCAATGAAGATACCCCAACTGATAACTGATAACTGATAACACATCTTCGGTTATCTTTTGCCTAAGTAGGGAAAATTGAGAGCTTTTTTTTTGTAATTATGTGTCATTTTTATAGTGTATCTACTTCTTTTTGCCTTCTATCTCCATTTGGGGCAATGACTTTCAGCCAACTCACTCAACTATGTATTCATACCTATCAGTTTTCAACTTTCTTCAATTTTAAATTTAGGCCACTTTCTGTTTTATTTTTCATGTTTGATAGTAATTGTTTCCCTGTTTGATAGCTTAGTTCTTCAGTCTGATTGCTTCTCAGCCATCGATCACATCACAGTGAATGCAGTGAGAGAAATTGTGTGATTATTTATTTGGTTAATGTTTTTTGTATGGGTGCCACATTTATCATCATCAACAACAAGTATTTCAGCCCATGAACTCTTTGTAAAGCTATTACTCCAGAGTTGCCTTTCTTGTGCCGCTCTTTTTAATTCACATATGTCTGCATTGATTAATCTTTGTATGTTTGTTTTATACATGTTTTCCTTGGTCAGTCTCTTCCTCTCTTGCCCATAATGTTGCCTTCTGGTACTCTCTATGTTGGTTCTTCAAGTCTTAAAATGTGACCAAGCCAAAAAATCCTTCACTTTTGTTTTACTGTAGTTGTCACATTGCTGTTTATTTTGTGTTTGGCATTTTTGCTTCACAGGCTGGCAAGATTATTTACATACATACAAATTGGGTTAGCCGTTGCCGAAGGTTTTTCATTTGGGCCATTCTTTTGGTAAGTATTTTATTGTCTTAAGCAAGAAATAAATCAATTTCTTTATAATTTTTTGAGCTTGCTTATAACTTACGAATGAAACTTAATAAGTAAAACAACAAAAGTTATATTTAAAAAGATCCCGCTCTGAATTTACTTTGTGCACAAGCTTGCTATTTGTAAAAGCCTGTAAAGGGTCCCTTTTATTTTGTTTGTCCATCAAGAATGATGATGACCATTCATTTCATCCAGTGGGGTTGAAAGTATGGAGCCGTGAGTTCTAAGATGGCTGATAGGGCCTATTTTGGCTTTAAATGTTCTTTGACAATGTGGGCAAAGAATGCTTGATGTTCCAGGAGGAGGATCTCATGCAGTGTTTTTTCTGTCCAGCCTTTTTTTCACAGCATTTGCAGTCCTGGTTGCTGCACAAGTGACTGCACCCTTGCATAATGATGTACGCCACAAATTTTGGTCTTTTGGTCTTTGGCAGCAGTATCCCAGGTGTCATGATGAATTCCAAAAGCTTTCAGTGAGATTTTCAGAATGTCTTCAAAGCGTTTCCTCTGACTGCCTTGGGAGCATTTACCACAGCACAGCTCGCTGTAAATAATTTGTTTAGGAAGCCTGTGATCTGGCATGTGAGTTAATTGACAAGCCCAGCGAATCTGATTCTTCATTAGTAGAGTCTAGGACTTCTGTGTCTGGGATCTTGTCTTGCCATTTAATCTTCAATAGCTTCCTAAGGCAGACTGTGTGTGGAATGTTTTTAAATTTCCTAGCATGTCGCTGATAAACAGTCCAGATTTCTCAAGCATATAGCAGTGTGGATAATACAACTACTTTGTAGACGTTCAGCTTTTTTTGCAAGGTTATTCCATTTTTGTCACACGCATTCTTGTACAGTTTGCCAAAGGCCGCGATGGCCTTGGAGATTCTTGCATTCACTTCGTCATCAATTAAGGATCCCTTAATAAAGGATCCCTTTAAACGCCATGGGGCATACTGGTTTGTGGTGTAGTCCCATATTTTAGACCAATTGGCACTGAATAGGGGATGTGTTCAATACCATGCTTCCAAGGAAATTTCCTGGTTCCTATTTTTAGACCAGGCTGATCTGGAAGCCCGGATCACTGGATATTAAAAAAAGCCGTCGCTCTGTGGCGAAGGGAGTTACGAATGAAATTAGTCATCCTGCATACTGCGTTCAAAACACAACTGTGGGTGATTTGGAAGTAGACCACCTTGCATTGGTTTCCCATACAAAGGAATTAGTGCTGGTCATTCAGAAAGCAATTGCAAACTACTGAACATAAACTTTCCAAAAAATCACAAACAGCCAAAAAAGGCTGAGGATGACTGTGATGTCCTGTAAAGGATATGCAACTAACTACTGTTTATGTGCAAGACAATGTATATGTAAGGAAGCTAATACATGCTGATAATATGCTGCTTCATACATTTAATTTCTAGGGATTCATGTCAGTCCTGGCATTTGTCAAAAGTAAGATGTACCACTGTAAGCTCTGAAATTATTTCATTGTTAAATTCTAGGATTATTTCATTGTTATTATGATGACATTTTATAAATTTATGGACACAGGAAATACATTTGCTTTTACACTAGTTGTTCCACATTTGTTGTCAGTGGGTGTTTTTCTGGTGACACATGGTTGTGACCGAACCATTCAAATGAAACAATAATGCTGGGTTAACATCAGTCCATATGAAAGATTTTGACCTCTGCAGGATACTGCAGTGCATACTGTATTCAACCAGTTTTGGATATTTTATTTACCTGGTCTGGTATCTTTACAAAAAAATTAGTTGCATGTCCTTTACAGGCTGTAGCAGTCAACCCCAGAATTTTTTGGCTGTTTGTGATTCCTAGACAAGTTTATGTTCAGTAGTTTGCCATTGCTTTTTAAATAACCAGCACTGATACCATTGTATGGAAAACAATGCAAAGCAGCCTGCTTCCAAATCGCCTGCAGCTGTGTGCCAAGAAGCGGAAACGTTAATATATATCTATGTTGTCTGATCCTCCTTGTTTGTTAAATGAAAACCAAAAACGGCCACTATAACCAAACCTTCACAAGACAGTTTTTCACAATCCACTTTAATACAACGATTTTGACATGTCGAAACAAAAGCAGTCGCTCCACAGAAAACTCCAAAGTATACCTGACAACACACTATTTTAAAGAAAAGGCGGCATAATATTAGCCATACTCTAGTGACAAGAAACCATGTCCGACGTGGACGCCAGCTCAAGTCTAACTGACCTTATCGTGACGTTTTCCGTGCTTGCCCCAAAACGTCTTGCACACTTTTCATTCTTTTGAAACTAATGCCGTGCAAAGTGTGTCTTACAATCCATAGCCTGATCCAGGTGTATGGCACTGTGTTTTGAACATGGTATACAGGATTGTGAATTGCATTCGTAACCCCTTCGCCACAGAGCCGGCTTTGCAAGGTTACGAGGCGGCTTTAAATTACCTTAAAAGTGTTATAGAAATTACAATAACCATGCCATTGTCTTGTAACCTGTCAGTATTATTGTTAAGGATGTGAAGAGTTTTGAGCATGTGACATCACGGTGCTGATGAACACGGTGATGTCATAAGGACAGTTTAAATATTGCTGCCCCACTTTTGACATGCACCAAAGAAAGCAGTGTTCTGTTATCCGTCTTTTGATCAGTGAAGGGGTGAAACCTATAGAAATTCATCAGCGATTGAAGGTCCGGTATAATGATGCATGCCTGTCAGTCCAGCAAGTGTATGAGTGGAGTAGGAAGTTTCAAAACAGCATGACTTCTGGGACCCTAGCTTGTAACCCACCTATAAAGGAGTAAGTAGAATTTGACGCTTCACAACCGGGTCACACTGAATAGTGACGCCAGAATCAATTTTTCTACTGAAATCCAAGCACTTTATCAGCACTGGAGGACTTTTATTTAACGCAGTTGTGATACATAAAAAAATTATGCATTTGTTGTTCTTTTTTTTTCCAGAATATAAACCAAAAACCACAAAAATTAAGGTTTTCAATTTAAGCCCCTCATAAAATATAATGATGGAATGGCCATGGTTGAGAGGTTATAGTGTCCACCAGAGTCACAGAAGGTATGAGGTTCGATCACAACATAGGGCTGGAAATTTTTCCATGAACCACTGGTGTCTAAAATCACACGTGTAGGTCAGCATGGCCAAATGGATAAGAATGCGTGTACTTAAACATCCGGTGTGCTGATGCTGAGGTAAGAAGTTCAACCCCTACACCAGACAGTTGGACTGAAATGTTGACCTATTGTCCTTATCTTGGGGACGTAAATTACAAGGACCTCTGAAGTCAGAGTGGGTTCACCTGATAATGAGAAACACTTAATAGGGAAAGCTAATCCACACGCAAAATTCAGTCTTGCACTACTAGAAGTCAAGTGTATGGACTACACTTGAGTTCAAAGTGAGCGAGCCAGTGCAATATCACACATCTTCCTGATCTCTTGGGTAGGGAGATTGAATGCCTAGCCTCAGATAAGGGTGGAAAATGTGTCCCATGTGCAAGTTGTGTACACTTAAACTCCCACCTCAGTTGGAAATCACACAGAGTAGGCTGTAGTGGCTGCTGCCCTGGCCACAGTTGTAGGAAACAAAACCTAGCCATGGGTAGACAGCAGCCATGACCTTGGATGGAATCTGTCGAGAAGAAGCCAACCTGAAATGAATGCATGCCCAAGTCAGATACACCGACCATTGAGGTGCATAAGAAGGTGTGATGCACTTCCCTCAGAAAAGAAACGAGAAGAAGTTACTTCTACAAGTATATGTTTATGTACTGTTACTTGTACAATTTGTAGGTCCGCATGGTCGAATGGGTAAGAATGCGTGTTAATAGGGAAAGCTAATCCACATGCAAAATTCAGTCTTATCACTACTATAAAGAGTGTGTATGACTACGCTTGAGGTCAAAGCGTACGAGCACAAAAAAAAAAAAACACTTCTACAATTTCATGTTCATGCTGTGTTACTTTCACGCATTCACTAGTATATGTTTATGTACTGTTACTTCTACAAGTTCATGTTCATGCAGTGTTCACTAGTATATGTTTATGTACTGTTATTTCTACAAGTTCATGTTCATGCAATGTTCACTAGTATATGTTTATGTACTGTTACTTCTACAAGTTCATGTTCATGCAGTGTTCACTAGTATATGTTTATGTACTGTTATTTCTACAAGTTCATGTTCATGCAGTGTTCACTAGTATATGTTTATGTACTGTTACTTCTACAAGTTCATGTTCATGCAGTGTTCACTAGTATATGTTTATGTACTGTTACTTCTACAAGTTCATGTTCATGCAGTGTTCACTAGTATATGTTTATGTACTGTTATTTCTACAAGTTCATGTTCATGCAGTGTTCACTAGTATATGTTTATGTACTGTTATTTCTACATGTTCATGTTCATGCAGTGTTCACTAGTATATGTTTATGTACTGTTACTTCTACAAGTTCATGTTCATGCAGTGTTACTTTCACTAGTATATGTTTATGTACTGTTACTTCTACAAGTTCATGTTCATGCAGTGTTCACTAGTATATGTTTATGTACTGTTATTTCTACAAGTTCATGTTCATGCAGTGTTCACTAGTATATGTTTATGTACTGTTACTTCTACAAGTTCATGTTCATGCAGTGTTACTTTCACTAGTATATGTTTTTATATTGTTAATTATTATGTATTCTTAACTTTGTCTCTCTCTCTCTGCCCCTGTAGACTGGCCTGGGACTACTGCTTTGTAAAGCTTCATTAAATGATGGATGGATTCCCATCAACAAAAATTTATGGTATGTTGCTGCAATGGAGTGGGAAAAAATGGTTGGATCAAGAGATGTGTGTATGTCAGGCTTGTTGTTAACGTGTTATGTTGAACGACATCATTACACATTGTGTATTCCTGTGTTTGCTCAATCCTCCGAGGCAGCAGTCATCCTCAGTATTTCTGCTCACTGTTCCCATAAAGAGTTGGTTATGGTATCTTCTCTGCTTCCCTTCACATGCTTGATCTGGCTCCACTTCCAGTTGGTGAAGTCGAGCTAGCGTCGAAGTCTCATCAGTATCTGCCAGTCGAGACAACAATGCTAGCCCAAGTACATAAACTTAGAGTGAAGCCTGAACAAACAGGTTAATGCTTCCTTTGATGGGAAAAGATGTAATTATCAACGAGGTTTGGGTGTCTTGTAGATGAGAAAAGTATGGACAAGGGACAAGAGTATGCAGCTTACAGCTGTATTTGAGGCACAGCAGTTGAGGATTCAGGTCTGCCGAGATATTTGTAACAGGTTCTGGATTTAGTGCTACACAGCTATATTAACCCTTCATCATAGGCACTTCTACAAAGTCATTTCTGAATGACTGTCTCCATTTGAAATATTTCAAATAATTAAGGTTAAGGTATATTCTCCAATGAATTTGTGGTTCTCATCCCAGCATTAGACTATTATAGCAGTTAAAAAGAAATTTGAGACAAATTTAAAACCTGACGAGATGCAGTGAAATAAGCCAGACAATAAATTATGCAACATGTTGTTTATGGCTTCTATGTTTAAATCCTCTAAGGGAATACATTGTTTTGAATTTCTGAAACAAATTTACAACTGATTAAGTCACGAAGCCATCTACTTACTTCATGCTCTGAAGAGTGTGCTTTTGTTTTTTGAACTTGCGTGGGTCAGACCTTGAGTGACATTTTTTTCTGGGAGTCACCACTGGAGCCATGTCATTTGTGCTCTGTGTAATGCTCCTGGCTTATGACCTGCTGCTAGAGGTAAGACCAAGCCAGATGGGGTAAAACCCGTTGCTGTGAAGTTGATCCTCTCACCTTTAACCTCAACATCACGGGATCATCTTGTTGTCGTCGTCCACGAAGACTTGGCTTGAGAATCACTTCTTTTGCTCAGGAGGAATGTGATATGATTGTTTACGAAAAATCTGTAACTGCTGCATTTCATATGTAGAGAGCATGCTGGCCTGTATGTGACTGTACAGTTTCTGTCAGAAACTGTGTTCTTTGGTCACATGGTTGGAGGAGTGGCATAGCAGAATGGATAACAGAGGCTCTTCAACTTTTGATGGGCTGATGCTGAGATAGTGGGTTCAACCCCCTTCACCAGTCAGTTGGGATAAAATGTTGACTTGGGGATGTAAATTACAAGTTACCTCAGAAGTCAAGTGGAATTGCCTGATGGCGAGAGATACTAATAGTCAAAGCATGGTCTAATGAATAAGAGCACTCATTCTTAAGCAACCAGTAGCAGGTACAACCCCTACACAGGTTAGTTGGACTAAAATGTGGACATCTTGTCCTTGACTTGGGGACGTAAATTACAAGTACCATTGAAGTCGAAGTGGGTTCGCCTGATGGCGAGATACACTTGGTAATAGGGAAAGCTAATCCACACACAAAAATCACTAGTAGTACATGTATGGGATAATGTTTGAGTTCAAAGTGAGCTAATCGCAAACAAAGAATCCACACCCATATTAAGAGAATGGGCATTGATCTTTTCACCATCTTGATTTAAACCCTGACCAACTGATTGGTAAACAAGTGCACTAATCACTATGCCATCAAAACACCTACATATATATGAGCTAACATATGTATAAATTAGTATAGCTTTATGATATTTTTTTTTGTTTTGTTTTTTTGCATATCCTTTACAGGACAGTCGCTGTCAACATCAGCATCTTTCAGCTGTATGTTGATTTCTTGGCAAGATTACGCTACAGTAGTTTGCCATTGCTTTCTGAGCGGCCGGCTCAGTTATCCCGCAAGTCGCCAGCGGGGGTCGAACCGCTCCTAGCTCTCGCCCTGCTACGAGACTCTGCGTGATAAACGGGATTACGGAGAAAGTGTTGTAACCCCTCGGCCAGAGAGACCGGCTTTATGAGATCAGGCTGGCCAAAATACTTCAATACAGCCTCTTCATTATCGAAGTCAACTATTTTAATGATACGAGGGCGAGTTAATAAGTTAGTCACACAGTTCTGTGGGATGGCAGGTAAATGTAGTTGGTGTTTTCTGTAGGTGTCATTAGGTGACAGCAACATCGAACTTTATATTCCCATTCAGTCAGGTGGCGCTAGGTGTCTCATGCGCATGCGCAGCGCATAAACAAAATGGTGACTGTACTTACCGAGTGTACAACCAAAGAGCAACGTACTGTTGTGCGTGTTTTGTGGGCAAAAGGACTGCCTGCAAAGGACATTCATAAGGAAATGCTTCCTATTTATGCTGAAAATGTTTGTCCTGTAAAGCGGTGCATAGCTGGGTAGAAACATTTTCTCAAGGACGTTCTAAAATTGTTGATGAAATCCGATCTGGTCGTCCTGTTGAGATTGCAACAGAAGATCCGTGCAGTGGGTGGAGGAGATGATTAGAGGTGACAGGCGAGTAACGATAGACTCTGTAGCATCTGCAATAGGGTGCTCACATGGTTCAGCATACAGCATAATGCATGATCGATTGAAATTTAAGAAAGTGTGCTCAAGGTGGGTACCCAGACAATTGAAGGAGGAACACAAAATGAATCCGATTTAGCCTGTCCTTGCATCATCTATGTCGATACAAAGATGAAGGAGAAGACATGCTGAACAGGATTGTTACTGGGGACGAATCATGGGTGCATCACTACCAACCCGAATCAAAGCATGCTTCAATGCAATGGAAACATCTTTCTTTGCCTTGTGTCCAAAAATTCAAGGTTACGCCATCAGCAGGGAAGGTTATGCTGACAGTGTTCTGGGATTGTCAAGGCGTGCTTTTAACCAATTTCAAGAAGAAAGGTGACAATGTGAATTCTGAATCGTACTGTGAAGTTCTATCGATGCTTCATGATGGAATTCGAAGAAAATGTCCAGAACTGCTGACTAAAGGAGTGTTGCTTTTTCATGACAATGCCAGACCACATACGGCTCGATTTACTCAGGAGAAAATTAATCAACTAAGGTGGGAAGTTCTGGAACATCCACCTTACAGCCCCGACTTTGCCCCTAGCGATTTCCACCTTTTTGGTCCACTGAAAACCCACCTTGGCGGGACACATTTCGCGAATGATGCCGAAGGTGAATGTGAAGTGAAAACGTGGTTTAGAAAACAAGAGTACGCAGTTCTGTGCGGCCGGTTTGGGAGGACTGATAAAATGATGAGATAAGTGCATCAATAATGGTGGAAATTATGTTGAGAAATAAAGGGACAATGTGTGTATAAAAATAAACTTGCTTCAAGTTGTTATCATATTTAGTTATTTTTCTACAGCCATTTGTGACTTACTTATTGACTTCCCCTCGTATGGGCATTCAGGGGATTAAGAACTTGCTCTATGTCCACTCTGGTCCTTGGGTTTCTGGATCAATTATACTGCTGACATTCCCCCATGCCACAGTTTTAGACCATTAAGCACCACTTCTCTCGGTCCGTCTTGTTAGTTCCCCGTCACCAATCTCCCCAGCCACCACAATTTCCTCCATTTTTGGGGTCTGCATTTGCTCGCTTTGAACTCAGTCCATACACTGGACTGATTTTTGCTTGTGATTAGCTTTCCCTATTATCAGTGTCCCTCCCCATCGGGTGAACCCACACCGACTTCTGAGGTACTTGTAATTTACTGTCCCCAAGTTAAGAATGAGAAGTCAATATTTTACTCCAACTGTCCAGTGTAAGGCTTGAACCCACTATCTCAGCATCAGCACGATGGAAGTTTAAGCGTGTGCCCTCTTATTAATTTGGTCATGCTGGCTACTATACAAGGATATAATTATATATGAGTGTGTGTGTGTATATGTGTGAGAGTAAGAGAGGGGAGAATGAGGAGAGAAAGAGAGAGAGGGGGTTGGCTGGCTGCTTAGGTTCAGCACAGAGTAAATACATATTTTATTACATTTGTATTTCCATCACATGACCAGGTCACTATCTTTCATATTCGTCATGTCTGGGATGGCATTTTTTCTGTTGATGGTCTGCTATGTATTGATTGATGTTTACAAAGTTTGGAGTGGAGCACCCTTTTACTTTGCTGGTAAGTATGTTTGAGAATAGAACTGTTTTTGAAACCCAAGTTGTGGGATCACCCAGGTTAGGTTGTAACTATAGGTGCCTAATCTTTAATTTATGAAAGGAATTATAATAGTAAAGAGTTCTCATGATGATGATGGTGAATAATTAGACAGTTGCAACACTGCAGCCTACCATGCATGTCGTAAGAGGCGACTAAGGAGGCTTGATGGTTCCGTCGCCCTGCTACTGAGTGAGTGCGTGGCGCGACACTGTGAGCTGTGAGTTTCATGTGAAATGCTTTTGAATCTGCCCGAGGTTTTTTGGAACATGACTGCATGTTCAGAGCGATGGCGGATGGCTATGTCCCAGAGTTGACCGGTTTTTGCCTTATGCAGAAATGCGTGGCTGCTGGGCTTCTGGTTGACTGCCACTGCCATCGACGATGAACTGTATTTCATGGACTGTGTGGGTGAACATCTTGGAAACATCAGATGGGAAAATGACTGCCGATTCCATCAGAGATAAACTGGGTGTTTCGTGGGGGACTATTGTGTTGACATTCTGGCGGCAGCATTATGCACAGTGTATCTGTGCGGGCTGTTGTTTGTCGAGACTCCTGTCTTTTCCACTTTTCACATTAGGCAGTGGGGAGCGTTTTGTGTGATATTTACTGGCACAGGAACGGAGCATAATGGGGACGACCCGTTGCTGTGAAGTTGGAACTGCGACTAACTAACAGACAGTTGTAATTCATTGATTATATTATGCTTCTATTACTCTTTTTTTTTTTAAATCCAATATTATAATTTTGTTTTCAACTTAGGTGTTAGTTCCATTTCCCACCAATGTTATTTTGTGTATGTAGTTCCATTTCCCTCCACTTTAATCTTGCATATGCTTTTTCTTCTTCTTGATTCCTCTTTTTTTAGGGAGTGTGTTAATCTAGTTAAGCACCTTGAAGGTCATTTTATCCAAATTCATCATACATCAGCATGAATTTGTGTAAGGTTTGCTTCTTTTGGACAGATTCCATCGATTACAGCGAGCTCCATCTACCAGTGACTAGGTTTTCTTTCCTACCAATTTTGCCACGACAGCAACCTTATGACCTACTCTTTGTGATTTCCTACTGCCTTGGGTTTTTAATGTCCCCAGTTTCCACACAGGACCTCCTGTTTTTTTACCCTTGTCGAAATAGCTATGAAATATTGCTTGGATAGCAAATCCATTATGTGGAAAGTACAAATCGAAAGCTCATTGTGTGGGCATCAAAGGTGGAAAAAAGTGCCCCATTGGCACGAAATGGAATATTGCTTGGATAGCAACTCCATTATGTGGAAAGTCTGAACCGAAAGCTCATTGTGTAGATATCATCTGTAGACTGCATTCTTGTGGTTTCTGGAGGCACAGTCTGTGGTGAAACATGAGGCTAAGCAGCCATGTGCAGGATATGGTGATTCCTTGGGTGAGACCAGTACCGACCGCCATGTCTCGGTTCTGCAATTATGGAAGCCTTCTTGGATGGCGGGGAATGCCCATGGTCTTCCCCTACGTTCCCTTGAGGTCTGGCCGGGATGTCGTCAGCTGTTCTAAATATGGGCCAGCTGGGATGGAAATAACACCACAACAGTGAGAAGTCGAAACACCCAGGAAGGTTAACCTGGTCAACAAATTCCTGAAGAAGCCGATGTTTCGGCCAAAAGGTGCACATATCCAGCTCTGCACAATACAATTACATCTAAATCAACATTCCTGGCTACCCGAGAGGTCAGGTGGACATCAATTATTAAGTACCACTAGTTCTTGGGAACATTCCCAGTCCTGTACTGAGATCACACCTTCTCAGCCTGATGAAGGACATCATAATGTGTCAGGCATGGCACTCCCAGTCTGCTTGTTCATACTAGTAACCATGAATACCAACACACACATGAAATACTTTTGCTGCAACATTACGCCTTGATTATAAGTACAATATAATCTATTGTATACCAAACAAAATAGAAATGGATGGACATTACAGACCTGTGTATTGTTTTAGAATATTTTATGTTAAGTTAACATTTCTGATAACAATATGCATACTAAACAATAATTTGAAAACGGTGATAACAGTGCCATTAGCTCCTTTCTGTATTGTTATATAATTTTTGCCTTTAAATAAGTTTTGTTCCTAACTTAGCCCATAATTTAGTTTAATTATGTTCGTTAACCCTTTTCTATAACATTACCTACTTCATCACTGTTTCTGTAATATTTATTCCAACTTAGGCATGAATTCCATTGCGCTGTACTGTGGCCACTGAGTTCTTTTTCTGGGAGAGCTCCAGTTTACTTCAAGGTTCCAGAAACACACGCAGCCTTGCTGGCACTAAACGTCTGGGGGACTGTGTTCTGGGTTCTAATTTCTATTTATTTTTTTTACAAGAAAATTTTTATTTCAGTATAAAAGTGTGAAATTGGTCTGCAAAGTGCCTTCTCGTACATGGTACAGCTGTTAAACACAGAATGTATTTATCCCACGTATACGACATCGCAAAGTCTTTTTTACTCCTGCATCCTAGGGTAGAGAGGAGGGCTAGTCATGAAAGATAAGAAGTGCTGAAACCATGGCTTTGTATTCATGTGATGAACTGGTGTATAAGCTGCATAAGTCATGTTTTTCTGGAAAATATTAATTGGTTCCTTCTGTTCTATGAAATTAATTTATGTAAATTGATCTTGCATTACCATAAAATCTCAATAAAAATGTGCATAGGAGCGTAGTGGGCTTGCTTTATTGGTAGTCGGATTTGAAAGTAAAATTTAATGTTACAAAGTATAGTGCACAGCTGTAACTCATAAATACAGGTATCTTATTTACTGGTAATGAAGCTAAAATGTTGAAACAGCTGTTTTGTAAATGATTCATATGTTTCACAATGTGAGGTAAATTTCAGAATGTACATGCTTCAGGACAAATCCAAAAGATCCCCACTCCAAATATATGTTATTATAAATATGAGCACAGTCACTGAACTCAATTACTTAAATGGTGGATTGCTGCTTTTACCATACCATTACTGTCTATGACAACGACCAGAACCACGGACTGGAATGACAATGCAGAATCATTCCACGATTGAAAGTTAAAACGACAATAGAGATTTGATTTAATGATGGTTAGGCTTGGCTGACACATAACTGACAGATATATGGAATTATCTCTGCATTGCTATGGCCATCCTGCATCTAAGTTATATTGAACATCGTTGTTGGTTATGGAGATAAACTATTCAAAGTTTGTGACATGTTCTATGTCTCGATTGTTGACACTGATCTTTGTTTGGCATGTTGATTGTCCATGGACATTTGTGTTTTATAATTCAGAACAAGATTGTGATTTTCATTGCGTCTCTTGACAGGTCAGGGTCAACTCTTCTAATCCCCTGCACTATTTGAAAGGAGGACCATATCATCTACATATCTGAGTTTTGGAATTAGATTTTTATTTCCACCAATTATGAATGGATAAAAATTGTCACTGGTCTCATTGTTTTTAACAAGGACACATTTTTTTTCCTCGCATATCCTTTACAGGACATTGCAGTCAACACCAACATTTTTCAGCTGCTGTTGATGTCTTGGCAAGTTTTATTTCAGTAGTTTGCCATTGCTTTCTGAACGACCGGCAAAAGGGACCAATGCGACACGATCCAAGGACACATTAGACAACAGAAAACGTAAACTGTGTGCACACAAAGGATTTAAACCTATGACTTTTAGTGATAACATCTCACTTATAGTACAAGAAGAGGGTATTTGTAGATGATAATTTATTTCTCATATTAAGTGAACTATCATAGTAAGGGGTATTTGTAGATAATCATTTTTTTTTACATTATTGTTTCTTCATAAACAATCGCAGGTTTCTTTTCTACATATGTATGTTGACCTGAAACTGAGTTTATGTTTCTTTATTGATTTCAAGCTAATTGTTTATCTATAAAAGGAAAAATAACTGAGCAACTGATACTTAGTTATCCTCCTGTTTTGTGTGCACAAATTGGCAGTGTCAAACTTAGTGATTTAGAGCATGTCATCATAAAGTTAAGAGCTTAACTGTTGCATCTGTCCCATACAATTTGAGTGGGGAAGTTGCGGCATTGCAGAGACCTTACAGTTTCTACTTCTGACTTAGAATTTCCACGCTGAGATCCTAGAATAGGCTCAACAGTTTTTACATGAATAATTGGTTTCTAATGATATCATATGTTCCCTCCCTGAACTGTTTGGTAGGTTAAAGGTTAATGGTGAGGTTTTAAGGTTAAAGATGAGAAGATCGATTTCATTACACAATGTTTTATACCATCTGGTTCAGTCTCTGTCCACTAGAACATCTCACAAAGATGCCAAGAGCATCTCACAAACCACAAACTCTGTGGCTCCTTGGTGACCCCCATAGGCCTCCAAAAAAATTATACTCTTGGTCGAAATGATGCAGTCCAAATATGAACCAGGAACCTTGGTAGCATGAAGCTTGACCACTTCACCATGGATTGAGATTGAATACCTAGCCTTCATGGATAAGGGTGAAAAATGGGAGGTCCAGTACACAGTGTTTAAAATTCCACAACAGTTGGAAATTGCAAAGAGTAGGGTATAAGGCTATTGCTTTGACAAAATTGTTAGAAAATAAGACATACCATGGATAGTCCACTATGAAATCTGTCTGGGGGAAGTAAAAAGTAAATCTTACACAAATGCATGCTGAAGTCAGACATACTGACCATGCTAGAGAGGTTTACAATTAGGTTTGACACACTCCTTTCAAGAGAGCAACAAAGAAGAAAAAAACGTTCTTCGATTGTGACGGATATTTTTATCAGGTTTTTGTCTGACTGAGTCTTGTTCCTAGGTGTCTGTCCTGCCTTTGGAGGCCTTACTAGTAGCATTGCTATTGCCAGCAACGTTTTTAGAATCATTGGATGGTGCACAAGTAGCCCTTATTGTGACAAGGTGGAGCTACACCTAGGGGAAGCATATCTTCTACCTTTCATCTTCCAATGGAGTAGAAGCCCTTGACCAACTCACATCAGGTTCTTTGTAGACTTTACGATTGGTTAAATTTTGCAGCCATAGTTTTCTATGGGATGGGTGTTACTACTATTCTTTGCTTCACGTATGGGTCCCTGTAACACAGGCGAGGTAAAGCATATGCTAAGAGTTAAATGGAAATTATGTTAAATTTTAGTTTGTTGAAACTTGCCATGTATATATACACTTTTTGCCATATTTGAATATAGAAGTCATTTATAATACTCTGGGTGTCTTTCAGGTTTTGCGTTGATGTTTTTGTTTCAGTTGTTGCTTGTTTCACGTTCTAAAACATTAAATAAAGTTATTTTGCTACATGAAAAAATAGGTGTCCTTTGACTGGTGGTACGATTTGGTTACTTCAGAATCAAGCCCTAATTAAATTGATACTGGTAAATTCAGTGCGAGAACTGCTTGGATAACACAATTAACTTTCTTTTTCTTTTTCAATATTTGACTATTAAAGACTCACTCAATCAATTATATGTGCCATGCCAGAAAGTGTGAGCGGTCATGACTCGCCACTTCACTCAATCACCAGAGTCTTGGATCAGCTCAGTGTTCCTATCTCGACCATGCCATGTGGCCAAGCCATCCAGGTATTTACTTCTCGGTCTTCCCCTTGGTCTGTTCCCTTCGATCTTGCCAGTTGTCACCAAGTTCTCCAATTCATTTCTTCTCATAACATGTCCAAAAAATTTTGACTGTTTACGTTTAATTTCTCTAATCAATTTACGATTTTCATTTGTCTCCTGTAGAACTTGGTCATTGTTTTTTCTGTCTGTCCATGGTATTCTTTGCATTTTCCTCAGAAACCACATTTCTGCAGCCATCAATTGTTTTTCAGCTTGACTGCTCATTGTCCAAGTTTCACATCCATGCAAAAGAACAGGCTCTATGTAGCACCTCAACACTCTTTTTCTTGTTTCAATTGACATCTTTTTATTGGTCAGTATGTTTTTCATCTTACTAAAGAATAACATCTAATGGCAGATGCCTTGAAGAGATTAGAACAAGAATCGCCATTGCGAAAGTAGCCTTTAGCAAGATGAAAAACATTCTGACCAATAAAATGATGTCAATTGAAACGAGAAAAAGAGTGTTGAGGGGATACATAGAGCCTGGTCTTTTGTATGGATGTGAAACTTGGACAATGTGCAGTCAAGCAGAAAAACATCTGATGGCTGCAGAAATGTGGTTTCTGAGGAAAATGCAAAGAATACCATGGACAGATAGAAAAACCAATGACCAAGTACTACAAGAGACAAATGAAAATCGTAGATTGATTAGAGAAATTAGACGTAGACAGTCAAAATTTTTTGGACATGTTATGAGAAGAAATGGACTGGAGAACTTAGTGACAGCTGGCAAGATCGAAGGGAACAGACCAAGAGGAAGACCGAGAGGAAAATACCTGGATGGCTTGGCCATATGGCATGGACGAGACAGGAACACTGAGCTGATCCACTACTCTGGTGATCGAGTGAAATGGCGAATCATGACCGCCCACGCTTTCCGGCATGGCACATGATTGATTGAAAGGCTACTTTTGCCATGGCAATTCTTGTTCTAATCTCTTCACGGCATCTCCCATCAGATGTTATGACTGTTCCAAGATAATTGTACCGATTCACTTGCAGGTGGTGGATGAAATTTTGAGGGCAGCTGACAGATAGTTGTTGGTTATGGTCTCAAATTTTGCAACGGCAGGCAGAAGATCTCTTTATTGGGACAATGGCTGCGGTCACCTGGCCAGTACAGTCGCTGCCAAGAAGGAAAGCAACAGCAAACTACCTTCTTTAGAAGTGCCTAGTTCATTATGATTCGCCTAAAGACTCAAAATTCAATGTAAATTGAGAAAGTATATGATTTAAAGCATAAACATAAATATCATCATCATCAAGTTGTTCAATTTTGGGTTGATTTTGAAGCTGACTAATAATTTTTCACCGAGCCACCGGAGCAAATTGTTTTGATGTCACAGGAGCAAATTGTATTGATACTACAGAAGTCTACAGGAAGCCTGTTTGGATCATAGCACCAAGAAATTTACTGTTCTTTCTATTTAAAGTTTAGAAATTGTGTAAATTAAGAACATGTCTTATTTCTAACTTATACATAAACATAATCATTGTCAAATTGTCAGCTCTTGGTCTGGCTTTGAGGATTCCTGGCGATGTTTACCAAATGTTTCAGTCGTCTGCTGCATACTCCAGTGCTGCATGTCTCCAGTGACAGACTTCTGCATGTCTGAACAATTAATGTTTTCCTTGGGTGAATTCTTTCTTGTTTATCAAAGATTTTGCCTTCCAGGATTCTCTTTCATAAATCATCAAGAGTTTCAGCCTTTGGGCTGGTCATGTATGGCGTTTCATTTATTTTAGTTTTCGAGCAATAAAGGATTGCTCAAATGTACTGAGGCAATAGCTATTAAGCAGGTCCAACCAACCAATTCTGTGCAGACAGAAAGACTTCATTTTAAATTTATGATTACCATGGGGATAACAATTGCTTCATATTCGAACAATATCAGTGACTGTGTTTTAAGTATTTCAGCCAAAGTATTCATTTATTCACGTCACATGATTTTTAACTGCAGTATGCACCTGATGAGATACGCGAAATATGTCAGGCAATATATCGTGCAAACTATTATTTGTATGTGTTTAACTTACAGCTGTGTTTTGCTTCAGGGATGTCCATTATGAGATTGAAGAACCACAGTTGTAATAAACATATCACAGGACATCTTAAACATAAAGGTGACACGTCCACCCTGACTCACTTGTACTTGGACATATCTTTCACATATGATCTGGTTCCATATGAATACGGAACATGTTATTGTAATGTTCATTAATTTCACTAGAGGAGATATGTTTATCATCATCATGTGCCATGCTTGACAGTAGGCAATCATGTTTCTCCATAGCCGTCTGTCTTCTGTGACCACTGATCGTCTCCCGTGCAAATCTGCCGACCCATTCATCATTTTGTCCCATGGTGAAGAAATCATGATGTTTTTATGTGAAATGTTTTTAAGCAAATATATTTTTATTGAAATATCATACAAAGTTAAATAACAAGGGCTAACAAACACATTAGTACAGGAGACAATCCAAAACCAGTGATATGTACTTAGTACTGTTGTTAGTTATATTCCTCTATTCTTTCTCTCAAAGTTATTTACTATGTCTTGGTTATTATGAATATGTTACACAGAACTGTAGCACCATTTCATATTGGGTATGTTCTTGTTTAAATCACCATTGCTAACAATAATGTGCACATGTTTCACTTCCCAGAAGTCATTGCAATATAAATGTACATTTCCATATATTAACTGTATCTGACAGGAGCATCAGTGTTCAGAATATGTTTACTTTACTAGAATTAACTATAATATGAATGTATTAATTCCCCTGTGTCAACTATGACATGTAACTTTCCCCAAAACACATGTTAAATTTCCCCAATGTTAGCTACTAGATATTGAATACCCCAGTTTTAAAATAAAAACCAAGCAGACTGGTGTTGTGAGTGTCCCTGTGGTGTTGTTATTTGTAATGTTTTACCATCCACTGTTGTACGTTTCTAGTACATTATCATCCAATAAGAAATTATGGTCAACTCCGAGAAGAAAGAAATACATTGTAACATCCAAATAATGGGAACATTCTTAAAAAGGTGAATCGGTACAACTAACTTGGGACAGTTACAACATCTGATAGGAAAAGCCTTGTAAACATTAGAGCGTGAATCATCAGTGCAAAAGTTGTTTTTTGCAAGATGGAAAACATACCAATAAAATGCTGCCAGTTAACAGTGAGAACAAGTGTCTTTAAGTGCTATATACAGCCTTTATTATTGTGTGCATGTGAAACATAGACAATAAACAAACATAAAATGTGAAATATCTAATGGCATTGGAAATGTGGTTTTTGAGGACATCGTAAAGAAAACCTTGGATGGACATCAATACGAATGAGGCAGTTATTTCAATGAAATCCATAAATTGGTTAGTGAAATTAGACATAGTCAAGATTTGTTGGGCTCAACATGAGAAGAAATAAATTTAAAAATTTAATGGCAGCAGGCGAACTTGGTGGGAAAAGAGCAAGGGAATGACAAAGAGATTTTTTGTTTACTTTTTTTGTGTGTGTTCGCATGCTTTTAACTCAAGAGTAGTTCACACACAACTACTTCTATTAGTGCTGGACTGAATTTTGCTTGTGGATTAGCTTTCCCTATTAACATTGTCCCTGGCCATCAGATGGACCCACTCTGACTTCAGAGGTACTTGTAATTTAGGTCCCAAAGTCACGGACGATAGATCAACATTTTAGTCCAACTGTCCGGTGTAGGGGTTGAACCCTTTACCTTAGCATCAGCACACCGGATGTTTAAGAACACATGTTCTTATCCATTCAGCCATGCTGACCTATAGACAGAGAGATAAATGCTAGGCCACATGGCATAATCGGGGCAGGAACACAGACCTGATCCGAGATTGGTGATCTTGAGAGATGGTCAACCCTGACCGCATAATCTTATCAGCATGGCACATGATGATGATGAATATTTACCATGTTTGTATGTGCAAATTCAGATCCTGCTTTCATTGTTACTGTTCATTTTATAAGGAGCGTTCATTTGAAATCTGTTCATGCCAAACTGACCAGTGAATAAAAGAGCAAGTGCTTATCCCATGATGCATAGGTTATTTTTCTGACCGTTGAGAAAATCACCAGGTTGATCCAAAATCCGTCCAAAGAAGCTCAAAGAGCAGTGATTCAGTTTCTTTCATTTGAAGGATGTCCACCAGTGGACCAGTAACAAATGTGTGTCAAAGACAACAGTGATAGACTGGGCACAAATGTTTCAGAAAGGACGTCAGTTCACGACAGATCTTCGACGGCCGGGTCAAGCGCATATCAGAAAAAAATTGTCGCCAAAATTGATGCAGCTGTACAGATGAACCGTTGTCGAAGCATGTGTTTGCTAGCGATAGAATTTGATGTGTCAATTGGGACAATTCAAAAGGTCGTTCGTAAGAAACTGCAATATCAGAAGGTGTGTTCAAAGTGGGTACTCATGGGGTGGTGTTTGAACCACTTGCTGCATTACAGAGTGGAGGGTGATGCATTTCTCTACCACATAGTGGCAGGCGATGAATCATGGTGTCACCACTTAGAGCCGAGCAGCAAAAGAGAGAGAGAGCATGCAATGGAAGCATGCTGGATCACCAAAAGCCAAACAATTCAAGTTACAGGTTTCCGCTGGGAAGGTTATGCTGAGCGCATTTTTTGATCATGAAGGGCTATTGTTAGCCGACTTTAAAGAACCTGGTCTCAACATCAAATCTACCCACTACTTGCAAACACTAGACAAGCTGCAAAACACCATCAAGAATAAACGACCCGGCATGCTTTCTCACGGTGTGATTTTGTTGCACAATAATGCTCGTCCGTATGTCGCAAAGATTGTGCAGGAAGCATTAGCAAGGAAGATGTGGGAAATTCTGCAACATCCAGCCTATAGTCCTGATTTGTCACCATGTGATTTTCATTTGTTCGGACCTCTAAAAAAAGCTCTCAAGGGGCAACGATTTCACACATATGCAGACGTAATGAACACGGCAAACACTTGATTCAGTGAGCAACTACATTCCTGTTTTGCAGATGGCATTCGCCACCTACCTAAGCAATGGGATGCTTGCCTGAATGCCTATGGCGACTTCTTATGACCAACCCATGGCGCATAATTCATTCAAAATGAATGCTTTGTTTAATTCTACCACACCTGTTAATGTTTCTTTCATGCTTTTGTAATAAAGCCATTGGAACGGGTTTCAAATGAACATCCCTAATAATTATTATTGGTGCAATTAAAACAAATCCTCTTTTATTCAACATGTGTGGTTTGCTGTTGGTATTACAATGTCTGTTATCATTTATGGCAGTGGGTTTTTGTATTTAATCATGCCAGTTGTGTAATTTTAAAATTATACTGGGCTTTCTTTTTCCTGCTTTGAAGATTTTGTATTATTTTTATACTTTATGTGCTGGTTGTCAAGTTTGATCTTTTTGTGTCCCGCCTTTGTGTTATTACATTTTATTGTGTGACATAGCTGGTCTTCCATCAGTTTGTTAAAAAAAAAGGAAAGGACCAATTTTACAAGCATTTATGCGTATTGGTTACGAGTATCTGGTGCTAGGCTCATATTATTATAGACCAGTGGTCAATCGATGAGTGATGTGGTCAATATCACACCGGCTGCCTTTACGTCCATTGATACTTGCTAGGCTGGGAGCCCAGGTCATTTTTTGTTAGAATCCAGCCAATGGAGATTAGAACACATGACCATTGGGTCAGCAGACAAGCATGCTAGTCCTTTCACCACCATCACCATATTAGCCACTTCACCACCATGCTAGCCACTTCACCACCATGCTAGCCACTTCATCACCATGCTAGCCACTTCTTCACCATGCTAGCCACTTCACCACCATGCTAGCCACTTCACCACCATGCTAGCCACTTCACCACCATGCTAGCCACTTCTTCACCATGCTAGCCACTTCACCACCATGCTAGCCACTTCATCACCATGCTAGCCACTTCATCACCGTGCTAGCCACTTCACCACCATGCTAGCCACTTCATCACCATGCTAGCCACTTCACCACTGTTCTAGCACTTCACCACCATGCTAGCCACTTCACCACTGTTCTAGCACTTCACCACCATGCTAGCCACTTCACCACCATGCTAGCCACTTCACCACTGTTCTAGCACTTCACCACCATGCTAGCCACTTCACCACTGTTCTAGCACTTCACCACCATGCTAGCCACTTCACCACTGTTCTAGCACTTCACCACCATGCTAGCCACTTCACCACCATGCTAGCCACTTCATCACCATGCTAGCCACTTCTTCACCATGCTAGCCACTTCACCACCATGCTAGCCACTTCACCACCATGCTAGCCACTTCACCACCATGCTAGCCACTTCATCACCATGCTAGCCACTTCTTCACCATGCTAGCCACTTCACCACCATGCTAGCCACTTCATCACCATGCTAGCCACTTCATCACCGTGCTAGCCACTTCATCACCGTGCTAGCCACTTCACCACCATGCTAGCCACTTCATCACCATGCTAGCCACTTCACCACTGTTCTAGCACTTCACCACCATGCTAGCCACTTCACCACTGTTCTAGCACTTCACCACCATGCTAGCCACTTCACCACCATGCTAGCCACTTCACCACTGTTCTAGCACTTCACCACCATGCTAGCCACTTCACCACTGTTCTAGCACTTCACCACCATGCTAGCCACTTCACCACCATGCTAGCCACTTCACCACCATGCTAGCCACTTCACCACCATGCTAGCCACTTCACCACCATGCTAGCCACTTCACCACCAAGGCTCCTGTCTAAATGCATATTTTAAAAAACACTAATTTTGAACACTGCTCTATAGTTGTCAAGTATCATCTCCTCACATGTCTGTGGTAACTACAAAACCTAGTGGAACAAGTAAACAGGCATAGTGCATGATGTGGCTTAGATATTAACATCCTAAACACGAAAACCATGATAATTAGCAGTGGAAAGGAAAGGTCATCAATGAACATCACAGTAAACGGGCAGATACTAGAACAAGTAATAAGTTTCTCCTATCTTGAACATGTAATAACAGATGATTACAGAAGTAAAACAGAAATCAAAAAGATAATAGGAATGGCCAAAAATGTTTCAGCAGCATGAAATCAGTATTAGCATCTATAGAGATTAACAGTGCATTAAAAATGAGAATTGTTAAATGTTACGTATATTCAATGCTACTGTATGGCGCAGAATCCTAGACATTGAACAAGCAAATAGAAAGTCGCATAGAGGCCCTGGAGATGTGGATATACAAATGAATATGTCATATTTCATGGAAACAAAAACGATCAAATACAGAGGTTCTAGAAAAACTGGGAATGAAAAGAGAGTTGATGAAAGGAATAAACAAGAGGCAAAGTGAAATATTTCAGCCATGTTAAAAGACATAACACACTTATAAAAACCATACTGGAGGGCAAGAGGTAGACAGCAATACAAGTGGGAAGATAACATCAAGAGATGGACGAACATCAGTCTGACAGAATGTACAGTCAGGGCGAGAGAAAGACAGTGTTGGAGATCCATTGCAGCCAACCTTCATTGTAGATACGGCACCTGATTGATTGAGTATGATCATTTTGTTGGGCATGAAGATATTCTGTTAACAATACAATATTCTGTTAACAATACAATATTCTGTTAAAAATGCTAACAGTAAATAACAGTGTACATGATTGTTTCTCGACATTTAGCACAATCAAGACTCCTCTACAGTAAACTATGCTGTTTCTTGGTGATGTCTCAGAAGTGTTTTTATTGCTAGAAAGTGTTTATAATTTGTTATCTGGCATGGTCTTGTTTCTTGTTTGAGCAATCTGTTGAGTCCAGAACCGACATCACAGCACTTGGGACATTCCCATATGTGCTCCATCCTCATCTTCAACAGCCAGTTAAGAGTCCCACTACTAATGGTACCATTAGCGTTCTGATTATGTGTCCGTCTGGCCTTTCCTCTGGGTCCTGCCATATTCCCTGGTCATTCCTTCCAGCACCATTCTCTCCAGACCGTGATGATCTACCAGTCTTCTACACTATACACAGGATCCCAAAGGGCCTCATCCATGTCAACCTTATCATGCCCCAATACCCCGAGCAGTGCAGACTCAGCCAATTTGTTTTCCCACTCATTAACACTGATCATCTGATGTGCCACTGTCAAAGAATGAAACAGTTCAAACATCAAACAAAAGTGTCTATAAATCTGTCAACAAATCCATAAAGGGGCTAAAAAGTCTTACAGCAAAAGAAATAGCACCACAAAAGTGAACTTGACTTGGTATTTTGGTTTTTTAATAGGATGGTAATTGTCTTGTATGTTTACAGCATCATCCTCATTTGCCACCCTGAACATTCAGGTGAATCATGAGCCTCTACAAACGTATCCTGTATTGTGTTTTTGTCCGGGTTGATTTTCTGGGCAATTTTACGTTCAGTAGGTTGCTATTGCTTTCTGAAAGAGAAGTCAACATTTATAGTCCAACTTAATGTCGGTGTAGGGATTGAACCTCCTACCTCACCATCAGCACACTGGAAGTTTAAAAGCAAGTGCTCTTAACCTTTCGGCCACATCAACTGCCTCATATGTTCATTGTGACTGACCACTGGTCATCTTCTGTGCCACTGTCCCATGTTCATTGTAACTGCCGTACTGCGATTAAGAACAATGAACGCAAACATCTGTAACTTTCAATAAACAACGTGAACTTGATCAAACGTGCAACGGTCCAGGGAATTCTGCAGTACAACAAAGTCCAGAAACATAATCAATGTAGCAATTAAGTACTCGAAGCCGGTCGACGCAATAATAGAGGCAATATTTATTTGCCGGAGTCGAACAGGTTACAGATTCACAATTCAATACATCAGTTCCGATTTATAATTACCATGCCTGTTATGGCCAGGCGGGACGGTAAAGAAACATTGTTAAATCTTAATCGTAAACGATCGAAGATATTAAATATCTATAATCATAATGCCCCGGTGCTTCTGTCCTTGGCTATCCTATCTATGCCTCAGCCTGTTTCACTTGCTGAGTCCCGTTCCAATATTGTCGCATTTGTTCGTAGCTTTCTGGTCGATATACATCTTGCATTAATAGCCTCGTTCTTCTTTCTAATATCTGTTGGCCATCGGAGTAAGTGTCCAGCCAGTATATAAGTTCTCTCCTTGCTGAGAATTGAATCGAGCTGCCTCGTCGTTCAAGCTCCAAAATCTGACTGTTTGTTGTTGTTGACAATGTTATTTGGTTCGCGATTTTCTCACTAAGTTTACTTTGCGTCATACCATCTGCGCTGCTACTTGGCAGTAACTTACCACTGGCCATCTTCTGTGCCACTGTCCCATATGTTCATTGTAACTGACCACTGGTCATCTTCTGTGCCACTGTCCCATATGTTCATGGTAACTGACCACTGGTAATCTTTTGTGCCACTGTCCCATGTGTTTATTGTAACTGACCACTGATCATCTGCTGTGCCACTGTCAAGCTATCCAGCATGTTCTCACTCTCTGTGGACCTCTGTCTCTAACACATTCGATCTTCCTGGCTGCCACAACCTTCACCAGACCATCTCATCTCATGTGATAAGATAGGACAGCTGGCTTGTCCTGATATGTGCAATCAAATGTTTGATCATATATCCTGACTTCCGCGTAAAGATGAACACAAAGAAAGAAAAACGGTGAATGGAGGAGCCAAAAACTCGGATGACGAGTAAAGGAGACAGAAGCAATATGGACTGATAATAGAATTTCACACTGAAAGACGAATGAGTGAGATAGAACCAAATAAATAAATCTCTCTCACTCACTCACACACACACACACACAGTCGGTCTCTCTTTAAGATTTTTTTTTTTTTAAATTCGCATATCCTTTTACAGGATATTGGTCAACAGCAGCATCTTTCAGCTGCTGTTGATTTCTGGCAAGATTACGCTCAGTAGTTTGCCATTGCTTTCTGAGCGGCCAGCTCAGTTATCCCGCAAGTCACTAGCGGGGAACGAACGCTCCCAGTTCTTGCCCGCTACGAGACTGTGTGATAAACGGGATTACGGAGGAAGTGGTGTAACCCCTCGGCCAGAGAGACCGGCCTCTCTAGGATATAGACTGAAAATACAATTTCACATTGAAAGACAAATGAGGGAGATAAATCTCTCTCTCTCACACACACACAAACACACAATGTCTCATCATTCGTGATAAACGGGATTACGGAGGAAGTGGTGTAACCCCTCGGCCAGAGAGACCGGCCTCTCTAGGATATAGACTGAAAATACAATTTCACATTGAAAGTCAAATGAGGGAGATAAATCTCTCTCTCACACACACAAACACACAATGTCTCTCCCTCTCTAAGATGTAGACTGAAAATAGAACATAGATGTCACCTCATAAATTACTGTGTAAACAATAACTTGAACCCAATTTTCTTGCCAGCGTGGCATACTGGGGATATGGTGCGTGAGACATTTTCATCACCAAATGTCAATACAGGAGTCATGTGGTCTGAATCAAGTAGACCCAACTTATTGCCAGAACCTTTGGTACATTGTCTAGGACTGGATCAACTCCAGGGTCATTGAAAGATGAACGATAGAGATAAATCTATCACACACACAGATTCTCTCTCTCTCTCAAACAGACTGAAAATAAAACTTCACATTAAAAAATGAATGACAGAAATAGGTCTATCACATACACAGATTAAGTCAGTCTCTCTCTCTTGAAAGATGAATGAGAGAGATAAATCTATCAAACATACACACACACATTTCTCTCTCCCTCTCGCATATGCACGCATGGGTAAGCATACACATACATGAAACAATAAAACAATCGCCCAATACAAATTACCAAAAATATAACCACTTTTATTTTCTGAAAAGTCACACAAGCTTGACATACTGAAATCCCCACATACCAATTCAAATCAATCAGATGTGCTGAGCTCTTACAAAGTGAAGGAGTTTCTACAGATCCTTGGAGATTCATGAATCCCTACTGCTTGGCTTTCTTTCTTTGTCTTTAGATATTTGTATAGCTAACCTGTAATGTCACCTCATAAATTACTGCATAAACTTGAGGAAGCCAATTTTCTTGCCAGCGTGGCATACTGGGGATATGGTGCGTGACACATACTTTCATCACCAAATGTCACTACAGGAGTCATGTTGTCTGAATCAAGTAGACCAACTTATTCCCAGAACCTTTGGTACTTTGTCTAGGACTGGGTGAACTCCAGGGTCATGCAGCCACTTCCCCCAGGTGAACTGGAACCAAGAACTACTAGGCCTGCAAGCAAGCATATTAGCCACTACACAATGATGGCTCCCGATAAATTATCATAATCTTAAATTTGCAATTAATCATGTATCTGTGACAGCAGATCCGGTTGATTTGAAATGATTATAATAATATACGGCATATATACATACACATACATTATATTATACTCCCCATTCTAGTCTCTTAATGAGGACACCAAACACACTAGTTTCCAATGACTGTATTTACCTGTCAATTGTGGTCACTCAGTCAACATTGAAACAACAAATGGACAAGTTAACATGCCACCAGTTCAAATAAACAAATATAAAAAAAACAACAACAAATAACATTACAGATCTGCATGTGTCATGTCTTTTAACAGTCAGATTTGAAGTTTTTAAGAGGTTACTCAACAGCGGTTATAACTATTATGCATTCAAATGATATTTTCAGATAAAGACGCTATTTTTCAACAGCGACGGAATGTAAAGGGCATACATCGTGGCTTGGTAATTGCACCAAAACAGAGGTTAGTTAAAGAATAAAGGCAAGAAGATCCACTTTGTTACACCGAGTTTTATCCCATATGGCTGGATTTCTCTTTGCAAAGTAGCTAGTCGCATCACACAGTGCACCAACTCTGTAGCTCTGGCAGCCTATTATTCCCGAGGTCTTTAAAACAAACTACACGAGTGAACCGAATGATGGAGTCCAACAATGAACCCACAACCTTCGCACCACGAGGTGCTGGCTCATCAAAGTGCTATATTACACTAGCATGACAAATTCTGAACAGAATTTAACCACAACATACTTTTAAGTCTTTGCTTTCAATATGCAACAAAACTGTTGACCTGAAACTCTTGAAAGTGACCAGTTCTTGCAGATGAAATGATGACTTGCACAAACAGCACACAGGACAAGTCTAACCCCAGGCAGAACAAAGCAATAGCTGATGGATGCATGCACGCATCTCTTCACTGCTTTAGGCCAAATGGTGAGAGCTGCTAGAATTATATCAAGTGTTCCTCCGAAGTCGGAGAGTATCTGCCTGCATGGCGAGGAACCACCAGTCTGCACTACCAATAAGCCAAATATGGGACAACGGATACTCACGCAAACCTCAGGTCCTGGTATGACATCACATTGATGTTTGGACAACAGGGTGTCTTCATCCGACATACAGGACTTCATGCTGGAGTTCACAGCCAGCGAACGCAAGCAAGCAATATCAAGTGTGACAAATATAAATGAACAAACGTGAGAGTGCCATACAAACAAGCAGCTTAAGTACGGATGTTTGTCATAAAGTAAGACTTTCAACTGCCCAAGCCCAGCCAAGTGTTTACACAAAATACAGCTATCTGGCTCGGCACTGAGTGTTTGATGATGAAGGGAACTGAAAGCTCTATTTCATCAAGTTGTGACCTTTGTGTGAAACTACCTAATACTTCATATCTTTACGGTACTAGTATAGGTTTATATTTACCCTTGCATTTCTCACATAGTGTTATGGTGTATTCCCTTAGTGAATTTAGACAAAGAAGTAATAAACAATAGGCTGCACAATTTGTTGCCTGGCATATTTAACACAGTATGCACCCGATGAGATGCCACAAAATATGCAGGCAAAACGTTGCGCAACCAAATATTTACTGTTTCTGTTTAAACAGTGCCAGTTAAATTTGCTATTTAATTATTATATTATTTTACTTTTCACTAAAACTGGGGGAAATATGTTACTTGTACGTACGACAGACATAATTTGCCTTTTTTTTTGGGTCAAACTGTCGAGTAGGTCTCATTATAATTTTACTAATTTCTCTATTGAGTTTAGCTTCATTAACAATCTTTCATTACTTTATGTCTATAATGTCTTAAAGATGTTTATTATCTTCTTTCTAAACAAATGTAAATTATCTCTCTGTGTTTGTAACTTATCAGTGACATACATATATCATCATTATCATCTTCTCCAAGTTTAGTCTTTAGCAAACTGGTGATCATAGCCCCATATCCTCTCTGTCATCTAACATGGTGATGACACTCAGTACTGTTTAGCTTATATTATTAATTGCCCTGCTGTTGAAGCTTCCCACACACATCATTCTGCTTTATTCTGCCTCTTGTTTAGTATCTTGCCCATATAAGGCTAATTTCTCTATTTCACCTCTAATGTTGACATGACTCAAGTATCATTTGTCTTTCCTTATGGTTGTGATTAGTGACCTTGTAACACCCGCAGCTCTAAGTACCTTGTGGTTTGTTTTCTTCTCTGCCCGCGATATTCTCAACACTTTTCTCAGAAGGGGTTAGGAGAAATGAGAGAGTTGATTCGCTAGCTTCAAAAGTACCTATCATTGAGACATTGAACATGGCAGAGGGGATATACTGTCAGCAATAAATGACAGCTTAATACACAGGAACACATCTGTTGATAATTCTCCATTATGGCTGTCTGAACGGGGAGTTTCGAACTGGTCACAATGACTGCAAGGATAGCTCTGTGTGTAGCTAACTAGCCCACAACATAACATCCACACCCTTCTACTTCTGCTACAAGATACAGAGCATTTATAGGCTTGGCCAAATTGCATTGATTTACATTCTTCATCATAATCTTAATCGCAAACAATTTGTCAGTGACTTGCAACTTAACAGTTAACATTTGTTTCCATGATATATTTGACAGACTTTTATTGCAGACAACTTGCTGCATTTTATCAGTTATATTGTGATATCATTATCACTCAGGCATCACTCTTGACAAGCATATGACAATACATATCATCCAGATGGTAATAAACTCTACACAAAAACATACACAGAGCTTACATATAGTTCACATTTAGTACCGCTAATTCTGTTCTATTCTGGCTTAGGATCTTCAATAAAAATGCTAACTACCTGTAAATTGGCACCTTATTTAGCCACCTTATCCTTTTCACTTTATATGTGAGTAGTTTTTCCCCCCATCTAGTATGTAATAATTGAAAATCATCATAACAATCTTTAGCAAACATCTTAACTGTACAGAAGAGACAGACAGCATTCATTGAGTAATAATAACATTTTGTTTAAAAGTCAATCAAATCAACCCATAACACAATCATGAAGTACCATGATCAACACTCAGTTAAGCCTAACCATCACACTCAGTTAAGCCTAACCATCAAAGTACTTCATGGGACAAGCCATCTACTTGGCAGTGCTCATGTCCTGTCCAAGTATAACATGATAATAATGGTTGTGAATAAACGAGAAATAACATGATATATATAAATAATTCTTCTTGTGTGAAGCACAAGGGTGTTTGAAATTACCCACCATAATGAATTAGCAAACTTAAAGCTAAATAAGAAAAATAAATAGCATATCATGAAAATAAACATCAAACATGGCTTCTTCCCTCAATTCTCTCCTCTTTCAAAGAAAATGTGCCACATCTAGGTGTGTGCACCTAACTCAGAGCTCAGCGTGTCTGTCTGTAGTATGCATTTGTGTAAGATTAACTTCCTCTAGGGACATTCCAATCAACACAGGAGGCTCTATCTATCCTTGGGATGGGTTTCCTTTCCTAACAATTTTGCCAGAAGCTATGGCCTTATGGCCTGCTCTTTGTAATTTCCAATTGCTATGGGTCTCACTACCCCCAGAGATCAAAGCGAAGGACATCATTCAAGACCGATGACTAGAGAAACATTTTCTAGCCCTATGCTGGGACCACAAAGGTATAGTGGTTAGTGTGCCTGCCTGCCAAGTCAGAGGTCAGGGTTCAATCCCCAACAGAAGCATGATTATCCGTTCCCATCACTACAATTCTGGGGTAGACTCGGCCTCATATAAATGGGCTCCCAAGACACGTTCAGAATTGTTTTGGAAGGTGGGAGGAAGGTAACTGGCCACCCACACCTCATATATCATAGCCTAGAATATGTGAAGGCCTAAGGCTTCACACCCCAAGGACAGTATCTGTCATGGGGGTTGCCTTTACTGTCTTTGCTGGCTGCAAACCTGGCAGCTTGTGAACCAGAGCTAGACAGCACAACCCCTCAGCTACAACATCCACTTGTAACACTATTCATCATCATCAAGTGCCATACCAATAAACGTGGGTGGTCATGTTTCACCATCTTACATGATCACCAGTTGTGATCAGCTCTGTATTGTCAAAATGTTGCATGTCCTTTGCAGGTCGTTGCCACCAACCCCAGGTTGATTTTCCAGGCAATTTTACTTTCAGTAGTTTGCCATTGCTTTCTGAACAAGAAGTCAAGGTTCAAGTCCAACTTACTGTTGGTGTAGGGACTAAATGCTTTACACCGCCATCAGCACACCGGACAGTTCTGATCCTCTTGGCCACATCAACTTACTTTCTACTAACATGACTACTTCCTGACATTTCCAGCAATCTGCAACTTTGGCATCAGTATGAACGTCTGTGATTACACTGTAATGCTTCACCACAAATGGACTGATGCCTGAAATTCTAACTTAGAGCCAACTAATTTATTTAAAATAAACTGAATTCAAAACCTGACTTGTTTAGAGCCAGAATATGTCAGGCTGTATACATATTACACTGTTCCTTCTTCCTTCACAACACTCAACCATATCTCAACATTCACAGCTGAGATCATTTACCGTAAGTGTATTAGGTATACAGTGCTAGCCCCAATCTTGTATAAACCAGTTGGCACTTCATGGGTGACGTGATCAATAACACATCAGCCACCTTTACTTCCCGTCACAGTTGATTGTACCCATTTTTGGCTGGGTGGACTGGGAGGGAGCTCAGGTCATTTTGTTTACCCCAGACTCCAGAAGGATTTGAACACATGACTACAGGGCTGGCAAGCAAGCGTGCTAGCCACCGCATGACCACAGCTTCCTGGTTTTTAGAAGTATCTTTACATACTAATTGTTCTTTCCCCGGGGGCATCATACGCCACTAAAATACTAGGAGGTGCCGGCAAAGAAAAGAATTTTTTAAAAGTTCTCCAAGCAAGATTTAAGCAACAAGATGCAACAAAGGCTGTTAAGTGCTACAGTTTCGCTCTGAATCAAGTTGACAAAAATGGCAGAATGTTTAGCAAATAAATAATATAAGAATGAACAAACAAAATGAAACCACTTCTCACTGCAGGCCCATAACTTACATAAAATACACAATCACTCTCTCTCTCTCTCTTACACAGAGAGAGAGAGAGAGAGAGAGAGAGAGGGAGAGAGGAGAGAGAGAGAGAGAGAGAAGAGAGAGAGAGAAGAGAGAGGAGAGATGAGAGAGAGAGACGAGAGATCGAGAGGAGATGAGAGAGGAGAGAGAGAGAGAGAGAGAGAGAGAGAGAGACAGACAGACAGACAGACAGACACAGAGGGGTCACATTCCAGTTACTTGTCCTTAAGAGTTTTAGTAAACTATTGCAATTTATGTTATCTTCATATCTGTTCTAGATCTTATAAAAAACATTTCCAAATAGTTTTATTATTAAACTCATATTAACTGTAACCTCCCAGAATTAGCTACTTAATTTATGTGAACAGTATCAGTAATAAATAATTCTGGCATTCCTAAGGATTACCAGGTCTTACAAATATAAACATAATAAGCTAACATTGACAAAACAGCAAGTTTCAGTCACATTCTTGAAAAGGCAAACTTACATTGTGAAGACTTGCTGGCGATACAAGAACACAACAGGAAGTTGGTACATTTTCTCACATTATAAAGATAATGATCAGTTTGGCTGACCAAGTGAAGAAAGACAGTCAAGCGGAACACAGGGATATCTTCTATGCATATTACTGTTGTATATCTGTTAAACTGTTGTAAATAAATGTATTAAAGTAGTAATGTCTTGCTGCACATGTTGATTTGGCATTATGATGCGAAGGAAGGAAAAGTTTAACTTATTATTTCCGTTCTCCATAATTTTACTACATCAAAAGTTTACAGACAATCTATGTATAGTTATTGGCAGATTAAGCTTTTCTGTCTCTTTTTGCACTCCTTTACTTCTGTGAAGGATAGAAGAAAATGTAGATCTGAAGATGTTCTACATTTGGGGTAAAACAGTCTCACGTAAAACGACTGAAGCAAGAAGATAACATATGTCATTGTTGTCACGATGTCATCATGAGATCCCCAATACAACTATTATTAGCACTTCTCTGCACATCAAACATCTTGGATCATACCAGTCTTGCCAGGAAACATGATAATTTCATCATATTGCTACCCCATGATCATTTGAGACTGAAGATCAATATATACATAGGGTATTTTTAGACCTGTTAATGTTTATTGTTATACTTAAAACATCATTTTATTTCCATACTTCATTATTGTTTTCTATGTGTGTATGTGCACACATACACACACAAAAACTATATTTGCTTTTTTATAACATTTAATTACAATCTTATCATTTAATATCACAGTTATATCATTCTCATTACATTCACTGTTGGTTCATTGTCATTTTTGTCTGAAGAAGGCCCTACGGAATGAAGTGCAATGTATGCCACCAGTGTATGTTACTTTTCCAGGATTAATAACATGCTTGTTCCTGTGTATTTGTACCAAGGAATGCTTGTATGATGAGACTTGCTAAGTGGAGTTTCCCCTCTCAGGCATAGAAATATCACCAATTATACAAAATCACACATTTACAGGGTACAAAACACATATTTCACAACTAATTGACAAACTGTAAAAAACTCTCCCTTACAATAAATCCTTTCATCTACTGTCTAGCACAAATCATGCATACACAATCTATCTACATATCTTCTTCTTATTTATCATTTGTCCTGAAAAGAACAGTTTTCCTTACATATACAGCTCCCAAAAAAAAAATCATAATTAACAATGTGTTTGAGCAATAACAATCAGAGCCTAGTCTGGTCTTACTAGCATTCTAGGAGTCGTGCAGGTGTAGTGGTTGAGGCACTTAATCTATCGACCAATATGGAGGGTCCTGGGTTCAAATTCTCAGCCAGTGCTATGGTTGCATATTTCCCAACCAGTCCAGCTTTGAAGCCACCAACCTGGCCTCATAAAATGAATACCAAGGATTTCTCTGCTATTATAAAGCAGGCTGACATCTAGTCATCAATGAATGTCTATGTGGATGTGTAATTCAGAACCCCGAACACATCCGGCAGGATTACCCAACTAACAGAGATCTTCGCTGCCAGATGTGGCCAGTTATGGGGCCTCTGCATGGCCAGAGAGCATTAAGCTGCAGAAGGTGCTCCCACTCTGCCCCGGAAATGTCCATGGACTTCATTCTGGCAAAGAACTGCAGATATTGCATGATCTATGAGAAAGAAGAACTCACCATTTGGTCATAGGAAATATGGGCCTAATATAGTAACTTCAATGCAGCATGTAAAATGGCTTACTTTACTTCTTCCCTTGCCTTTCACCTATCAACGGGACATAGGTCATTAATCAAGTACAGACTAAGCCCTTTGTAGACTTATTCAAGATTAGTTGGATTTTGCAGCTAAGGTTTTCTATGAGATGAGGTAGCAACCACCAGTGTGGGTGTAGATGACAAGGGGAAACCACAACATATCTTCCCAAAAATTAGTTTATGAGCAGGATCACAAATCTGGAATGGAGGAGTGACATGTCAAGAAACTTCATACTGTTCTGCAAACTAAATAGCCTGGCACGAAACCACTTACCTAGTGCTCTTGACACCACTGCAGTGTATGGTAACTAAATGATATGTTTATTTTTTTCTGCTGTTCATTACAACTCCTTGGTGGAATTTTGTTCACAAATGAAATTTGAATGCACATTAAGAAAAGTAATAATCTCAGCACTGTATATTTTTATAAATTAAAATATAATAAAACATGTTTAAATAACCATTTTCACACACAAAAAGACATGAAGACAAATCTGAGGGCAAAGAGACAAATCGTAGGAAAAGGGGTATATGAGTGGTAAGTAAAGGCAAGTGAGAACAGGAAACTATGTGTATCAGTATCAAAGATGACACAAATATATATTTGTTTGAACTCTGTCAGATAAATCAAATTCAAACAAGATAAAATAGTAACTTACACAAATCAAGTATATAGTTGCAAATACACTGGGGTATGTATGCTACACAGAAAAGAAAGTGAAGGAGGATCTTACAGAGGTTGCTCTCTGGCTGGAATAATAAACTGTCCAAACTTCTTACAGGTTATACCCTGGATGTTGCAGACATGGAAATTGTAATCATTTTAACGACACCTTGTAAGCCAACTTCTAGAGGTTCAGAAACAACCGCAATACCCGCAATGAGTAAGAACGATGATTCAACTTCAACTTTCATGTGATATATTCTTTATAATTACAGAAAGTTAGTTTATATTTTCCTCTGGAGGGTAAGATTTGTTTATGTTTTTAGTATATAAAGTTTGGTTATAGTTTTCACCAGAGATACATTTCTTTGTTTGTTTTTTTTTAATGATTTTTTTTTTTTGCACGTGAGTGGTTCTGCTTTTTTCTTTCTTTCAAAATCAGGGAAACTGTTCAGTTTTTCACTTAGAAAAGACTCATTACGTTTTTCATATAAAAGTTACAGAAATTAATTTTATATAATTTGTTTCCACTTATATTCTTTCTTTTGTATGTTATCCTTTCCCTGTTTGAATAATTGTGTTGAATGATCACGTTACTCAAGGTTGTCAGCCAGGAATGAATTTTCTCTAAATACATGTCAATGTATGCTATAACAAGCTGATCTAGAAAAATGTGTTCTGAAACTGAGGTTCTAGCATGTACATCATTAAAATGTTGTATGGTTGTTAGGGAAAAGCAGTATAAGAATTGAAATGAAGCAGGGAATAAACCGATACTGTCTGTATTAAAAATGAACTGATGCTAGTCAATACAATGTTTCAACAGCATCCTAGATAGCTATTAACCTGGACACCACCAGATGGAAATACCAGAAACCAAATAGACTATACAACAATACTTATGATTGACAGGTGTACACGCTCATACAGGTCCAGACACTTGATTTGAGGCCGTCAGCTGCGGGATATGGCTGAACGCCTCTAAGTCAAATCCCATGGATGTTAGGGTCTGGCTACCACTCACCGTCTGCTCTTGGAGGTGAGATTCACCTCCTGCTCCTTGGAGGTTTGATGCTGAACCCCCAACATCTGCAGCCTACCTTGTTCCAGACATACTGGTTATCCTTTCCTCGGGAGTAAACAAGGCAAGGCCGAGAGCGGGAACATGCTGCATGGGCAACACATGATCTCTGAATCCATGCCCAGGCATTGTGCGATGGAATTCTGGCCCAATTCTATCACACTTTCGTCTGTAAAGATGGCAAGGTGCCACTCACAACAGTGACAGAGAACAAGCATGACACCAGCAAAAGCCCTGCCCAGTGCTGATTGAAGCAGTTACCATGAGCTACTAATGGCAGTATGAAATGTTAATCTCAGAAAACTGACTGACGAACCAAAACCAGTTCCCTAAGACACCAGCAAAATACCAGAAGAATATGAAGTAGAAGTGGTTAAACAGTTAAAAATATTGATGACAGTCCAAGAAGAGATGACAACGAATGCAGCATAAAAATACCATCACTTAGAAAACACTCTACAGTCAGCAAAAGGCAGCTGTGAGATCATGCGATGATACAACCGATTGGTTTGGTATAGAACAGAGAGCTAAACAAGGTTCCCTTTGGCCCCCTTATCTGTTTTAACTTATATAATGACAACATTATGAAGCATGTTAGAGAAAATATTGACAAGGAACAATACGATCCCGTCATAATTCTAGGAATAAACATACCTGAAATTTGATGTACGGACAACACGATGTTACTATTAACAACACAAACGACAAATGAGAAACTAAAAAGTCAATGCATAAGCAAAAGGGTAAAAACTTATCTCAATGAAACAAAACCAAAAACAATAACAAACAATGCTAACCTGTTCATAACAAAATAATATTAATATCGAGAATAAATAAGTAGCCTACTGTTATTATAGAAAACCAGGTACAATGCACGAATAAATTGTAAAAAACAAACAAAAATAAACAACAAGAAGAAAGTCCCGAAACAGCCTGCTATGGATCTGTAATTTGCAAGAGCCATCACATTTAGTAGGCCTGATTGGAGGAATAGGTTGCCAGTCTTTTCTCCACTCAGCGAGGTGGTGAATGCAGGCGTCCAACCTTCACCCAAACTTGCTCGTCACATCAGCATAGCTCCCAGCAACTATGGTAACACCCGCATACTGATAACATCAGGTCTATCAAAACATCTGTTAACAAACACCACAAAACAAATATTTTGCATAGAATTTAAAGTGTTATGATAAGCACATAAGTTCTTTTGTCTCTCTCAAGTTTCATACATGAGGCCTTCAAGATTCATGAACCCATTCTACACCAAGAAAATCACCACACTTGGGTTAGTTATTCCTTAAATTACCAAAACACTTTAAGTTTTATTAGAAAAGGTGACATTTTGAGTAATCTATTAACATATAGTGAATTGTTTGGGTTAGAATGAGTCTAGAAAATTGAGTTTTTACATCGCAGTCAGAGTATAATGTATGATGGGCGGCCTGACACACAAATAAAAAGCAAAATTAAGATAGTACAGTAAACACCTCAATTTTTAGACTAATAAGGAGAAATAATTTCAAAGTCCATAAAATCAAATGTAACCTAGGGAATTTTTTTTATTATTATTGTTTTTAACAAAAAGATGGCTAATATGCAGTACTCAACAAAATGAAATAAATTATAATAAATAACTGCAAAAGTACTTAATAAATAAAGGTTGATTAAAAAACAGAAACACTTGGTATATAATTTGATCACATGATAGTGTGAGGCAGATTGAGAGCAACACAAAGTAAGTCTACACCCCACTAATCAAAACACACTGGATATGAAATGTGTATAGTGCTGCATTTAATATTTAAAAACAAAACATTATTTTCTAAAATTAAGAATTAATATATATTATACTATTAATTTGTCTGTATCCGAAATTTTTTATAATGTCGTTCATTAAATCGAGGGTGTTTCTGTACCTGAAAGCAACAAATACTTCTGCATATCTACCGGTGACAAAATGTTATAATAAAAAGAAGCTTCTTGATAGAAATAGCTGTACCACAGATATATCGGCCATGCATTGCAAACAATTGAAAAACTATGAAAATTTAACATTAGTTTATATACATGAGATAACAACGATTGGAAAAAAACATGTAACTACATGAGTCAAAGGTAAATCACTAATAGACAAAGTTTTTGCCGGTGGCTGTTTGTTCCAGGGATGGCATGACTTCCTCAACATTACTCTTTAACTGGGAATACTTGACATCCTTGGATCTCTGCCGTCCACCTCTTCCACTGTGTCGTCCTTCAATGATGAAAGCCAAAATCTGCAAAGATAGAAAATGGCCAGATTATCAATCAGAAAACTGTCATGAGTAAATCTATGATAACAGAAATGGCCAGACTATCAATCAGAAAACTGTCATGAGTAAATCTATGATAACAGAAATGGCCAGATTATCAATCAGAAAACTGTCATGAGTAAATCTATGATAACAGAAATGGCCAGATTATCAATCAGAAAACTGTCATGAATAAATCTATGATCACAAAGGTGCTACACTTGTACGTCTTTTGCAGAACTTTGCTCTAACCACAGAAGCCTCTCGATTTCTTGCGGTTTCTCCAGCCTCTTGCATCCTTATGCCAACGGTGTCTGCAATGTCCAGTGTCAATCTTCATGCTGCTCAATCACTGCCACTTCTATCAAGAAATTGACATTACATCTCCTCAATGTAGAGGATGGGAGACACTACAGTGTGGCAAACGCAGCTCTGGGGACCAAGTATCCTAGAGATATGTGGACACCTCCAGGGTGCACTTTGCTGTTAGCGGGAGTTCCACAGACAAGGGTACTTACTTACCTTGGCAGTCCAAAGCTTAATAAAGGCTGTGGACATAGTTCACAGCATGTGGATGTGGAAAGTGAGGGGAAGCTACCACATTATGCAATTAAAGACACTGAACATAGAAGTCTGTACATTCAGACATGACGTAATCTCATTAATAAAACTAACATTTCACATTTAAAACTGAAAAATCAATGAGCCTTCCTTAAAGATCAGAGTAGCATGGGTGGAGACAAACTATAAAAAAACAAAACTCTGATGTGACATGCTAGTAACCTGAATAATCTAACTAGAATTTCACACATAAAACTAAAAACCAATTGCATGTCCTTTGCACAATATCGCAATCATATCCAGTCCCTATTGGCTGTTCCTGGTTTAACCAGGCTATGTTCAGTAGTTTCCCATTCTATTCTGAATGAGAAGTCTAACATTTTTAAGTCCAACTGACCGGCCCGTAAAACAATCCCGCTACACCATCAGAAGAGAAAGTTTAAACATAATAAAACAAATAATGAAACTAATGGACAGGACTTTTCTAGAATAATCATTGAGCATGATTTATGGAGTAGAGCGAAGTGGAATGGTTAAGAGTGTTTCTAGCTTAATGAAACATTTTAAAATGTCTAATAAACTCAGTTGTGCAATCCAAATTACACAAAACATGCTATAACAGTCAATCATGACCTCACTCTAAAATAATAAAATTGAGGGGGCTGAGTGATCAAGGTATGGTGTCCGCCTCGAGTGCTGGAGGTCCCGGGTTCAGGCCCCAATGAGGACCGGGATTTATTTTTAAAAAATCCATGTGGACTTTCAGTAATTAAATTCCCCCCAGTCTCTGGGTAGTGAGATCGGACGCCCATGTGTATTGTTGCACACGTAAAAAATCCCTTGGCTGTTGGAAATTGAAAAAGAGTAGCCTAACGGCGCTGCCCGGGCAAAATTTCGAGTTAAAAATCTACCCAAAGTATTTCAGGATCCTCGCCGATGCAACAGAGTTCGTGCATTGAGCTCAGGTTTGAGTTAGAAGGAAAACGGAGCACTTATGGGTTAAACCAGTGTGCCGTGATGTTGATCCAACGACTAAACTAAACTAAAACAAAATTGAAAGTGTGGCAGTAAATAAAAGTCATTTTATGTTATCCAGACTGAAAACTGGTCAGAAATTGTTTTGACAAGACCTCTCTATAAATCCAGCTTCATGACTGCCCATAAATATTGCATGTCCTTTGCAGGATGTTGCAATTAACCCCAACCCCAGATTCATTCTCTAGGCTATTTTACATTAAGTAGTTTGCCAATGCTTTCTGAATGAGAACTAATGTTAAGTCCAACTGACTGGTGTAGGCCTGATCCCACTACCCTGCCATCAGCACAGTGGAAGTTTCAGAGTTGGAGCATTCTTATCCTTTTGGCCACGTCAACTGCTACCCATAAGCTTATTCTTAGGAAATTAATGTGGTGATTTCCCCTTGTTTCCACATTCACATAAGAGACTTAACATACTGTTTGTGAAGCTCTTTTATTTGATTAATCTGTATATTTTCAAGTATCTAGGAAGTATAATATCAAATGGCAAATCAGAAGACGAGATTGAAAATAGATGCAATAAGGCAAACCAACTCATTTGAAAAATGGCACCTATGTTACCAATGCCAAACCTGGACAATGACAGAAAAAGAGTAAAGAAAAATCGCAACAACAGAAATGAGATTCCTGAGAAGAATACTCAATGTATCAAGAAGAGATACGATCAGAAATGAAGAAATCAGGACTAAAGTGCATTAGATTTTATTAGAAAGCAGCAAGTCAAATGGTTTGGCCATGCAAGTAGGTTACCAACTAACAGTATACCACAACAAGCAATGATGTACAGACCAGATGGAAGCAGAGGAAGAGGCCGACCACGTAAACATTGGACGGAGGGAATAGCAGAGTCCATGGTAATATCGATACATGACGCCCATAAGCGGGCACTCTCCCGCATTTATACTTCACCTCGACACCGCAAGGTACAAGAGGAACATGATGAGATGAGATGAGAATCTTTATATTTTTCTTCTGTTAATACCATACACCGGCTCCGTGGCGAAGAGGTTACGGATGCAGTTGGTAATCCCGCATACCGTGTTTGAAACACAGCTGCAGGTGATGTGGCAGCAAACCGCCCTGTGTTGTTTTTTTTATGAAATGGTATGGATGCCGGACATTCAGAAAGCAATGGCAAACTTTTTTTTTTTTGCATATCTTATTTACAGGACATCGCTGTCAACACCAGCATTTTACTGCCGTTATTGATGTCTTGGCAAGTTTTACGTTCAGTGGTTTGCCATTGCTTTCTGAACGACCAGCTCCCATACCAACACGTTAAAACATTAGCGTGACAAGGTCTGCTGCCAAATGGGTTGCCACTGTGTTTCGAACTCGTGGTAAGTGGCTCATGAATCGCATTCGCAAGCCTTTAGGCCTAACGGCAAACTACTGAATGTAAACTTGCCAAGGCATTACAAACAGCCAAAAAAATGCTGGGGTTGACTGTGACATCCTGCAAAGGATATGTAACGAACTAACAATTACATACATATTTGAGAAAATATATTTATTTCTGCATTTACTAAATGGCATTCTATATTCTAGAACAGGCATCTGATTGAATAAATGGTTGTTCACCTGGCACTGATTAAGTGACAGCAAACATTACAAAGCAAGAGAATTGAGGGTACGCATAGTGGAAAGGCACAAAACTTGGAAACACTATGTTCTCTTTTTTTTCTGCAGTAACAGCCTGGATCAGATACAAGATAAACTAAATGCATAAATGCAATGGATGGGAGGTCGCGGAGATAAGGTTTACAAATTCATAGAGAAAAAAAAACAAAGACAATGAGAATAAATCAAGCAAATGATAACCCTATCTCCTTTGGTGAAACCTCACTTCAAGAGACAGAATTATACACCTATTTAGGTAGCAATGTAGAACAAGGTATAAGAACAGATAAAGATATAATAAGAATATGAAAAGGAAGAGGAGCTTTTATAGCATTTGGAAATGTGTGGAGGACGAAAGAAACTTAGCACCCAACAGAGAATATTCAATTATAACTTTCAATCAGTACTGCTGTATGGATCAGAAACATGAAGAACAACATGATTACTAATAAATTACAAGCATACATTAACTGGTGCCTGTTCAAAACAGAAGGAATACAATGGTATGACAGAATCAACATTGTGGAGCTCAAACAATGGTATGAAAGAATCAACATTGTGGAGCTCAAACAATGGTATGAAAGAATCAACATTGTGGAGCTCAAACAATGGTATGAAAGAATCAACATTGTGGAGCTCAAACAATGGTATGAAAGAATCAACATTGTGGAGCTCAAACAATGGTATGACAGAATCAACATTGTGGAGCTCAAACAATGGCATGACATAATCAACATTGTGGAGCTCAAACAATGGTATGACAGAATCAACATTGTGGAGCTCAAACAATGGTATGACAGAATCAACATTGTGGAGCTCAAACAAATACCAGTGAATCAGGAGGTGAAGAGAAGGTACTAGCAATAAATAGGACATACACTGAGAAAACCTGAGAATAATGTAACTTGACAACCCTTTGTCTGGATCAAGAAGTGAAGAACAGTTGTTGTTAAATAGGACATATATTGAGAAAACCTGAGAACAATATAGCTTGTCTGGATCTACAGGGCAAAAGAAACAGAGGAAGACCTAAAACACATGAAGAGGGGAAGTAGAGACAGCAGCGAATAAGATGGGGAGGACATGGGGAGTTAGCTACAGATAGGGTGGCTTGGAGTCAGTTGGTTGAAACCTATATCCCAATGGGAGATAGAGGGCAATAGAAGAAGAAACAGCCTGGCCAGTTATCTGTATTTATCTGTTACATAAAATCAACTATTTATATCTAGAAGACTCAGGATTCTGTTACATATATAAACTTGATAAAATTATGTTTACGCACAGCCAGAAGAAAAGTGTATAGTTAGAAGTACCAAATGTTTATTTAAAAACCCTCACCTTCTGCTTGTTGTGATAGATGACATATCCGGAGATACAGATGACAACAGCTGTTAGAAAGTAGGCCAAAAAGTGTCCAGACCCAGGGCTGCTCTCCGAGTCATCATATGCACCATCAGCTGGCTTTTCAATGTTCTTCTCCAAAGTGTTTTGTGACTGCTTTTTGCCTGTCTCAAGTTCCTCTGGCAATTTTACCTTTGAAACACCTGTGTTATCACCTGGAGTTTTATTCTTGCTCTTATCAACAACTGTTTTGTCATTATCACTTTGACCCAAACTGCTTTCATTCTGTGGATCGTCTATGGACAATTTTTTAGATCCATCCTCGTCAGTGTCATCATAATTTCCATCATCATCTTTCACATCTTCAAGTGTACTGCTCTCAGTGGTGGTAGTAGTAATCTCTTCTTCTTGTGGTGTAGTTGTCTCTGTGTCCACTTTTTCTGCTGTATCTGCTGATGTGATCTTGGACAAAAGTAAAGATGGTATCTCCAATTCATTCTTTTTTGGTGCTGAGGCATTTGAGTCGTCTTTTGGTGCTGAAGCTTCAATAGGATGTTGTGTTCCATTGACTGTGGATGTTGATATGTCATTACTTGCTGTATTTGAATGTTCCTTTTTTGGTGCTGAAGTGTCATCAAGTTGTTGGGTTCCATTGACAGTCGATGTTGATTTAATGTCTGATGCCTTTAAATCATCCTTTCTCTGTTCTGAAGCTTCATCAAGTTGTGTTCCATTGACTGTGGCTGTTGATTTAATATTACTACCTGCAGTGCTTGAGGATTCACTGCTTTTAACAGTTTCTGGGTGTTCTTGTTCAAGAGTTGCATTCTCTGACGTTAGACCTTTCAACTGAACTATGGATGTGCTTTTTGTCTGAGTAACTGTGCTGAGTGTGGTTACCGATTCTTGAGTTACAGAAGTTGGTTTTCCCCCTTTGTTTGGATCTTCTTCAATCTTGTCATCTTGTGGTTGCTTTTCTAATGGGGGAAAAAAAACAACAGAAAATTGTCTTGGATGATATTTAAACACAATAAGTATGTCATGTCATGTCAGATTATTCTGTCAAAAGACTGGTTTTAAGTTTTTTAATATGTCACTCCTCTATTCCAGATTTGTGACCTGCTTTTAAACTTATTCTTCAACAGATAATGTGATGGTTTCCCCTTGACTTTCATACCCACGTTTATAGTTTGAGACAAATGGTTATTCTGTCCATTGAACTGTGTCAGCATCAAGGAGGTGCAGTTGAGTTTCCCTTCCTCAAGCTGAGACAATGATGGTATTTCTCATACTCCTCAGTACTTTATAAGACAATTCTAAATGGTCAGTGAGAAATGTTACCCACAAAGTGATATTTTACTGGACCATCAATATGATAGATATGACAAGATTGTTGCTGAGGTTTTCCCTAATGTGACAGAACTGTCTACTATTGGCAGTCCAATGGCATTCTTATGAAGATGAAAGTTCTCTGCATCTGTTTCATGGACTAACAGTGAACTGACAACTGTGGTTGTAGAATTTAACCAATAATATCTTCTTGCAACTGCTGGAGACAGCTGCAGTGTCTTTCTTGCAGTACTTGAAAATGGATGTTGTGTAAAGAGAAAATGAAAGGTTGTTTCATAAGGGTGAGAAATTTGGATACAGACAGGTATTAAGTGGCTATTGATGCTTTTCAAAATTGGAAAATTAGACTGGTTCCTTCTGTTAAGGTCATCAGTTTTTATTACTGGCTTTCAGTTTAACCATTTCAATGAAAATAAATTGGCTAGTCGCCTATATCTATCTGTTTAGTTAGTCTTCTTTTATGTTGTTTCTAAACATGTCGAAAAATTAAAGTCAGTAGAGGACCTTTTTACATGCCTTAGGTGCATTGTGCAAATGATGCTAAACTCATATTTTTAGAGACCAGTTGGCACTCAAAGGGCGATATGGTCAATATCATGCGGCCACATTTACTTCCCAAGACATTTCCAGGTACACATTTTAGCCTGGGTCAACCTGGGAGTCCGGGTCCATTTTTTAAAATTTGCCCCAATGCAGATTCAAAGCCATGATCACAGGGCCAGTAAATGAGTATCTAGGCCACTACGCTTCTTGCTCCCGATACATTAAAGAGTCAACCAATATAATCCACCATTAAATGGCTTGATGTCACATCTCCTACACCACAAACAAACCATCATCTTTAGACTACGCACAGGTCACTGCCACTTGCCTGCACACATGTATGGTCTCAACGTGTCATAAATCCTCCAGGCTGTAACACTGCCACATGCAAGCACATGTCAATGGCCTCTACCTGTCATAAATCCTCCCCGCTGTAACACTGCCACATGCAAGCACACGTGTATGGCCTCTACCTGTTCTAAATCCTCCCCACTGTACATGCAAGGTGAGGCAGGCCCCAAACTCTAAAGTTCCTAGAAACATGTGCCTTTCACCAAGAGACTCGACACCAGCCCTGGCTGCAAGGAGCCACAATGGAAACTAAACTATATGGTACAAAGCAGGATCTACATCGACCAGCAGATTTTATCTAGAAAATAGATATTGTGGAATTCAGAAGAAGGAAAAGATAAATGGAAGCTAATAGCATGCTAAATATATTCAATGCTTAAGAGAAATCAAAATTGTAATGCTATTCAGAAATTAAGACAAGAGCATAATCCAGTACCTCAACTATAAACACATGTTTAAAAAACAATTTTATGGGCAGTCAGTCTGCAAAGCAGTTTTACACAGCAAGGGGTTTAAAGGTAAGATGATAAAGTTCATTGCACCAGGTTTGCTCCCATATAGTTCAGTCTCTTTCTGCAGAGCAGCCTGCCAAAAGCATCCCACAGAGCATTAAGTCTTTAGCTCTAGTGATAAGAGAAAATGACAGGTTGTTTCATAAGGGTGAGAAATTTGGATACAGACAGGTATTAAGTGGCTATTGATGCTTTTCAAAATTGGAAAATTAGACTGGTTCCTTCTGTTAAGGTCATCAGTTTTTATTACTGGCTTTCAGTTTAACCATTTCAATGAAAATAAATTGGCTAGTCGCCTATATCTATCTGTTTAGTTAGTCTTCTTTTATGTTGTTTCTAAACATGTCGAAAAATTAAAGTCAGTAGAGGACCTTTTTACATGCCTTAGGTGCATTGTGCAAATGATGCTAAACTCATATTTTTAGAGACCAGTTGGCACTCAAAGGGCGATATGGTCAATATCATGCGGCCACATTTACTTCCCAAGACATTTCCAGGTACACATTTTAGCCTGGGTCAACCTGGGAGTCCGGGTCCATTTTTTTAAAATTTGCCCCAATGCAGATTCAAAGCCATGATCACAGGGCCAGTAAATGAGTATCTAGGCCACTACGCTTCTTGCTCCCGATACATTAAAGAGTCAACCAATATAATCCACCATTAAATGGCTTGATGTCACATCTCCTACACCACAAACAAACCATCATCTTTAGACTACGCACAGGTCACTGCCACTTGCCTGCACACATGTATGGTCTCAACGTGTCATAAATCCTCCAGGCTGTAACACTGCCACATGCAAGCACATGTCAATGGCCTCTACCTGTCATAAATCCTCCCCGCTGTAACACTGCCACATGCAAGCACACGTGTATGGCCTCTACCTGTTCTAAATCCTCCCCACTGTACATGCAAGGTGAGGCAGGCCCCAAACTCTAAAGTTCCTAGAAACATGTGCCTTTCACCAAGAGACTCGACACCAGCCCTGGCTGCAAGGAGCCACAATGGAAACTAAACTATATGGTACAAAGCAGGATCTACATCGACCAGCAGATTTTATCTAGAAAATAGATATTGTGGAATTCAGAAGAAGGAAAAGATAAATGGAAGCTAATAGCATGCTAAATATATTCAATGCTTAAGAGAAATCAAAATTGTAATGCTATTCAGAAATTAAGACAAGAGCATAATCCAGTACCTCAACTATAAACACATGTTTAAAAAACAATTTTATGGGCAGTCAGTCTGCAAAGCAGTTTTACACAGCAAGGGGTTTAAAGGTAAGATGATAAAGTTCATTGCACCAGGTTTGCTCCCATATAGTTCAGTCTCTTTCTGCAGAGCAGCCTGCCAAAAGCATCCCACAGAGCATTAAGTCTTTAGCTCTTTTAGCTCTTCTTCTTTTCGTTCATCCGGAGTGTTTTTTCAGATGTCATTGCGGTGTGCGTTAGGCACCCTTGGGTTGAAAACCCTTAGGTCAACACATCCGGCTTATGCGTGCATTTTTGACCAGGTTAGCATTCCTGGGAAATATTGAATTTAAGAACTGACATCACTGCATTTGGGATATTCAAACACATGCTCTGTTCCCCCTCTTCAAAAGCTACACAAGAGTTTCCATGCTGATCATTCCAGTAGCAATTTGATTAAAAGGCTTTTCCTCTAAACTTTGAGTATCATCGAACCCCTTTCTTCACCCTCTCCCGAGCCAGTCTTTCCAGATATGGATACTCCTTATATTCAGCAGATTCGAGAGAGTCTTCAAAACACCACCTGTACCATAAAGTAACTCTCCACCCAGAGGGGCAGTAGCGGCTAATCTTTCAGCCTGTTCATTGTCCTGCACACCTACATGCTCCTAGCAGAAAACCCATAATATGCTCGCAGTCTCCATCCTGTGCAGCAATGCTAGCCACTCCACCTGAAACATTCCTGTTTCCACTATCCAAAGCATACTCTGTGAGCCAGCTATGGCTATAACCCGAGCTTCTTTGATTAAAGGCATACAGTGTACACTGAATGGGCATCATTCTCATAAGATGTTCAAACCACTTTATTTGCTGTGTTTCTAGAAATCAATATACGGAGTGGAACCTACAATATTTCTGATGTCATTGTTTCTAATTACCCCACAGCTGTGTATCCACCTTGCAGTTGTAGAGGGGCTTGAGTGTTCCAATGACCCCAAGAGCTATGCTGGCAATAGCGCAGCTACTGGTAGAATTGATTTATTTGGTTGTTTCGGGATTTGAGGTTTGAAGGAGCACAACCCACCACTGGCAACGCTGATCGCATTATGGTACGAACCTTGAGCCCTGTCCATGTAGGATTGGAAGCACTAGACTCGAGTTTTGCTCTCGTATGAGCTCGTCAGTAGTGCATATCCCTGACTGGACCCGGGATCGATCTCCAATTTGATCATTGCTTGCTGGACTTTAGGTGCCTGGTGTGCCTTGCCAGATCGAGAAGACCTGATCAGAGCCACATCGATAGACTGATGTCAGTCGCAGCGATCAGGCAAACTTTGAGCAATAGCCTACAGTGGGAGAGATTGTGATATTCTAGTATGATAATTTGGTCGCGTCAAGTGGAGCCATGTGGTCAAGTAGGTTACACACCCACCTCACACGCCAGTGATCCGGAGTTCGATCCCGCGTCCAGTCAAGGATATGCACTACTGCCAATATTGGTAGAATGTCCTATGTTGGACAAGCCGGGGGTAGGGACCAGACAAGGAGATACATAAATCTGCTGCCTTGTAGGTAGACTGTCCAAGGGTCCAAGGCTAGGGAAAGCAAACACACACAAAATCTGTCAGAAGTCGGATGTACACATGCTTGATGAAACAGTCATGATGTCACATTTCTAGTTATGTCTCTTCTAGTTTTTATTTTTTGACGCTCGCTCACTTTGAACTCAAGTGTAGTCCACACACACAACTTCTAGTAGTGCTGGACTGAATTGTGCATGTGGGTTACCTTTTCCTATTAACAGTGTCCCTTTCCATCAGGTGAACCCACTCCGACTTCACAGGAACTTATAATTTACGTCCCTTAAGTCAAGAACAATAGGTCAACATTTTAGTCCAACTGTCCGATGTAGGGGTTGAACCCCTTATCTCGACATCAGCACACCGGATGTGTAAGAACCCCCGTTCTTATCCATTCGACCAGGCTGACCTTCTAGTGAAACCAACAGCTTTTCTCAAGCATTTCCTGTCATGAGTTTCCCACTCCTGCAATACACACAACATCCATGTTTGGTACTTGTAACAGAGTACTGGCAGAAACATGCTATGCACCACTTTCTTTTACGTCTATGCTCCCTCATCATTATCATGTAGCAAGTCCTTTGCAGAACATCACACTCATCACAACCTGCCACAAATACTCTCAATCCCTCACCAGTTTGCATGCCTCATGTACTGTCATCCCCAGGGTATCCTTTATGTAGTGTGTCCACCCTTGTGTTAGTCAATCCCTGTCTTATCTTCTAGAAACCTTCCATTACTGCTCTTTCTAAACCACTGCTACCTTTGATGCCAAAACACACTACCTTCCATAACTATTCTTTCTAAACCACTGCTGCCTTTGATGCCAAAACACACTACCTTCCATAACTATTCTTTCTAAACCACTGCTACCTTTGAAGCCAAAACACACTACCTTCCATAACTATTCTTTCTAAACCACTGCTACCTTTGAAGCCAAAACACACTACTGTTTATAAGCCGGGTTTCTTCGATGTTCAGCTCTTGTATGTCAATTTTCTTCTTCTTGATCAACAATATTCAAAGAATTTTTCTTTAACATTTAACTTAAAGTTTTCTTCTGTAGATCAGCTTGACCGAATGGATAAGAATGCATGTTCTTAAACATCCAGTGTGCTGATGCCGAGGTAAGGGGTTCAACCCCTACACTGGACAGTTGGACTAAAATTTTGACTATCGTTCTCGACTTGGGGATGTTAATTACAAATACGTCTGAAGTTGGAGTGGGTTCGCCTGATGGTGACGGACACTGTTAACAGGTAAAGCTAACCCACAAGCAAAATTCAGTCCAGCACTACTAGAAGTAGTGTGTATGGACTACGCTTGAGTTCAATGTGAGCAAATGCACACACAAATGTTTCAAGTGTTCTTCTATGGTGTCTATGTAAGGGTCCATGATTAACATCTGTATATTGAAACAGGAAATATGCATATTCTTACAAGTTATACTTTTGTTTGTTTGCTGGTGTTATGCTATAGTTCTTCATAAATTTTTTTAACATCTAATTTGTACATACATAACTGCACATCACAACCACAAACAAAACCAGGAAAGTGAGTGAGCATTCTCACACTCCTGCACCCATGTACACTGCAAAGGGGACAAACAATACAAAAACTGACAAGAGTTCTCCCCTACCTGATGTACTGCACATGTCTTGATGCTCATACTGATACATAATCAATGCATACAGTTCACAGACAGGCTTCATACTGCCGATTTCACAGACAGCATGGCACAGCTGAACAGTCGGCAAAAAGGTAAAGTAATTGGAGACTTTTGTATTTCCAATTATGTAAGAGCAAACACCTTTATCAGCAAATGGGTTACTTTTCTCAACAAGTTCAGGATTCAAGCATTTCTGCACAAATGACTGCCACTTTTTGTCACACAGTGTAGAAGACATTCTGTAAAATGCATCACATAAAGAAGCCTTGACTAGATCGTCGTCTGGAGATCCACTTGCGGATCTGTTCTCAAGCAGGCGACATTGGTCCAACTTCGGTATGACAATCGAAGTTCCTTTTGTGTAGAGAGACTTGTCAGGAAATATGCAGGAATTGTTTTGCCACGTTTTAACAGCTCTGTTGAAGGTCCACAAACTATTCTCGCCAACAGCATTCTTTTCCAATGCAAACAGAGTCATCAAAAATGCTAAAAATTGTATGATGTGCATGTTTTTCATTTAGCAACTTGTTCCTTATGATCACGTTAGACTGATATGAACAGAACCAAATGGCACCCTGGGAAATGAGAAACAAACACAGCTGAAGCAATGTGAAAACAGAAATATGCAAATACAATGAAACCACGTGTAATCATGCAACAAACATTCCTCATTTTACAAAATTAATCAAATAAAAATTCGTTAGAATCACTTTAATATTTCTTCAGATATGTTCATCATCATGTGCCATGCCGATAAGCGTGGGCAGTCATGTTTCGCCATCTCAAATGTTCACCAGGGTCTTGGATCAGCTCTACCCGGGAAGGCTAACAAATGCCCGCAGGAGTCGGATGTGTCAGTCTAACGGCACAAGAGTGCAGCTCTCTGTAAACAGCAATCATGTCTGAAAAAACTGTCCGGATGAATGCAAAAGAAGGATCAGCTTCGTGTTCTTATCTCCATTATGTCACGTAGCCAAGCCATCCAGATATTTACTTCTCTGCCTTCTTGTTCTTTTCGCCTCAATCTTGTCAGTTGTCATAAGTTCTCTAAAAATATTTTTTCAAAATGTCTTTTTTCTGCAGATCTGGATCAGATATGGTATATACTATTTTGTCCACCTGTTTAATCTTTCCAAATACATCTTTCTTTCGCTTCGTTTAAAAAATTTTTTTTTTACTATGTCTTCATTCGCCGGTCTCTCTGGCTGAGGGGTTACAACACTTTCTCCGTAATCCCGTTTATCACGCAGAGTCTCGTAGCGGGAGAGAACTGGGAGCGGTTCGACCCCCACTGGTGACTTGCGGGATACTGAGACGGCCGCTCAGAAAGCAATGGCAAACTACTGAGCGTAATCTTGCCAAGAAATCAACAGACAGCTGAAAGATACTGCTGCTGACAGTGATGTCCTGTAAAGGATATGCAAAAAAAAAAAAATTTCATTCAGAACTTCTACAACAAAGTGCACTCACATACAGATGGCACACAAAAAAGACAACTTCATTGTAAATAAGTAAGTCCCAATAAAATCAACATCAACACTGGCACCTTGCCATCTTGACAGACGATAGTTTGTTACATTGTGCTTTAAAGAAGGCACAATAACTATAATCCATGGCGGTAGCGAATGTGACCACCCCATACATAAAGCCTGGACAGAATTGTAGAATCCATGTATTGCCCATGCAGCATGATCCCTCTTTCGGCCTGCCTAGTTTACTCTAATACACCTGGAACAAGATAAGCTGCAGAAGCTGCCAGATCAGCAAAGTAATGCTCTTAACAGGTAGTAGTGTCTACTGTCATACAGTAGCTCAGTCGTATCTGACTAAGACCTGACCCCTGCATCAACATCTGTAGTTAAAAGTGAAGAAGACAATGTCCTTGTAATAAACAAATAGTATTTTATGTTCATGTACTCCCTTTGGCCGATAGTCATATGTTCGAATCCCCTTTTGAGGTATGGGTTTGTTTCAATGCCAGGGCTCTCAGGTTAACCAACCTGGCCTAAAATAGGTACCAGATTTCCTAGGAAGTACAGGTGGCTGCACAAATGTGGTTTCTGAGGAGAATGCAAAGAATGCCATGGACAGACAGAAAAACCAATGAACAAGTGCTACAGGAGACAAATGAAAATCGTAAATTGATTAGAGAAATTAGACGTAGACAGTCAACATTTTTTGGACATGTTATGAGAAGAAATGAATTGGAGAGCTTGGTGACAACTGGCGAGATCGAAGGGAACAGACCAAGGGGAAGACCGAGAAGTAAATACCTGAATGGCTTGGCCACATGGCATGGTCGAGACAGGAACACTGAGCTGATCCACGACTCTGATGATCGAGTGACATGGCGTGTCATGACCGCCCATGCTTTCCGGCATGGCACATGATTGATTGATTGACAGGTAGGTGGCTGCCATGATACTGACTGTCAGAATCTCCAATAAGGCTCTAGAGAGTTAATAAGAGTTAACACAAGTCTAGTAGGGAGACACCAGACAGGAGACACCAGCGCTATAAATAGCTTCACAAGGGGACACATTTGTGTCAACCAAGGGGGCAATGAGTACAAGTGAGCGAGGGCTTCCCCAAGCCATTGGGAAGCTTGGCCTGCGAGTAACCGTGAAGTGCCCGGTTACTCAAGTTCAGGAGCCAGCGTGCTTGGGACTCCATGCATGCAAGACTAGCTACTGCACGAAGGGGACAGCGTCCGTGCTTGACCACTGCAATGTGTAGCGTGTGAACAGACCCGACTGGAGACGGTAGAGAGTAGACGTGTTCTTGACAAATGCTATAAGTTTCTAGGCAATAGTTAAATATTAGGCTGTCGATGTAGATTGTGATTACTAGCATCATTTCTCACCACTTCATTACATTCATATTGTATGATGTTAATGAAGCATACCGCTCGCAGAGCTATTAAATTGCCAGCTCTAAATAAATTGCATTCCTTTTGCAAATGACACGAGTTGTTATTTCGTGCGGTGCAAAAGTAGGGGTGTCCTGAAAGACCTGTAGCAAGCAAGTTACTGACACTGACCACAACATCCATCCAGCGCTGACTGGTCTAAAAATATATGGCAGGCACCATATACGTAATATGTCTCCTGACATGAACAAATATCCTTTACTTTTTAATTTTACTCCCTCTGGGCATTGAGTTTCTTAATGTAATACCTAAAACCTGTGGAGGAAACATTACCAGCCAGTCCGTATCAATCAATCAATCATGTGCCATGCCGGAAAGCGTGGGCGGTCATGACTCGCCATTTCACTCGATCACATGGTATTCTTTGCATTTTCCTCAGAAACCACATTTCTGCAGCCATCAGATGTTTTTCAGCTTGACTGTACATTGTCCAAGTTTCACATCCATACAAAAGAACGGGCTCTATGTATCCCCTCAACATTCTTTTTCTCGTTTCAATTGACATCTTTTTATTGGTCAGAATGTTTTTCATCTTGCTAAAGGCTATTTTCGCCATGGCGATTCTTATTCTAATCTCTTCAAGGCATCTCCCATCAGATGTTATGACTGTTCCAAGATAATTGTACCGATTCACTTGTTGAAGAATATTTCCATTTACTTGTATATTACATTGTGGCACTTCTTCCTTCCTAGTGACGACCATAACCTGAGTCTTTTTACAATTTAATTCTAACCCCAGTTGCTCACTGTGTACAACAACCGCATCTACTAATTGTTGCAGGTCCTGCGCATTGTCTGCAATTAATACTGTATCATCTGCATATCTAATGTTATTGATGTTTCGTCCTCCAATGCTGATTCCATTTATATCCTCTACATTTCTGAAAATATTTTCACTGTATAGGGAAAAAAGATCTGGAGACACATCCCTGCCTAACACCTCTTTTAATTGGCTGATACTTCTTCTTCTTCTTCTTCGTTCATCCGGAGTTTTTTTTCCGGATGTGATTGCGTTGTGCCTGTTTACAGCAGAGCTGCGTTCTTGCGCCGTTAGGCCGACACATCCGACTTCTGCGGGCATTTGTTGACCGGGTTAACCTTCCCGGGGGTTTCTTAGGACGTTTGACTCTCACTGTTGTGGTGTTATCCCCCATCCCAGCTGGTCCATATAGAACAGCCAAAGATCCTGGTCAGCCCTCAAGGGAAGGCAGGGGCAGACCATGGGCATTCCCCGCCATCCAAGGAGGCTTCCATACTTGCAGAGCCGATACATAGCGCTCTGGTACTGGGCTCACCCAAGGAATTGTCACGTCCTGCACATGGCTGTTTAGCCTCACTTCCGTATATTGGGCCTTCCGTTCACCATAGGCTGTTCTTCCGGAAACCAGAAGTATGCAGTCTGCAGATGACATCCACACAGTGAGCTTTCGATTCGGACTTTCCATGTAATGGATTTGCTATCCAAGCAATATTCCATTTCGTGCCACTAGGACACTTTTCCACCTTTTATGAAGCCCTTTTGATTCGGACTTTCCACGTAATGGATTTGCTATCCAAGCAATATTCCATTTCGTGCCACTAGGACACTTTTCCACCTTTTATGAAGCCCACACAGTGGGCTTTTGATTCGGACTTTCCACGTAATGGATTTGCTATCCAAGCAATATTCCATTTCGTGCCACTAGGACACTTTTCCACCTTTTATGAAGCCCACACAGCGAGCTTTCGATTTGGACTTTCCACATAATGGATTTGCTATCCAAGCAATATTCCATTTCATGCCTCTGGGTCTTCATGCACCTTTAAATGTCAACCTGTATATAGTTAAAGTAAGCTGCGGTCAACTTGAGCTTGTTGATATCTCCATAGAGCTTGTCCTCAAATGAAGCAGGTGTGGGCCAAAATATCTTTCTCTGTTCTGCATACGTTGGGCAATCCTGCAGCAAATGTTTTGCTGTCATTTTTCCAGTTCTACAATTACATTCATCGGTATCTCCTATCTTTAGTTTATTGAACAAGTGGTATTTCAGCCTGTTATGTCCTGTGCGCAGTCTGAAGATTGCTACTTGTTCTCTTCGGTCGAGTTTGTAATATGCATCATCCTTCTGATGGCCTGGATGCTCTGATTCCCATTTGGTTCTATAAGTGCTTTTTATCAACCTCTTTGCCTCATTATAGGTTATGTCTATGTCAGGCTGTGGTAGTCGTCCGCCCTCTTTTGCCAGTCTGTCAGCCTCTTCGTTTCCAGGTATACTGCAATGTGATGGGATCCACTGTATTACAACTTTTTTGGATTTCTGGAATAGACCATGGAGTGCTGCTCTTAGGTCAGTTAGTTCAGTGCTGTTATTGCTCTTCAGTATTGAGACAGCTGACTTTGCATCTGTGAAGATAGCTATTTGCTTCTCTTTATTTTCCTCCATCAGGAGCATTTCTGCTGCAGTTTTCAGAGCCTCTACCTCCGCTTTGAAGTTACTTGAAAATTTTCCAGTTGCCATTGAATGTGTTTTTTTCACTCCATGTTTTAAATTTAGGAGAACTCCTCCTCCTCCATTCTCTATTGAATTTTTGGCTGATCCATCTGTATATGCATGGGTCCAATTCCTGCTTGGGTAATGTTCTTTTATGTAGTTTAGGGTTATTTCTCTTCTTTCGGTTTCATGCTGAGTGTTCTTTTTCTCAATACCAGGAATGTTTTCTATCATCTCAGGCAGTTGCTGCTGTCGCCAAGCTGGGAACTTGTGTGCATTGTGTATGGGCTTGACTGTTGATATGTTAAGAATAGGATCTGCCCTAATCCTTCGTTTTGCAGTTTCTACAAAGTTGCTACGCTTCAGTCTTCCCTTTCCAAAACTATTAAATCTGTTGTACATAGGGTGGTCTGTCAATCTTCTAAATTTTTCTGCTTGTTGCTGGGCTCTGCTATCTCTTCTATCCTGCATTGGTTGTAAACAAGTGATCTTTTCTAGTTCATTAATAGGCGTTGTCTTCAGGCTTCCAGTTATGATTCGCATTCCTTGGTTTTGGACTCTACTTATTTTGTTAAAGTTTGACTTAGCTGCTGTTGCCCAAGCTGCAATGCCATATTCCAGTACTGGCCTCACCCGTCCAGTATATAACTTCTTGAGAACTTTCTCATCTGCTCCCCACGTTGTACCAGCAAGCTTTTTCATGATTGCCATTCTTTGCCTTGCTCTTGTTCGATTTTTCTCAACCTGTGTCTTCCATGTCAGGCGACGATCAAAGGTAGCTCCTAGATAGTTTGGATTTTCTTCATGGCGCAATATTTTTCCATTCAATACCAGCTTAGGTTGCTGAGTTTTATTTGAGAGGGAGAACACTGTGCATGTTGTTTTCTCCTCACTTATCTTCACTAGCCATGATTTTGACCAGTCCTCTAGCGCTAATAAGGCTTGCTGTATTCTGCTGTTAGCTGTGCTAATATATTCTTCAGATGTCCATATGGCTAGGTCATCTGCAAAGGAGGATGTGTGTACTCTGGCTGGAAAATTTTCTGTGATGTCATTTATATATGCTAGGAATAATGTTGGTGAAAGAACTCCTCCTTGGGGGACACCTTGCTCCAGCAGCATCATTGTGCTTGTTTGTCCTTGTACTTTTGTCCTGGCAGTTCTGTTCTCAAGGTAGTGGCTGATCCATTTATACATTTTTCCACAAACATGCATGTTTTGCAGTTTTACTTTCAGTCCTTCCTTCCATACTTTATCAAATGCTTTTTCTAAATCTATCCAGACTGCTAGTGTGTGCTTTTTCTCTTGGAAGGCATCCTCTATTTCCTGAGCTATATAGGTTATTTGATCTTCAGTGGATCTGTACTTTCTGAATCCTGCTTGGTGTGGTGTTAAGAGTTTGTTTTCTTCCAGATGCCATGTTAGCCTGCCATTGATAATGCGTTCCATTAATTTTCCTACACATCTAAGTAGACTGATAGGTCGATAGCCATTTGGTTCTTCCAGGTCTTTTCCTTTCTTTGGGACTGGTATTAGTATAGCTTCCTTCCATGCCTGTGGGACTATTCCTCTCTTCCAGCTGTTATTTAGGACTGCTAGTAGTTTCTTCTTTGCCTTGGTGCCTAGTCCTATTAGCATTTCATTTGTGATTCCATCCTTTCCTGGTGATTTCTTCTTTTTTAGGGTATTCATTGCCTGTTCCATTTCTTCCATTGTTAGATTTGCCATCATATATTCTGCTGCTGTCTCTGTATTTCTATGATGTATCTGTTTGTCTTTGATTGCTTTCTTCTGTTCAGTTGTAATATCAATGTGGTTTGCATTGGCATAGTGTTCCATTAGTGCATTTGCAGCCTTTTTTCCTGTAAGCAAGGCATTTCCTTGTTTAATTGTTATTTGTTTGTTTCTAGGTCCTTCATTGTTCATGGCTTTCACTAGTTTCCATAGTTTGTTTTCATCCCTGTCAAAATTCAGGTTTTCTGTTTTTTCCCTCCAACGATCTCTTGTTGTTTGATTTACTGTTCTTTTATATTTTGCTGAGATGGCTTTGAGAGAGGTATTCGCTTCAATTGTTTGTTCTCTCTCTGCTGTCTTCCTGGCATCTTCAACTTTGTCCTCCAAACTTTGTAGTTCTTCAGTCCAGTATGGTTTGTAATTTTTCCTCGCTCCTCTTGGAATGGACTCAGTGGCTGCCTGTATTATTGCTCTGTTTAGACTTTCCACCATTTGCTTCATGTTGCTATATCGTGTATTTATGTTTTCACAATATTTGTCTGTTAGTGTGGCAAATCTGTCCCAATCTGCTCGTTTGTAATTCCAGCGGGGCAAGGGCTTTTGCTCCTGTGGAACATACTCCATATTCATTACAAGCTTGATTGGTCTGTGGTCACTACCTGCTAATTGGTCCAGCACATGGCGATCGATTTTGTGGAGGATGTCTCCTGTGCAGAAAGCTAAGTCTGGAGTAGAAGTGGTAATCCATCTTCTGGAGTAGAAGCTCGGTGTGTCATCCGCTTTGTTGAGTAGATGGAGATTTGAGTCTATTTCCCAGTCCTCCACTTCATCTCCTCTTTTGTCAGTATCTGGGTATCCCCATCTTTCTGAACGGCTATTAAAGTCTCCGACAATAATGCAATTTGTGTCAGTTATTTTCATGTTTGAGAGTGTAAGATCCTTATCTGCTGGGCTATAAAGATTGTAAATTCTTATTTTCACGTCCTTTATCATTATATCAACACCTATAATTTCTGTTTGGTTGTCAGAGATCACAGATACTTCGCTGCAAGGTATTGTATTTCGTGTAAGTATTAGAACTCCTCCTTTATGTCCTTCGCGGTCGAAACGTGTGGCCTGATATCCCCTGACTGAAAATTTGTGCTTGGCGTTGAGGTGTGTCTCTTGAATGCATGCCACATCTATTCTATCTTTATGAAGACGCTGTGTCAGGGATTCTTTCTTGTTATAAACTCCTTCGGCATTCCACTGTAGTATGTTGAGTGTCCTTGGTATTTGGTCAATAGCTCTTAACCTACTCCTCTGTGCCTTGACTCCACAGCACAGGGGAAGGTGACCACCAGTAGTCATGGGTGGACCCCCTCGAGGCAGGGGGCCCGGCACTATCACCGCCTGATGGGACTTCACGGGATTAGCACCATAACGATTAATTTTCATCTGTGGCATCATGAAATGATAAAGTTACGTTGCACTGCTTTGTCAAGCCTGTGGCTCAGTACATCCGATTTCGACAAGCATATTTTGGGGTGCTTTCCCTAGCCTTTGACTGTCCCCAGTCTACCTACAAGGCAGCAGGTTTGTGCGTCACTTTGTCTGGTCCCTCTCCCTTGACCTGTCCGACATGGGTGACCCTACCAGTAGCTGTGCTACTGTCGGCATAGCTCTTGGGGTCATTGGAACGCGGAAGCCCCTCTACCTCGTCAAGGTGGACGCACGGCAGAGGGGTAATTGGCTGATACTGTCCCACTTCATTATCAATCCTTATTGCAGCTTGTTGTTTCCAATATATGTTTTTTATAAGTCTAATGTCTTTCCCATCAATTTGTAGATCTGCAAGCATATCCACCATGTTGACATGTCTAACTCTATCAAAAGCCTTTGTATAGTCAATAAAGCAAAGATGTATATCCTTGTTTACTTCTATAGCACGTTCAATAACTGTTTGCAGCATATACACAGCATTTACTGTACCCTTTCCTTCTATAAACCCACATTGTTCTTCCCCTATTTCAGGTTGTATCTTCTTCCTCACTCTTTGCATGATAATTCTTAGCAAAATCTTTGTGATGTGACTCATTATACTAATTGTTCTATGTTGATCACATTCCAAGGTTCCTGATTTCTTTGGGATTGCAATAAATACAGAGTTACATAATTCAGGAGGTATATCTCCAGTATCATATAATGTGTTCATCAGTCTGGTGACTTGCTCTAGTCCAAATTCTTCTAAAGCTTTAACCATTTCTGTTGTGATGTTATCTGCACCGGGGGCCTTGCCAGCTTTCATATGCTTAAGAACATTTCGAACCTCCATCTCCAAAATTGGCGGTCCTTCATTATTAAATCTAATATCATACTGTTCGTCTCTGTTATCATCATAAAGGTGTTTCACATAATCTGTCCATACATGTAGAATCTGGTCTTTTTCTATTATGATTTTGCCATCTTTAGTTTTTAGATGCCCTGTTGATGTACTTGTTCTTTTATTAGTAAGTTCCTGAATTCTTTTGTGCACTAATTTGGTATTTTGACTGTTGTGTTGGTTTTCTATTTCTAAGCACTTTTCCTCAAGCCATGATTCTTTTGCCTCCTTACATAATATTCTGACTTGTCTGTGGATTTCTTCATATTTGACAGAATTATTTTTGTTGAGTCTTCTTGTTTCCATGAGGTGTAAAATTTCTTCAGTCATCCATTTCTTACGACCCACCTTCTTTAATTTTGGAATAGTTGTTTCTGCAGCCACATTGGTTGAATTCTTCAACGTTTCCCACTGATCATCCACATCCTGGAATAATATCTCTAGATCAGACAATATTTCAAATCTGTTCTGTACTTCTATGTTGAATTTGTTTTGTATTTCCTTGTCATTACTCAATGTACACAAATCATATTTAGTGTTTCCCGTTATATACTTGACTTTCTTCAACTTTATCCTCAATGTTCCTGTGAGTAATCTGTGGTCACTATAACAATCAGCACTAGGAACTGTTTTTGCTACTGTTAGCGCGTTTCTAAATCTTCTGCTAATGAGAATGTAGTCAATCTGGTTTCTAATCCTGCTATCAGGACTCCTCCATGTCCATAATCTTCTAGGGTGTTGCTTAAACCAGGTGTTTTCTACAATCATTTCCTGTTCTTTTGCCCACTCCACGAGTCTGTATCCTCTTTCATTTCTCTCTCCTAAACCATAGTTTCCTACTGTGTATCTATCCCCTTGATTTCCTACTTTTGCATTGAAGTCCCCTATTATGATGTTTATTTCTGAATTTTTACATTTCTTTAAGGCAGCCTCTATGTCATTATAAAATTCTTCTACACTATCTTCACTGGATTCTCCTGTTGGTGCATATACTTGAATAATATTTATGCTAAAAGGTCTGCCACTTAATTTAACTAGCAGAACTCTGTTCGACACGGCCCAATATCCTTGAACAGATGTTGATGTTTTACGGTCTAAAATAATTGCCACTCCCCTATGACGATCTTCACCTCCAGAATAAATAATCTTGAAATCGTCATCTATCTTGATGCCTGATCCTGTCCATCTCGTTTCGCACATACCTAAAATATTAATTTTTTCCCTTTCAATTTCTTGTTTTATGTTCTCTAATTTTCCGTCGTTGTTTAACGTCCTAACGTTCCATGTTGCTAATTTTAACGTCTCTGTCCTTGTCTTGCGATGATCAGTCTTTAAGCGAATCATGATATACTAGGCACTTTTAAAGAGGTAGTTTGCCGTTGCTTTCCTCTATGGCAGTGACCGTACTGGTCGGAGACCGCAGCCATTGACTCAAGAAGAGCTCTTCTGCCTCCCGTCGTGAATTCGAGACCATGACCAACGAATATCTGTCGGCTGCCCTCTAATTTCATGCACCACCTGCCTTCTTTTGAAAACTTCCAATAAAAGAGCACAAAATAACATCACATAATCCACAGGAGAACACTATTCGCAGGAAATCCATAGGAAATCACACGAAATCCAAAGGAAAACACTAAATAGCGTCCCCCCGAAAAGTATGTGTCATCCTGTCGCCATTGTACCGGAAGAAGTCCGTATGTCATGTGTCAAATCAGGACCTAGATTACACCCTAATATGCCTCTCCTTAAGTCCTAGTGCCAGACTTGCACACCCTTCTAGTTCCCGAATGTGGAGAGAGGAAGGAGAGCTCTGCAACACAGCCCCTGATACCAGGTCAGGAGAAAAGTCTCTACACCAACCTCACTCTGACAGATACAAGCCGTTTTTGGGGCTCAAGCAACCTGAATGCCAGTACATCAGACTTACGAGTTGCTCATTCTTCTAGGGGATTCATAAACAACAACCGTATGCTCATGTAGACATTCACAACATGAATGTATGAACACACACACTGACTTAAATAAGTGTAGACACAAATAATTAAACATGGTGACTGTTAGCTCCATAATCAACTACAATAGGGACCAGGGATAGAAAAATCCAGAAGCCTGGTCGCCATGGCACCAGATAATTTCCACCTGGCGCCAGGATTTGCAATAATTTTCTTAGACTGTATTTACACAGATTAATATGCTGGCTCCTGAGAAAATGGGGCTGGCTCCTGAGAAAATGGGGCTGGCTCCTGAGAAAATGGGGCTGGCTCCTGAGAAAAAGGGGCTGACTCCTGAGAAAAAGAGGCTGGCTCTTGAATTATGTTTAGGTTTTTCTACCTCTGATGGGGACTGCTCATAAGAAGTTAGACAGAGACAGGCAATAGCAATAAAGAGATTAAATGGTATTAACAACCTATGGCACAACATCAGCAAACAATTCAAAGTCAAATTGCCGAGAACATGCATCTTTCCTGAGGCAACATGTGGATGTGAGACATGGACCATTTGGTAATCAATAAAGAAGAAAATTTAGGTATTTTTGCTCAGATGTTACAGAAGATTCTTAGAATATAGTGGACAGAGAAGAGAAGAAGAAACATTGGAATTTCAAAAGACCTGAACATCAATGAAAACCCGCTCATAAACAGTATCATGTCTCAGAAACTAAAGTACTGTGGCCATATTAAACGTCATGGTGGTGTGGGGAGAACAGGGATGGAAGGCCTGGTTTGAGGAAGAGGCTGGGGTCGACCGGCACGAAGATGGACACAGGACATTGCAGACACCTGGACATGGGGGTGGTGTTTGTCCATCAAGAATGATGACCACCATTCACTTCATCCAGTGAAGTTGAAAGTATAGAGCCGTGAGTTCTAAGATGGCTGGTAAGGTCTATTTTGGCTCGAAATGTTCTTTGACAATGTGGGCAAGGAATGCTTAACGTTCCAAGAGGAGATTTCCAAGTAGCAGAGCAGATGAAATGACATAAAATAGAGTTGGTGAGAAAATCGTGAACCAACTTTTACGAGAAACCAACGATGTGACGTAAAAAGGAGAAAACGTCAGAGAGATTGTCAACAACAACAAGGAGTCAGATCTTAGAGCTTGACAAAGGAGGCAGCACGATTCGATTCTCAGGAACGAGAGAAATTATGTACTGGCAGGACACCACTCTGATGGCTAACAAATATTGGAGAGGACAAGAGTATTAATGCATGATGTATATCAGCCAGAAAATCATGGACAGATGCGACCGTATCAGAATGGGACTTAGAAAGTCAAAGCAAGGCAACGCAGAGGCAGATTGGTGAAGGACAGAAGTACCAGGACATTATAGTTGCAAGTATTTAAAATGTTAAACGGTATACTATTCATACCTAATATTTTTCACTACTGTCCCGCCTGGCCATAACAGGCACGGTACCAACCAATTGTAATTTTCTCATTAGTATTATGAATGTGTGACAAGCTTGGACATAGGCAAGTAAATAGAGCCTCAGCATGATGAATCCCGGCTTCGAGTCATTAATCACTGTTGGTATTATGTTTCTGCATTCTGCTGGAATGGTGCAATCCTGGACCACTGATCGTTTTGATGATGTTTTCATTGTTTATCGCAAATCGCCATCTAGCAGAGATCTCCTGCAGTTGTTTTTTTTGTCCAGTCTTTTTTTTTCTCACAGCTCTTGCAGTCCTGTTTGCTACACAAGTGACTACATCCTTGTGTAATGATGTATGCCACGAATTTTGATCTTTGACAGCAGTCTCCCAAGTGTCGTGGATACATGAGGAGGGAGAAGTGGAAAGAGACATAAGAGGCTTTTTGGTGCACAGGGATGAGAGGAATGTTCTGCGAACGACCTGCTACTTGATGATGAACCATTGGCTAGGAAATTACTGAAGTCTACCAAACTACCTAAAGGTCCAGGTAATGCTGCCTGGGTGTAAAATGTTAGCCCTTCACATATATTAGCTTATGGCATCATGGGGTGAGTGATCAGCTCCCTTCCCATTTCAGAAAATCTTTGGGAACTCATTATGAGGCCTTATGAGCCCTAAAGCTGGAATGACAGGAGAATGTAATGCTGCCACTAATGGAGATACAGAGAGAGACAGTAAAATTAGAAAACAAAAGGCACCAGGAAATTTGTGAAAGTAAAAGGGAATAAAGCTTAGCATCAAACTTAAAATGTTTAACTGTAATGTCAAATCAGAGCTACTGTATAGTTCAGAGACATGGAGAATGGCTAAAATAGTTACACATAAACTGCAAACATTAATTCATTAGTGCCTGCATGGAATACAAAGACTAAAGTAAATAAAGTATGTAGTAAAGGACACATTGGGCATACAGTACTAGACCCATATTTTATAGACCAATCAGCAATCAGAATCCATCCCGATGCAGAATGAACCCATGACCACTGGCTGGCAGACGAAAGTCTAGCCACTTCGCTACCGTGGCTCTCCAAGACTAGTGGTATTACAAAATAACAAACTTATGGTGAAAACTTAACAAATAACAATGTATCAAGAGATGAGGAAAAGACACCCCACTAGTTTCTGAATTTGCAACAATACCCTCACAGATAGGTACTTTGTTACTGGTTTAGATAATACCCTCAATACCAACTTCACTTCAGCGGATGCAGCCATTTTCATGGCTTAGGTGACCTGAATGTCACTGAATCAGACTTTAGAGAGAAAATTCACAACCAATGAACTTAGGGACAGTAATAATAAAGTATCCTCAACATTAACAAAATTTATTACTGCTACACTTTTCTCAGTTTCATCACAACTGTTAATTATAGAGCCAAGATATTCAAAGTATAGTATGAAACTATAACTAAACAAACGATATTCACAGTTCCATGTACTGGTATTCTGGTATGCCTTCGAGAACAATGACATTGGAATAGACATCAACTACTGCATGGATGGAAAGTTGTTCAATCTCAGAAGGCTGAAAGCCAAAACCAAAACTAACAGCGACACTGTCAGAGAACTGCTGTTTGCTGATGATTGCGCTCTATATGCCAACTCAGAGGCAGACATGCAACACAATGTTTCAGCTTTCTCATATGCCTGTGCCAACTTTGGGCTCAATATCAACTTGGAGAAGACTGTAGTTATGTACCAGCCAGCTCCAGGGAATAATCACACCGTGCCGAATATCAAGGTGAACGGTCATAGACTAAGTGTTGTGGACAAATTCACCTATCTTGGCAGCACTGTGTCACAAGCTGCCACAATTGATGACGAAGTGAATGCAAGAATCTCCAAGGCCAGCGCGGCCTTTGGCAGACTGTACAAGAATGTATGGGACAGAAATGGAATAAGCCTGCAAACAAAGCTGAAAGTCTATAAAGCAGTTGTATTATCCACACTGCTATATGCTTGTGAAACATGGACTGTTTATCAGCGACATGCTAGGAAATTAAACCACTTCCACACAGTCTGCCTTAGGAAGCTATTGAAGATTAAATGGCAAGACAAGATCCCAGACACTGAAGTTCTAGAAAGAGCGTCCATGCCCAGTATCCACACTCTACTAATGAAGAATCAGATTCGCTGGGCTGGTCACTTAACTTGTATGCCAGATCACAGGCTCCCTAACAAATTTTTTACAGTGAGCTGCGTTGTGGTAAATGCTCCTAAGGCGGCCAGAGAAAACGCTTTAAAGACACTCTTAAAATCTCACTGAAAGCTTTTGGAATTCATCTTGACACCTGGGAGACTGCTACTAAAGACTGTAATTCATGGCGTACATCAGTACATAAGGATGCAGTCACTTGTGAAGCAACCAGGACTGCAAGAGCTGTGAAGAAAAGGCTGGACAGAAAAACCACTGCAGGAGATCCTCCTCCTGGAACGTCAAGCATTCTTTGCCCACCTTGCCAAAGAACATTTTGAGCCAAAATAGGCCTTATCAGCCATCTTAGAAGTCACGGCTCCATACTTTCAACCCCTCTGGATGAAATGAATGGTCATCATTCTTGATGGACAAACAACATTCACTGTTTTTTTTAATAATTTAGTTGCGTGTCCTTCACAGGACGTAGCAGCATTTTCACTGTTCGTGATTCCTGGGCAAATTTTACGTTCAGTAGTTTGCCATTGCTTTCTGAACGACCGGCACCTATACCTTTTTCGAAAAAACGTGACAGATACCAAAGTTGTTTGTTTTTAAAAGCCAAAAATACATACATTACAATGATGTTAATGTTATATAAATATATAATTAAATATGTATTAATAAATTTCATTATTCATATAATTTTTGTAGCTCCCTCCTGTAAGTAAGTAATTAGTAAAATTAAATTAAAATTGAATTGACAAACAACGCCCTTAATTGTCATTGCCAATACGCGGTTAAGTGTAAGTTAAGTTAACGAACGACATTCCGAATTGAAATTCCCAAGCGATGACGGAAATTAACACATGATTTTCTCAATAGCCTATTGAATTGCATATTTATTTATTGCCTATTGACTTGAATATATTTTATAGGATAGGGGTTTCGTTTGGTTTTTAAAAAAATGACGTAAGGGAGTAAGATTATGTTAATAATCATATATTAACGTTTTTTTTATGTTCAGCTAAATAGATACACCAACAGTTAAACCTGCGTCTTTACTTCAAGACAGCGGAAACGACTGTTTTAAGTGACAAAGTAAACTGCGTTCCAGATACGATGAGACTTTCTCAGAGTCAGTGACGTCGCCAAAGACAACACCACCATGTATATTTTACTGTGATGGAGGCTGGCCAGACTTTTTCACTCTGCAGATCTATAATATAACCACTTGCTACCAAACGACGAACATTTTATGCAATAAGACCTTGTCATTGGAAGTTAGTATACTATTAGGATTCTTGCATGTTACATAAAACCAGTACTAACTTGTGGCTGCAAATCCTTACAATGAATTAGTAGACAAGCGAAAAATGCTATGGAAGCTTTGGAGATGTGGTTTTATAGAAGAATTGTGAAATATTTCGTCCACATTAAAAGATACAACATCCGTATGGGATAAAATCCGGGTCAATGAAGTCTTTCTGGTGACTGCAGATTCCATCGACGATGAATTGTAATTTTCGTGGAGGACTTTTGTGTTGGCATTCATTCTGGCGGCGGCAGAATGGAATGTTGTATAGTATGCCTGTGCAGGCTGTTGGTTTGCCGAGACCCCTGTCTCAGTGTCTGTTCCACTTTTCACATGGGGCAGTGAGGAGCATTTCGGATTTCGTGTTATATTCACTGGCACAGGAACGGAGCATAATGGGGGAAGACTCGTTGCCGCGAAGTTGGAGCCGCGACTAACTAACTATGTTTTAAAAACCATACTGGATAGTAAGGTTAAAGGCAAGCGAACAAGATGTAGACAACGATACAAGTGTGAAGATAACCTTAAGAGATGCAATCTGACAATGTACAATCAAAGCTAGAGACAAGACAGTGTTGGAGATCCTTGCAGCCAACCTGCATTGTGGAGACGGCACCGTATTTATTTATTTATTTATTGAGAAGAATACTGAAATTTCATTGGGCAGTCAAAATAAGCAATCTGGAGATCAAAACTATTGATACGAGAAAACAAATAGAGACAGCATCAGTGTCTAAAAAAAAAAAAAAAAGTAGCGGAAACATGCTGTAGGTATGTGACGTTACTGGACCTTAACATTTGGACGGCCCGAGTACACGGAGGAACAGGTGTCCAATCTATCCCTCCCACAGTGAACGTCGAGTGCAGGTACCGAACCCTCGTCCGACCTCGCTCATGACAATGTTAGCATAACTCCCTAATCGCTACGCTAACGCAGATGGTTTGCAAATACAACACACTTAACAAAAGACAATGAAAACACAAAATAAAAGCTTTAGTTATTAGATAACTGTAGCCGTTCCGCGGAATCATAGCATGAGCTCGCCCCATAACTCCCTGCACACATGATGATCTGAGGCTACAAAAATCATTATGCACGAGCAAACATCAGATGTCTTTTCTTTCTGAAATAAAACACCAAGAAGAAGAAGAAGAAGAAGAAGAAGAAGAAGAAGAAGAAGAAGAAGAAGAAGAAGAAGAAGAAGAAGAAGAAGAAGAAGAAGAAGGAGGAGGAGGAGTAGAAGAAGAAGAAGAAGAAGAAGAAGAAGAAGAAGAAGAAGAAGAAGAAGAAGAAGAAGAAGAAGAAGGGTAAAACTGTTTTAATGACGGCAGATGCAGAAAAAGAGACTTAACACTGTTTTTACATTTAGACAGCATCTTTGAAGAAACTATTACATTAATCATCCTACCACCCCAGGCCCGGTCTTTTTAACTTTCGGACAGCAACCTTCTGTGCTTCTAAACAGATGAGGTCAACCAGATTGCTTACATTTGCATAGTTGTAACGATACCTTACTTTAACAATGATTAAATTTAGCGACACTCTCACGTCTGCTGATAAGAAATACAAGGGGGGAGGGAGAGAGAGAGAGAGAGAGAGAGAGAGAGAGAACCTTGTGGGTGGCAGGCTTTTCCTCTGTTAGCGGACGTCGAACTCGTGCGTCCAAACCCCATCTGACAGCTTCATTAAAAAAAATTGTTATGTAGACTTTTCAGAATTTCCTGAGAAATTATCTGTGAATGAAAGACGACAAGGAAGGTAACTGGCCTCTCCACCTCATATGTCGTGGCCTAGAATATATGAAAGCCTAACACTCAACATCCCCAATGGCAGAATCTGCTATGTACCAATATTAGAATAATTATAGCATGTGTAGAAGTCGAGAGGATCGACTTCATTGCTCCGGGTTTTATCCTATATTTCTCTCTCTTTCTGCAGTGTGACCTGCTGACAGCATCGCACAAAGCATGAACTCCGTAGCTCAAGCGACGACCTCCAGGGTCTCCGAGAAAATGCACTTGTGAACCGAAAGACACTAGCCCGGAATCGAACCCACATCCTTCGGAGCGCAAGGCAGACTCCCTATAGCATTTGTAATTTTGGTATACCCTCGAGAGAGCTACAGAATTTGTGCACTTTACTGAGATTATCATAATGTGATCTATAAGAGAAGACTATAGCTCTTTTGGAGGTATATGCGTTACATAAAGTGATTCTTTACAAATCAAACTGGATACCCATTCCTATTGATGCAACATTAAAAAAAAAACTAAAAACAAAACAAGTTGTATTAATTCATTCAGTAGCATGTCCTCTGCAGAACTTCGCTACCATAACCGGTCCGGAAAACTTATCGGTCATAAGCAGATGTCCCGAGTCCGATAGACACATCTGGAGATCACCTGCCACATCCTGCACCCATCTTTCTTTGGTCTTCCTCTTCCTATCTTCCCGGACATATACCCCCTCCATGATTGTTCTCTCCAAACTTTCATGACCTTTCAAGTTGACAAAATATAAGATATTTCGATTTTCTTTGCTTTATCGTCTTTATTAGCCAACCTTCTTCAATATTCAGTTCTTGTTGTATTCGGTAGGATGCATTTGTTCTTTCCTGTATATAAGATATTCTTAGAACCCATCTAAAACATTTGTGCTCAATTTATGCGCTGTTCAGCTTGTTTAGTTAAGTAAGTGTCCAGGTCTCACAGGCGTATGTTGCAATGGGAAAGATGCATGTTCTTAAAAATCTAATTTTTGTAGCTCTGTCTGTCCCACTCCACAATTTATTCAGTTGTGGTAGTTTCTGAAGAGCAATAGATATTCATCTTTTAATTTCCTTCATTGTGCCATTGTTGGTAATTATTTATCCAAGATATTCAAAATTTTCCACCGCCTCCAATGTTTCCTCATTAACATGTATTTCTTTCTCCATATTAGTTTCATCTGTATAGATTATTATAACCGGGAAGGTTAACCCGGTCAACAAATGACCACATAAGTCGGATGTGTCGGCCTAACGGCGCAAGAACACAGCTCTGCTGTAAACAGGCACAACGCAATCACGTCCGGAAAAAAACTCCGGATGAACGCAGAAGAAGAAGAATATTTTAATTTTTGCTATGTTAAGATATAAGTTGTGATTTTCACTATTCTTTTGCATTGATATTAGTTTTTCTATACCATTCTGTGATGTGGATAGTAATACAGTATTATCAGCATATTGAATCCCTGGTGTTTCATGACCATCAATATTTAGGGCATCATATTATTCCTTGTTTTTATCACCTCTGAAATTTCCGTAGCCAAATAACTGGAGGAGTGTGATCAGTTCTTCGCAAGACTCTAATTTTATATTTAAGCGGATCTGCTGGACTTTTACACAGTTCAAAATTTTTTTTTTTTTTGGGGGGGGGGGGGGGGGGGGGGGGGCGATCAATCAGTGTTGCCCATGTCATGTGTTGGATAAAGGCATGCATAGAGACAGTTGTTTTCCATTCAAGCTAAGATTTTCTCTTACATAACACAACAGAGTTATGTGGTGTATTTAAGAAGAATGCACTTTGTTTTCTCTTGATTCATCTTTCTTCTTCTGCCTTTTATCCAATAATGAAGCAAGGGACTTCAACCACTTCAGCTAGACTGTTTTATCTGTTGCTATTTCTTGCAGCTACCTTTATTTCCTCCCCATATTATTCATTTGCATTTAATTTTCTTTACGTACCATATTTTAACTCCAGAACAATGCAAGGCTTGCTACATCTGATCATTTACTGTACAGGTTTTGCGTGTGGATTAGCTTTCCCTATTACTAATGTACCTCGCCCTAAGGTGAACCCATTCCAACTTCTAAGGTATTTTATTATCATTATGTATATTTATTTCAGTATATGCCTTTATCAATTGGTGGTATTCTTATGACAACATCTCTTTGTGTGAGTTGTGGATGGTGTTATTGTGATTTTTTTTCATTTACAATGTTTATTTCCCTCTACCTTCACCCGTTTCTTCTTCGCACAGAAGGTCGGCTCATGACCTGGAGGTCATATGTTCAAATCCGCACTTTCAACATCCTGACAACAGTTAATAAAAGAATTAACACTATATTTATCTACAGTCCTAGGACTTCTATGGTGTATGAGAGTGTTAAATAAGATGGCTCATTGTTTATGACATAAAAGTTCTACAGAAAAAGAGTAGCCTAACGGCGCTGCCCGGGCAAAAATTTCGAGTTAAAAATCTACCCAAAGTATTTCAGGATCCTCGGCGGTGCTACGGAGTTCGTGCACTGAGCTGAGTTTCTCCAGACTCAGGTTTGAGTTAGGAGGAGAACGGAGCACTTATGGGTTGCACCCGTGTGCTGTGATGTTGATCCTTAAACTAAACTAAGCTAAACTAAGTTCTACAGAACAGGTCAAATAACAATGGAGACGGCGGCTGCCCATAATGACAACAATATTTATTTACAACAAACATCACCCTTCACACTGGCAGAGGCACTGGCAATCCAAAGCCGAACACAGTTATTTATATGTCTGGACTATATTTGCCCCCTAACACAGGCAACTCATTATTCTGATAACTTCAGCTGTCAAGATAGTCAATTATGCTGTCTTCACAGTCATTCAATATATCAGCACCACAAGCAGTCATCTTCATTCCAACAGGCACATTGAGAATTATGCAGCACAGTGTTATCATTAATAATCTTCAGCTCTCTGTCTCTTTCGCTTGGCGATGAATAATAATAAATCTATCTATACCTATCAAATTACAAAAGATGTTTGTAAATCAAATCAAATCAACTTTATTAGGGTCACAAATTGGGCGCGCAGGCCCGTCTTACATTCGGCCCTTCCAATCACTCGTCTTTCATTCATCAAGAGCATTATACATTTACATAGGAAGAAACATGACATTGTGAAATGAATGTTGTAAACATAAACAAGGCAAATTACCATGTTATGAGGCCCATCTCCCACACACCCCCACCTATCCACACACAAGCACACCAAGGGAAACATACATACCCCACCAACGACCCATCCCCCTTCCGCACATCCCCCACTCACACACTCTCCCCTCATCTGTTCCCCCAACCAAAACACACTCGCCACCCACAAACATTCTCCCACCAACCCACACATCCCACGCCCACCCACATACACATCCTCTCCCCATCCACACCTCAAACCACTCATCCCCCAGCCACATCTCCATTGACCACATATTCACCACCCACGCACACAACCCCCCACCAACCCACACATTGCACATCCACTCACACATCCCCAAACCATACATACACATCCCCACCAACTGACATCTCCCTACCCCCCCCCCCCCCCCCCCAAACACACATCTCCCTAACCACCCATACATCCCCAATCCACTCACACACACACCCCACCACCCACACATGCCTTAACCCAACCCCCCACCCGCACATTACATACATCCCCTACCACGCAATATTCCCAACCCACGCACAGCACACACACATATCCCTCTCCAACACATCCCACACCCACATACCACCACACATCCCCACCTACACACCACCCACATACCGCACAATATTCCCACCCACACCCACAGATACCCTACCCATCCACCCCACATACCCCCATCCACACACACATACCTCACCCACACAATATCCCTAACCAACACACCACACACCTCTCCCCACCCACACACGCATTCCCTACCCGTCCACCAACATACACTTACTCACGCACACATCCTCCACTAAGCACCCACACACCCCCACCCCAACCAAACATCTCTCGATCACAATACCCCTACCCACACACATCCTCCACCCACTCACGCATCCCACCCCGACACATACACATCCCTCTCCCACCTACACATCCCTAAGTCACTCACACCCCCACCCACACATTCCCCATCCACGCACACATCTCCCACCCACACACCCCCACATACTTCCCCCAACCACCCCACCCATCCCCCACACCACACACTATCCCCCACCCACATACATATCCTCACCCATACCACCACACCCACCATGCACACATCCCCCACCAACACACCGCACACATATCTCAAACCCACACACCATACACTTCTCCCCACCGGCCCTTGCATCCCCAATCCACCCAACACAATCCTGCCACCCACACATACTTCCTCAAACCACCCACACATCACCACCCACATAAACACACACCCCCCACACCCATCCCATACACATATCCTCCACACATCCCCCACACCCATTCCCACACCCCTACTTTCACCCCCACACATCCATCCAATCTAATCTAGAGCTATGCTTAGGTCATGAATACTCTGATCCTGAACAATATTAATCAACAAAGTTTATCACATATAAACTAAGCCAACTAAACACACATGTTCACTGTCGTATTTTATATAAGTGTCGTCCCTGGGGTGAGGGGAATCAACACCGACATCCTTTTAACCCCAAATCCTTAGCCTGAGAATCTCCCAGCTTTCTGTCCACAACACCCCGTCAGTCCCTGGATCCCTCTCTCTCTCTTATCAATGGACCATGCCCCCTCTCATTCTTTTCCGAAAAAACATACTCACACAACACTAGTTTTTTTTAAAACTGACAAAAACAATTTAATAAAGAAAAGTGTCAGGTGTGTGCAAAGTGTATGTGTAGAATGTCTGTCGTATAATCTAATGTGTATGTAGAGTCAGACCGAATAGCTCAGGAGCAAAGTCAGTTTCATCACTGTACTGGCCACACAACAGCACCATATATGATGGACAGAAAACCTCACCCAAATGATGTGTCTCTCAGGCCAAGTGTCGACTTCCTCCGATAGCTCTTGAACAGTCCGGATGCTTGGTCATCAATAGTGGAAACAGTCCAATATTGATCATCAATCTAACACACACAGTGTAAATACTCTTTCATAAAAGTTCTGGGATCAAAGAATCCTAAAATTAATGTTACTGTCACTTTGGAAAAAACCCAATGTTAGTATTTTACTGTTCATAGGAATTCCCAAAATGTAACACACACAGTTAATCGGTAATGATTGGAATTCACCAATTGTAACATATACTGTTAAGTTTCCAGGAATCTAGATCTACTAATGTTCCTGGTACAGGTGTTATTGTCAGTGTCTTGATTTTAATGTGATGTAACCTATCACCTAGGAAACACTCTTATATTATCATCGTTTCCTGCTCAGCAGAGGCCAGGTTCCTGCAGACCCTCTGGGTTATGGGCCCAGTGCAAAAGCCTCTCAGTAAACTCTGCCTTCAATACTCGAGCCATGACTTTTCTTCTAGCTGGTGGTAGCTATGGTGGAACCTGTTGAAGAGAGAACACACCTGGTGAGAGCAACCCGATTCCAACCTTTATTAGGTGAGTGTAGGCCACCGGCCGCACTCAGAAATATAACAGAGAACCAAACTCTGTCATAAGGCCGAGGAGCTCATCACATCGGTCTGAGTCATGGTAAGACAAGGAAAGACTAAAGGAAAAGGGCAGAAACCCAGCAGATGCCCTACTGGAAGATCCTACCATTTGACATTTCCTTCATCCCCCAACCATCCTCAATCTCCCTAAATATCATCCCACTACATTGCCCTTAACTCACTGAGTTACATGATACCTCACACCAGCTAGTTTAAGCTACGCGATAGGCTACTGTTGCCGACGCTCTTATAATACGTTCTATCAACGCACATTACTACACTCGATTCCTAAGAATGATCTAATGTAGGTTTATTTAATTAATTAAATACCATATATTTATTCCTGCTTGAAATTGAGACTATTGAATAACACAATGGTTAAATGTCCGCCGATGCAAATCAACATTAGACACTATAGTCTCTCTCTAGACACAAACTAGGAATATTGCACACGTCCGTAGCGCTTCACAACTTTTGGTCGACTAACCCCAAAGTTGTTTACCTCAACTGGTTTAATACTGGGTCTGAGTGACGTCACAAAACTGTCTAGACACTAGACAGTCTAGAATCTATTTTTCTCTCTCCTGTCTAGACTGGGTGGAAACAACCCGCCGTCTATTCCGCTTTCATCTGGGGACCTGTCCCGGCACTTCAAAAAGTCTTGCCGGCCTGTGATCTAGAGAATTCTTGTTCCCACAACAAAAGATCCTGCCGACTTTTACCCAGACAATCCGTCTACAACTTCAAAGGATGGCTGTCGCCAGCCGACGTATGGCGCGACAGTTTTTCCTTGATCAACAACACATTAAAGAATTGCCGGCTTTGTGGTAGACATTTGGCGCGACATTTTGTCATCGATCGACATTCCAAGATGTTATGTGACATTCACTCATCTAGAAAGCTAAGGACCAAACGCTCTCTGTCACAGCATTTATTACCAATCACAACCTGTGAGTTCAGCCAATCACGAGTATGTTACAATGCCAAGTAAACAGCTGTTAGTTACAGTAACTCACTTAAAGTATAGCTAGGCCAACTGCCTGGTATCATGTCGATATGGCTGGTAACATTAACTCATTCTAGTCCTGATTTCTAGTCAACATTCACATTTAACGTTTAACTCAAACACTATATCATAGACTGTGACATGCACACAGAATATTTTAATGCATAAATTACCACTTATTTTGTAAATGTACAAAGATGATTTTAATACATAAAATAACACAAACTATACTTACTTACAAACATTATTTTAATGCACAAATAAACCCAGTCTGCAATCTTACAACAAAAATTGTTGACTTTTCCTTCCAACAATTCAAAGTTGATGAAAAAGACAAAGAATGTTTTCTCTTATTTGAATAGTCAAAATCAGTTATGAACCATTGATGTTAAATGTTGAACTCTCCCCCGATGTGTCTCCACCTTGACGTGGAAGGGGAGCTTGCGTGTCCCATCGACCCCATTTGCTTGCCGATGGATGAAAAACTACATATCGGACAGCTTATGGGATAGGGACCAGACTAAGAGAGACACAACCTGCTGCTCTGCAGGTAGACTGAGGATAGCAGTCAAAAATTTAAATCAGGTGCACGAAGGCAGAAGTTCTTGGTCCGGACAAAACTCTTAAAGCTCCCTGTCGAGGGCTGTGGCTGAACGCCACTAAGCCACAAACCCTCGGATCTGAGAGCCAGGCTGATACCCACCTACCGAAAAATAGAGGCGTGATACTGAGCAAGCTACATGCTCAGGTCTGATACATGTTCGAAGGCTCTCAGCTGGGGGATATGAGAGATTCCCGGATGAGAGGGCCAGGCCGTTTCTCGTTCACTGCTGCACGAAGGTAAGGTGCTGAGCCGGCAGCACATGTAGCCTACCTCGTGAGCGAGTACAAAAAGTCAGAAAAGTGCCCCAGTCGAAGGAAATGGTTACGAAAACTGTCTGTATCTAACTCATAGAGAGTGTAGACAAAAGTGGAAGAACGTCTCAATGACGCGAAATGGAACGCACAGCGAGCGAACCTATTGCGTGGTCTGAAGTCAAAAGCAAAAGCTTACCGAGTGGATGTCGCTCGCAGTCTGACCGCTCCTGGTGTGTGCTTGAGCGATCAGTGGCAAGCGAGATGCCCAACACATGGAAGGGAGGAACTAAAGCAGCCATGAGCAGGACGTGGCAACTCCTCGGGTGAGCCCAGTCTCAGAGCAATATGTGCCGGCTCTGCAATTATGGAAGCCTCCTTGGATAGCGAGGGAATGCCCATGGTCTGCCCCTGCCTTCTCTTGAGGGCCGACCGCGATGTCGTTGATCGTTCTATCTTGACCAGCTGAGATGTTGGCGACATCACAACAGTCTAACGTGCCTCGAAACCAGAGGAAGGCTAACCTCATTAAAAAATGCCCGCCGGAAGTCGGAAGTGTCGTCCTACGGGTGGCAAACTAAAAATTGACACTACGCAATTACGTCCGAGTGAAATGTCTCGTCCGAATGTCTCTCGTGCTAGGAACAGCTCTGACTACCTAGTTTCCGAATGCCGCTCTTGTTCGGAACAGCTCTGACTAGGTAGTTTTCCGAATGTCTGTCGTGCCTGGAACAGCTCTGACGGGCGCAACGACAAGCACATGTCCGAAAACTCGCTGAGTGGATGCCGTCTGCAAACCTGTCTGGTTTGTGCGGGAATGGCCCAGGGCAAACAAAATGACCAATATATTGAAGTGAGGATTTAAAGCAGCCATGAGCAGGACGTGACGATCCCCTCGGTGAGCCCAGAACCAGGGCGCTATGTGTCGGCCCTGCAACTATGGAAGCAACCTTGGATGGCGGAAAATGCTATGGACTGTCCCTGCCTTCCTTTGAGGGATGACCGTTGTCTTCGACCGTTCAACCTTGGCCAGCAGGGTTGTAGATGGCACCACAAAAGTGAGAGTCTCCCAGGAATGCTACCTGGTCAAAAAAGCACGCTATAGTCGGATGTGTTGGCCTACGGGTTTCGGCCCAAGGGCGCATAACAGACACACCGCAATCACATCTGAAAAAACACTCCGGATGAACGAAAAGAAGAAATGCTGAACTAGGAAGGAAAATTCATAGAATGATGATGAGATGAGCAGAACACATCCTCAGATAACACATTGTTTGCTGAATCCTCTGGAAGACTAAGCCATCAAGTCTGATGCATTAGCGTAAGTCATATGAGGCCTGACAAAGGCTTGCATCTATCAGAGTTAGGCTGGTGTAGAGAATTTCCTCCCAACTTGGTACCAAAGTACCATTTCCACTGGTACCAGCTGCTATTAGGAACTATTAAGAACTATTATTTGGAGTATTACAGCCTGGGATTCTGAGATAAGTAGCAAAAAATTGTTTTCAAATGTTCATTTTCTCTTCATTGTTCTCATTTTTTCATCTTTTAATTCTTCTCATACCATTCTTATGCCTTAATGGAGGGTCTTCTCCATGATTATATGTTGTGTTTTGTGTATGTATTTATTTGCTGATGAAAGCTAGTCGCTGCAACGTCCTGTATATTTCGTAATTCTGTTCTGTAAAGCTGCACATAACTGTGTTATTTTATATAGAATACATTTCCACTAGGAATGTGTTGTAGAGCTTTCCTTTCCCTCTCCAAGCTCAGAAACCAGCTGTGTCTGCAAGATGGGTACTAAAACTTTGGAGGATGTAACCAAGTCATGATTTAGCACATGACATATGGACTAGCTTGGATTAGGCCTAGGCTGGTCATGTTCCCTTCATAGTTTTAAGTATTTTACTGTCAACAGACTCCAAGCCATGCCAAAAGGGATGTACGCAAATGACCCATTTTCACATCTGAGGCATGCTGGGTATATGGTAATAACCCCATACTTTTAGAACAATGGGCACTCAATGGGTGATGTAGTCAATTATTTCTACCACCTTTATTTCCAAGAAAATTTCTTAGAACTTATTTTTAGAATGGGTTGACCTTGGAGCACAGGACAGTGAAATATAATCCCTGCCTTGAAGATTTGAACACATGATGACTAGGCCAGATGGCAAGTGTACTAGCCACTGCACTACCACAGCTCCCTCAGAGGGTTGATTAACATGTAAATGTCAAGTCTCAAATGTCAATGAATAGAACATCATCAAACAATCCATTGGGGGGGGGGGGGGAGAGGAGAGAGAGAGAGAGAGAGAGAGAGAGAGAGAGAGAGAGAGAGAGAGAGAGAGAGAGAGAGAGAGAGAGAAAAAGGGGAGAGGGCATATAAAAACCATGCAAGCAACAATTGCAAAAAACATGCATATTCTAACATGTAGAGCGGACAATTTCAAGCAGTTTCAAGCTTTTGACTTGTGTTTGTGGCAAGGGATGTTGTATTCAAAAAGTTTTCAAAATGCAAGGATGACAGAATTTCCTTGTGAGAAGACAGCTGCTGCAGAATCAGAATAAGTTTGGCTGATTTAAACTGAACTGCACTCCACAACTTCTGTATGTCTGTTAGACGCACAATTTCCTGGTGTTCATTTAATGATAACTGAGCCTGTGCTGAATTTCTTCGCTGAATAACAGAGGGACGATGCTGGGAATGGCCACGTTGGAAGCAACTGACTAGACTTTCTTTACACATCATAGTAAGCTGGTCAATTTCAACCAGCTCTTCCCTGTTGTAAATTATTCCTTCCAGCAGCTGAAGAGATCTCTGCAAGAACAAATTTATATACAATTGTACATAAAAGTAAGAATGTCTTTGGGTGTTTTCATACACTATATCCAGCTAATCACACTAAACACTAGTGTGAAATTTTTTTTTAAACATGTCACTCTATAAATCTAGATTTGAGACTGCACAAACATTTATTCTTTGAAAATGTATGTAATACAATTGGATCAGGAATGCAGGGAGTAGCTGGCAGGCTGCAGTAAATGGGAGGTGCAACAATTGATCCACGACAATTGCGACCATGTGAAGTAACCATCTACACGGATGTCTCTGTGCTAAGAGGTAAAAGAAATGCCTGGGGTCTCAAGGTGAAGGTTGGTGGATGGTGTTTTGTGCATATGATACCACAACATCTAGTCTGAGAATGGAGGTGGAGGCAGTCATGGTGGCATTGTGATCGCTCGAGGACAAACAGTACACACAAGTTGTGATTGTGACGGACTCACAAAGAAAAAGGTGAAGACAGGCATGCTTTACGCAGAGTGGCAGGCTTCCATTCAACAATCAAAAATAGAGAGCATCTCTTGGATTTTATCCCCAAGACATGCTGGTGTGGGGGAGCATCACTCTCATCACAGCTTGCTGAAGACTCTTGATCCTTCATCAGTTCCATTGCCTTATGCATTTTTCACAGAAGATGCTTTTAATGCCTTGTATCCACCATCATGTTGGTCAGTTCATGTCTTGCTTTTCATTACTGTTTTTTTTAAACCACTAAGATTGATGTGGCCAAAGAATTTAAGTTTCTGAAATGACACTGTTTATAAGCCAATTTTCTCGGTGTTGAGATATTGAAGAATATCAGTATTTTAACTTTTTCTTGATCCACAGTATTCTAAGAATTTGTCTGTAACATTCCAGCACAAATGCCTTAAGTTTCTTTTTTAGTGTTTGTGAAATGGTTCATGATTGACATCTGTATGTGGCTAAGGACAAGATTCATGCAATAACTATACTGCTAGTAGTTTTTGAAAGTGGCCACAGGAAAAGATTCATGCAATAACTATACTGCTAGTAATGATTTGAAAGTGGCTACAGGACAAGATTCATGCAATAACTATACAGCTAGTAATGTCTGAAAGTGGCTACAGGACAAGATTCATGAAATAACTATACAGCTAGTAATGTTTGAAAGTGGCTACAGGACAAGTTTCATGCAATAACTATACTGCTAGTAGTTTTTGAAAGTGGCCACAGGAAAAGATTCATGCAACAACTATACAGCTAGTAATGTCTGAAAGTGGCTACAGGACAAGATTCATGCAATAACTATACAGCTAGTAATGTCTGAAAGTGGCTACAAGACAAGATTCATGCAACAACTATACAGCTAGTAATGTCTGAAAGTGGCTACAGGACAAGATTCAATGAACAACTATACAGCTAGTAATGTTTGAAAGTGAATACAAGACAAGATTCATGCAACAACTATACAGCTAGTAATGTCTGAAAGTGGCTACAGGACAAGATTCAATGAACAACTATACAGCTAGTAATGTCTGAAAGTGAATATAAGACAAGATTCAATGAACAACTATACAGCTAGTAATGTCTGAAAGTGAATACAAGACAAGATTCATGCAATAACTATACAGCTAGTAATGTTTGAAAGTGGCTACAGGACAAGTTTCATGCAATAACTATACAGCTAGTAATGTCTGAAAGTGAATACAAGACAAGATTCATGCAACAACTATACAGCTAGTAATGTTTGAAAGTGGCTACAGGACAAGATTCAATGAACAACTATACAGCTAGTAATGTCTGAAAGTGAATACAAGACAAGATTCATGCAACGACTATACAGCTAGTAATGTCTGAAAGTGGCTACAAGACAAGATTCATGCAACAACTATACAGCTAGTAATGTCTGAAAGTGGCTACAGGACAAGATTCAATGAACAACTATACAGCTAGTAATGTCTGAAAGTGAATACAAGACAAGATTCATGCAACAACTATACAGCTAGTAATGTTTGAAAGTGGCTACAGGACAAGATTCAATGAACAACTATACAGCTAGTAATGTCTGAAAGTGAATACAAGACAAGATTCATGCAACAACTATACAGCTAGTAATGTTTGAAAGTGGCTACAGGACAAGATTCATGCAATAACTATACAGCTAGTAATGTCTGAAAGTGAATACAAGACAAGATTCATGCAACAACTATACAGCTAGTAATGTTTGAAAGTGGCTACAGGACAAGATTCAATGAACAACTATACAGCTAGTAATGTCTGAAAGTGAATACAAGACAAGATTCATGCAACAACTATACAGCTAGTAATGTTTGAAAGTGGCTACAGGACAAGATTCATGCAATAACTATACAGCTAGTAATGTCTGAAAGTGAATACAAGACAAGATTCATGCAACAACTATACAGCTAGTAATGTTTGAAAGTGGCTACAGGACAAGATTCATGCAATAACTATACAGCTAGTAATGTCTGAAAGTGAATACAAGACAAGATTCATGCAACAACTATACAGCTAGTAATGTTTGAAAGTGGCTACAGGACAAGATTCATGCAATAACTATACAGCTAGTAATGTTTGAAAGTGGCTACAGGACAAGATTCAATGAACAACTATACAGCTAGTAATGTCTGAAAGTGAATACAAGACAAGATTCATGCAACAACTATACAGCTAGTAATGTTTGAAAAGTGGCTACAGGACAAGATTCAATGAACAACTATACTGTTAGTAATCTTTGAAAGTATCTACTTACCAGAACAACGCCAGCATCTTGGCTTGCGAGCTTCTGAGCCAAAATCTCAACAACCTTTTCACAGCTTACACTGGAACATTTACTCAGAAATGCTGTTATAGAGGATGGGGACAGGAAAATGTTGTTCTCACCAGTGGATCCTTCTTTGACTACAGACACCACAAGCTCTGATTCTTCTTTCCAATCCGCTTGAACTTCATCTGGCTGCAATCTGGTAATAGACCATATGTTACTTACTAGTCGATAAAAACCCGTCTGAAAGATAGTATATTAAAATAAAAGATGCAAACAGTGACAAAAATGAATTAGTTAATTTTTACTGAAATATTTAGTGCTATGTACTAGACATTCTTGAGTCCTCTCTACTTCCTTCTGCTTTGCCATCTTCTTCATCAACATCTTCTTTGTCATAGTTTTCTTTCTTCATCATCCTCTTTTTTTGACCACCTTCATAGTTTTTTTCTTGATCATCCTAATTTTTGGACTACCTTCTTACCAGTTTGAAAGAAAAGTTTCTATACCAACATCCCTCCAATAGATGCATGTTGTTTCACAGCTCAAATTACTTGAATGAAAATGCATCGGACTAAAGAGTTAAAATGCACAGTTCCAGATGACTTGAATGAAAATGCCTCAAACTTAAGGAGTTAAAATGCACCAGAGTATTCACAAACAACAACAACACAGCACCATTGTTCTATCTGTTGACATCTTTTCCATTGTCTCCATCTTCTTCACTGCCTTCTTTGTTTGCTGCACCTTCTTTCAGGTTTTATTGGTCACGATATATGTGCAAACCCCATTGTCTGGATGACAAACAATATCTGCAGGTCACTGTGGCAACCTCAAAATGTCTGCTTAAGAGCAACATCTTCCAGCAACTTGGAATCATCATTCTTGGAGGATGTGTTCAGGATCTAAAGCGTTGAAGTTGAAAGTAGAAGTAATACTGTAGCAGAAACTGCCTAAGAAATAATACAGTAGATACTCCTTTCACTCTTTATCCTTCACTGGGGTCTAGATCCTTAACCAGCTCACTCCAAGCCCTTCTATCCTTCCCTATCCCATGCAGCTCCACCCATGTCCTTGCCATTTCATTCATTTCTGTTTCTACTTTTCTTCTCTATGTGCTTTTAAGTCTTCCTGTTTCCCTTGCCCTGTGGATGTCAAATGTCCCTGACAAATGTGTTTCTAGTTATACTACTCCCAGGTTATCTCAATGTATGTAATATCTATGTCCGATCTGTGTCTTTTCTTTATCTCTTAGTTCACTCCTAGTATTTGTCTAGTTCTCTCCACGAGCTTCACATCGGTGATTCTTTAATATCATTTTAGTCCTTCTATTTTGCATGACGTTATTTTGGGGCTAGTGCAGAAATTCAGATATATAGGCACATAGATAACATCAGATGGAAGATGCATCACTGAGATAAAGAACAGAACAGGACAAGCAAGAACTGCATTCTATCAAATGAAGAACGTTTTGTGCAAAAAGTCATTGTCTTTGAAAGTTAGAAAAAGAGTTCTTGCATGTTACATAGAACCAGTTTTAACATACGGCTGCGAATCCTGGACAATTAGTAAACAGGCGAAAAAATACCTGGAAACCTTGGAGATGTGGTTTTATAGAAAAATGCTGAAAATTAATTGGACAGCCAAATGAGCAATCATGACTTTTTAAGGAAGCTGAGTCGCAAAGACAACTTATCACAAACATCAGAAAGAGGCAGTCATCATTTTTTGGCGACGTTATGAGAAGACAAAAACTGGAACATGTTGTGACAACCGAAAAGATTTGCAGAAAGAGAGATAGAGGAAGACTGCGTGAGAAGATTCTTGACAGTCTTGTGTCATGGCATGGAAGGGAGTCAACACATGAATTGATCCACGACGTCGGAGATCGTAATTTGTGGAGAGGCATGATCGCCCATGCCATCCGGCAAGGCATTGGATGATGTTGATGATTTTGTGCAGGCACCAATTAGTGAATGCTTGTAGTTTATTAAGGTACTATAGGAAGTAGATGACAGTTTTTAGACAGTACAGATTTACCTGTTATTCTGATCAACTAAGCTATCTGTTTCAAAGCTGAACTGTTTGGATCCATTATCATTGTTGTTTTCATTGTTCTCTTCCTCACCACCATCCTTCTCCTCCTCCTCATCATCATTCCAACCTCCGCCTGCACGTCCAGGCTGATGCTTTTTAACAGCTGGGGAAGCAGAAATTTATAGTTGTGATTATATATATCTGAATTTTGATTACATATATTTAAATTGTAATCGTAAATTGATTAGAGAAATTAGACGTAGACAGTCAAAATTTTTTGGGCATGTTATGAGAAGAAATGGATTGGAGAATTTGGTGACAACTGGTAAGATCGAGGGGAACAGACCAAGGAGAAGACCTAGAAGCAAGTACCTGGATGGCTTGGCCTTGTGGCATGGTTGAGACAGAAACACGGAGCTGATCCATGACTCTGGTGATCGAGTGAGATGGCAGAACATGACCGCCCACGCTTACCGGCATGGCACATGATGGATGGATGGATATTTAAATTATAATTACATATTTCTGAATTATGATCACAGCATTATATCAACATGTGTGTACTAAGTGATTCAATGAGCATGATTCGGAAGATCGAAGCTGGATCTGTACGTAGACAGTGGACTGAGTCGCTGCGGAAGTCTGTTGTCTGTAAAGTCACCTTCATCTTCATCCCGGGACATGCGGGATTCGAGGGAAATGAACGAGCTGATAAACTGGCTGGCTCTGCACCCCCTGCAGATGGCCAGCCCATGGATCGTGCCGATGTTATTAACGTCCTTAAAGATATGTCGAGAACAGAGGATTTTGACTCAGTGAATCCACATCGCTGTCCAGAGACTTGGGAGTAAGAAATGGCACGGCCAGACATGAGAGGTACATCGGGAAAACGAGGTGCCTCGTCAACCAACACAGAACTGGCACTATTAGCCACCGAACGCTCATGCATATGCTGGGAGGAGGATCTGAGCACCTATGGACCTGTCCGGAGTACAATGAAGATACCCCAACTGATAACTGATTACATGAATTATGATGACATATATCTGAATTGCTGGCTCTGTGGTGAAGGAGTTATGGACACAGTTCGTTATCTGGTATACCACGTTCGAAACACAGCAGCAGACCACCTTACGCTGGTTGTTTTAAGAAATGGTATGGGTGCCGATCGTTCAGAAAGCAATGGCAAACTACTGAACGTAAACTTGCCCAGGAATCACAAACAGCCCAAAAATGCTGGGGTTGACTGCCACGTCCTGCAAAGGATATGCAACTAACTTAACTCCAGATATGGATCCTTTGCTTTGCTCCATTTTTCACTCAATCCAAGTCTTCACCACATCCATGTTGTCATAATTTAGCTCAATGCTTGAAGGAGCGGCAGCAGCCAGTTTATCAGCCTGCTCATTTCCTCTCACACCTGTATGCCCTGGGCAGAAAATCCTTGATGTGCTATTGACCTTCATATTTTCAAGCAATGCAAGCCATTCCTTGCAGAACATCAGTCTGTCAATTAATCAGGTGCCGTCTTCACAATTAATCTCCACCACTGTCTGTCTCTCGCCCTGACTGTACATTCTGTCAAGATTGATGTTTGTCCATCTGTTCATGTTATCTTCCCACTTGTATCGTTGTCTACCTCTACCATGCAGAACATACTAGTTTCTATTATACATAGATTGTTTTGTGAGACTATTACATCAGCTTAAAACGTACCTGGTTTATATACCCTGTTCGTGGGTTTATTATTGCTCCCTTCTGGTGCTAAAGGAAATGCTGGCTCAATATTCCCAGTAATAACAACAGGCGGCCTGTAATTAACAGTGGAGCTGCTTAGATCCAGCTTGGCCAACAAAGCTGCTTGCCGGTCTAAAGGTGTCTCTGCCATTTTAGCTCCAAGTTTTTCAATTCCATCAAGAATTGTTTCTCCCAGGGTTTCTGAAGTAGATAGCAAATGACAAAACTTACAGCTTCATGTGAACATTTAAATGATTAATCAGAAAATAATGAACCGGACAGGGCCAGCTTTAAAACAATACAATTAGAATTAACAAAGGACAATGCGGTAACATGCCTTCACCAGCCAAATAAAAACACAACAATGACAAGGTCAGAGAGAACACTAAAACAACTATATTAAGGCATAATATGTAAAATGTCCAATAAAAATATGAATAGATGAAATGAAAAGATTGAGAGAAAAGGAAGCCCAAGATTTCTTCTTCTTCTTCTACCTTTTATCTCTCAATGAAGAATAGGCACTTAATCAACTCATGTCAGGCCATGCTATTCTTTCCTATCACTTTCAGCCCCTCCATGTCTTCCCCACATTATTGACTTCTGTCTCCAATTCTCTTTTCCATGAGTTTTTAGGACTCCTTCCATTTCGTTGGCACTATGTGTTACAGTCAAGGGACTTTCTAGTTATTCCATTATCAGGTGTTCTCAATGTGTGTCCTACACAGCACCAGCACCTCTCCTTGATTCAATGATGATCCACTGATATTACTTGAAATCTTATATTCTGCACAGGAAGCAATAAATCAATGCTCAAAATTATTAATAATTATTCTAGTCTTTTCTCAGTGTTTCCGATCCATACTATACCTCACGATTTGGGCTCATATAAACAGACACACTGGACAACAAATTTATGCAAACTGTCAAATTCCATTTTACAATAATTCAAATCAGGGTTCGGCCAAACCCTGTCAACTGAAAATGACCCCTGATGCAACGTTTGCAGCATCATGCAGAAATAGCGAGTGGCCATACTTATGGATGTGAAGATTAAAGGTTAGCTACTCTACAAAATTAAACGAGAGTAGCCACATAATGTGGCAGTGAGCACAAGTGCAGTAGTAAACCTGTTGTGGGAGAAATCGTCAGGTGTACCTGTGTTGTTGTATTAAAGTTGTGGGAGAAATCGTCAGGTGTACCTGTGTTGTTGTATTAAAGTAGTGGGAGAAATCGTCAGGTGTAACTGTGTTGTTGTATTAAAGTTGTGGGAGAAATCGTCAGGTGTACCTGTGTTGCTGTATTAAAGTAGTGGGAGAAATCGTCAGGTGTACCTGTGTTGTTTTAAAGTTGTGGGAGAAATCATCAGGTCATCAGGTGTACCTGTGTTGTATTAAAGTTGTGGGAGAAATCGTCAGGTGTACCTGTGTTGTTGTATCAAAGTTATTTGTCAATGTGAATCATATAACTTTCTCATTTGGTTGAATGCTTCGTGAACATCTACATGATACAATTCATAATTTAATTTGCCCCAAAGCAGTTTCCTGCGATGGGTCTGTAATGCGCTAGGACCATCACATTGTGTAGGCCTGAATACATGGAGGAATAGATGGCCAGTCTTTCCCTCACTTAACAAATAGACAAATGCAAGTGTCGAATCCTTGTCCTCGTTTGAGTGTGCTCATGATATTATCAGCATGGCTCCCGATCAGCTATGCTAACAAGCCTGCTGGCTCATTGTCCTGTTGCTGTAGAACTCATACTTAGAGGTGCCCAAGAACAGAAGTGTACATGGTGAGACTATCTATTTAATGTGTGTCTATGCTTAAGAGGAAAACTATCTTAAAATAAATGAGGTGACTTACTGGGCTGTGTAGGAGTATTGCCAAATCCTTGAATAGACCCTCCAGTACGTGCTGGACCCAAACCTCCTAAAATTAGGGTACATCAGAAAAATAATTCAGTAAGAAAATAAAATTCCATGATTTTGGATAAAGTTTTAGTTATTTTACAAGTCAGTTTTAAATAATCATGATAAAAATATGTTGGGCATGCTAATGATATCCTCTGAAATACTGGAGAGAATGAGAAATGCCATCTTTGTCTTCACTCGATGAAGGGAAACTCCCAAATGCACCTCTTGTATGTGTAAGACAAATGCAGTTCAGGAGATTGAATATCCATCAAAATAAGTGGACAACTCTTCACATGAGCAGAGTAGATCACTCACTAATCCTGACATCTGGAAATTGCTGTCAAAGGTGGAGGTCACAATCTCCCAGCCATGTGGATGTGGAGGTCTAGGGAAATCTGCCACATTATCTTTCCAAAAATAAGTTTATGAGCAAGTCACAAATTGAGAATGGGGGTATGACATGATTAGAAATTCATACCAGACTATGGACTGAGGTACCTGACATGACATTAATTATTCACTTTATTTTTCATTCAAAATGGCCAGTCAAACTTTGTAGCTGTGCATAATTAAACTTTAACATTGTGGCAAATGCAGCTCTTGGGACCAAGTATCCACCAGGACAAGCAGACAACTCTGGGTTGCCCTTTACTTTTAGCTAGAGTGTCACAGAATATACAGGTGCGACTAGTATGCATGCCGACAGGCCCAGTGGTCATGTGTTCAAATCCCCCATGCGGCAGTGATTTAAAATAAAAACTGACCTGCCCTCCCAGGTCAGCCCAGAGTAAAATGAGCACCAGGAAATGTTTTGGGAAGTAAAGGCAGCCAGTGTAATATTTACAAAATCACCCAACAAGTGTCGACAGGTCTATACAAATATGGGGCTAGCATGATATGCCAATATGCCTCAAAGAGTGTAAAAAAGTGTCTGTTACTTACATATTTCTGTTTCTGTGACCTAGTAAACGTGGAGGATTGAAACTTCACACTCATAAGTCAACATCTGCCATGAAGTTCCCACTTCAGGTCAATAAAGAGTGAATGACTTGACTACAAAAAGATTCTAACATTGACAACAACCTACCCAATTAAAGACACCTACCAAATTTTGGGTCAAGTGGCCTTTCTAAGCCTGTGGCCTCAGCTTGAGATCTATTGCTTGGAGGTTCCATATTATATAACATCTCGCATAGCTCCTGCAATGTTAAATGAATGTAATTACACTATACTGTGTAAAACAAATGATAAATTTTATATCCAGTAGCTTCTTTAGTCCTCATGTTTTGTCACTAAACTACAAAAAAGCAGTAACAGTACTGGCATCTTACACAGTAGGAGTACAAACAGTGGGGTGTGTAAGACCATTCTGGAACTTCATATCCAAGGAGAGGTATCTTTCTCTTCTGTCCTTTATGTCCCTCTGGATCATAGGCCTTTAACCTACCTTAACATTCTCTCCACATATGGGTGCTCAGGCTGTTCCAAGGCATTCTCCATCTCTCCCATGTCCATAGGTAATCTACCACTGAGAGGTGCATTCCCTGCCAGCCTGTTCATTCCCCACACTTCCTCATAATCAGGGCAGAAAATCCATACAATTCTCACAATCTGTGACCTCTGAAGCGAGGCAAGCCATGAAACACTTCTTTCTCCATGAGTATGTAATGATTAAAATGTGTGGCAGCAGTCTCCTCAAACCGTAGGAAAGCTGCTGGTACTGCTTCCACCTCAATTCGCATGCTGGAGTTTGTGGTCTCAAACCTCAAACTCTGCAGCCTGCTGTCCATTCTCTACACTCACAATTGGGGGGTACGGGGTGTCAGGCATTGGTAGCACCTTTGGTAAGGATGGCTCTCATGTCCTTTCAGGACCCATCCCCCACTGGTCCAAGTCTGACACCCAGCTCGTGCCTGTGGCTCCTAGTAGCTGTCAGCATGCGACAGCGGCCACCCCCCGGGCAACAGCTGTGAGAGGCTGGCTAAACCAGGCATGGGTATCCGATTTGGTGTCAAACCAAGAGGTAAACTAGGGTATGCCTACCCAGCATGTGAAGACAGGATTCGGCAGACTGCGCGGAAGAAATCATTCCTGATTCAACGGGCAAGACGGCGTTTACCTGCAAAGCGTTGTGGAACGTAATGAGCACGGCAAGGCACGTAGAGCGCCCTGGTCATCCACTGCACCTGTATTCGTCTCCAATCGTCTCGACTTGTCTTGCCACTGGACTCAGATGGACTCAGGCGAGAGAGTGAGGTCGACGAATTGCGCAACTCTTCCTCACTTTAATCCAAGTCATCGCGCAAGTCATTCTTCATCCAACGCAACCTGCCAACCATAGTGGAAATAAACAAAGCCATCCAGCAACTCTCCAGCGGCAAGGCACCTGGTCCTGACTCCATCCCAGCAGAGATATACAAGGCAGGTGGGCCGGTCCTAACAGAGCAGCTTCACCGAGTCTTCACAAACATATGGATGAACGAGACCATGCCACAAGATTTTAAGGACGCGTCAATAGTCCACCTTTACAAACGTAAAGGAAACCGCCAATCCTGTGACAACCACCGAGGCATCTCCTTGCTTTCAATTGCAGGGAAGATACTCGCCAGAATTCTTCTCAATCGCCTCACAGCCCATCTCGATCAAGGTCTTCTTCCTGAGAGTCAATGTGGCTTCAGAAAAGAACGTGGAACTGTTGACATGATTTTCGCTGCAAGGCAGCTGCAAGAGAAATGTCAGGAACAGAACTGCGAAATGTTCTCCACTTTCATTGACCTTACCAAGGCTTTTGATACAGTCAGCAGAGAAGGACTGTGGAAGATTATGGCAAAATATGGCTGTCCACGAAAGTTTGTCCAAATAGTGCGGCTATTTCATGACGGCATGCAGGCAAGAGTACAGGAAAATGGTGAGCTGTCTGAACCCTTTCCTGTCACCAATGGAGTGAAGCAAGGATGTGTCCTGGCACCAACACTGTTCAGCCTCATGTTTTCAGCCATGTTGATGAATGCCTTCGAGAACGACGACATTGGAATAGACATCAACTACCGTATGGATGGAAAGTTATTCAATCTCAGAAGGCTGAAAGCTAAAACCAAAATTAACAGTGGCACCAGTCAGAGAGCTCCTGTTTGCTGATGATTGCGCTCTATACGCCAACTCAGAGGCGGACATGCAACATAATGTTTCAGCTTTCTCACATGCCTGTGCCAACTTTGGGCTCAATATCAACTTGGAGAAGACTGTAGTTATGTACCAGCCAGCTCCAGGGAATAATCACACTGTGCCGAATATCAAAGTGAATGATCATAGACTAAGTGTTGTGGACAAATTTACCTATCTTGGCAGCACCGTGTCACAAGCTGCCACAATCGATGACGAAGTGAATGCAAGAATCTCCAAGGCCAGTGCAGCCTTTGGCAGACTGTACAAGAATGTATGGGACAGAACTGGAATAAGCCTGCAAACAAAGCTAAAAGTCTACAAAGCAGTTGTATTATCCACACTGCTATATGCTTGTGAAACCTGGACTGTTTATCAGCGACACGCTAGGAAATTAAACCACTTCCACACAGTCTGCCTAAGGAAGCTACTGAAGATTAAATGGCAAGACAAGATTCCAGACACTGAAGTCCTAGAAAGAGCATCCATACCCAGTATCCACACTCTACTGATGAAGAATCAGATTCGCTGGGCTGGTCACTTGACTCGCATGCCAGATCACAGGCTCCCTAAACGAATTTTCTACAGCGAACTGCGTTGTGGTAAACGCTCCCAAGGTGGCCAGAGGAAACGTTTTAAAGACACTCTGAAAATTTCTCTGAATGCTTTTGGAATTCATCATGACACCTGGGAGGCTGCAGCCAGAGACCGAAATTCGTGGCGTGCATCATTGTGCAAAGGTGCAGTTATATGTGAGGCAACCAGGACTGCAAGAGCTGTGAAGAAAAGGCAGGACAGAAAAACCACTGCAGGAAATCCTCCTCCAGAGACGTCAAGCATTCTTTGTCCACATTGTCAAAGAACATTTCGAGCCAAAATAGGCCTTATCAGCCATCTTAGAACCCACGGCTCCACACCTTCAACCCCACTGGATGAAATGAATGGTCATCATCATTCTTGATGGACAAACAACAACAACAACACTCACAATCCAGTGTGACTATTACATTGTGCCAGTCTGATGTCTTACAATACTTTAACCCACTCTTTTTCATGATTGATGTTCTCTATTTCACACACCTGGCTGATAGATATTTCTGCCTGTGCCATCCAGGACCTGCCTCGTCTCAGTCTACGACTCTTGACCATATCCATGGCTTCATGCAGCAGACGATCCATGTCTGCAGCGACATGCGTGAATACGAAGTATAGATAACTCTCTTTTACATGAATATATTGTCCAGGAGAGCAAGGTACCAAGCAAGCAGTCAGGTTAGCTTAAAAAACGCCAAGTGGTTGGAATACTCATCATGAACTAAGTGGACATACTGAAGATTATCTACAAACGACTAATAGTTAAAGACAGTAACAGATGAAACAACACATTCAAGGATGCTCGAATTAGAAGTTATATATAGATCTGGTGACAGGTGGGGGAGGGAACACATATGAGAGGACGATGTCAATGTGTTTACAACCAGTATATCAGTGGAACGATTACCATCTACAGCTTGTGAGATTTACAGTTGGGGATGGAGCATTAATGGGTTTGCCCTGAATATTTTGATGATGATTCTTTAAACATTCAAATAGCCATTTGAGGCAGAAAGAATTAAAAGACCTCTAGTTTTAAAACAACAAATACCAAAGATAGCCTTGAAAGAACTATACATTAACATTTAATGGAAATGTGCAGTAGTAGTTTTGCATTAATTTTATAACAGTTTTATACTCTTATAACTAATTAAAGAAATATACAGATTCTTCTTCTATCTCAAACTCTATCCCTATCATCTTCAGGGACTGCATGAAGTAATTGTCTTTACAATTATTAACATTGTTACCTTAGAAATTTTTCGGACCATCAGGTAGGGAACATTCCCATGCAAGGGATGAGGTGGCCCTCCAAATTCTGAGAAATGCAAAACACCAAACATAGATTATTTATGTACATAATTGGTAACTATCTCTGATTCTAAAAAAAAGTATAGGAATACATTTAAAAAGATGAAAGATATCTTACATAATAAGTCACTCTCTTTAAATATCAGTAGAAGAGTGCTGAAATGTTATATAGAACCCGTTCTGTGGTATGGCAGAGAATCTAGGAATGTGAACAAGCAAATCTGGAACAGCTTGGAGGCAGCAGATATGAGGTTTCTGAGATGAATGATGCTCTAATTTGTAAAAATCCACACCATGAATTAGGGTGCTACGGTGGCGCTGTGGCAGGATGCTTGTCTGCTGTACCGGTGGTCTTGGATTCGTTCTGCATTGGGGTAGTTACAAATTCTAAAAAAATTGAATTGAACTCCCAGGTTGACCATGCCTAAAATAGGTAACAGGAAATGTCTTGGGAAGTAAAGGTGGTCAGTGTAATACCAACTACATCACCAACTAAGTAGCGAACGAAAGAAGAAGATCACCAACCAAGTGCCATAAGGTCTTTAACAATATGAGTCAAGCATCATTTGCCTAATGCATCTTAGGCATGCAAAAGGACCTTTTTTTTTTTTTTTTACACAATGAATTGTATCAGGTCTGCTCAAGTTAGTGGCAAATGTATCTAAAAGTCACTCCATCCCTGCTTATCTTACATGGAAGCTATAGCTTTACAGTAATTCAAATCATCATCATCAGCATCATCATCATCCAGTGACTTGACTTGTGCAGAATGTTGCTTCCATGTATTTTAAAATTTCTCTCAATCATAAGCCACATATCCTGCCTCTGTCGCTGTCATGTGTAAATCATCTATCACATCATGAATCCATCTACATTGTGGTTATCCTCTTCTCCACTTCCCTGGTACATCTCCTTCTATAATTATCTTTACCAGACATTTTACAGGCCTTTTTACATGCCCAAAATATTTATTGTTTTCTCAAATTTATTTCTCTTGATAACCAATTTTCTTCAATACTGAATTCTTGCTGGATAAAAAAAAGGTTAAAAGACAAGAGGCTTAACTTTACTGAACAGGGTTTAACATGTATAGCCCGGACATTCTCAGCAAAGCAGCAAACCGCCTGCCAAAAGCGCCACAAAGAGCACAAACTCTGTAGCTCAGGTGATGACCACAGGGGTCTCAGAACAAAATTGCACAGAGTCTAAAACCAAACCAATGACCCCCTGAACATGAGGCTGATGTCTCAACCACATCACCTCAGAGACCCCATGTGATCTGTTTATTCTCTTTTTCGTCCAATGAATGTTTAATACTTTTCTGTAACTTATATTCAAACAAGCATCTGTGCTTTTCTGCCGATTTGTTAAATGCACAAATTTCACACCCATATGCTGCCACATGAAATACAAACTGAGCTTGGCAGCAGCCAACAGATAGTTGTTGGTTATGGTTTCAAGTTCATGACAATAGGCAGAGGATAAAAAACAATGGCTTCGATCACCGACCATTGCGGTCAAGAATTAAAATAACGACAGACTATCTTCCTTACAGATGCCTATAAAACTATAGTAGCCAAATACAAATACAGCACAGAAATATCAGAATGGATTCTCTAGTTCTGAGGAGAAATGATGGAAAGCTGCATGCGTTTACTTACTAATGCATTCTTTAATGGCATCAGAATGCCTCTTGAGTCCAAGTTGAAATTCCCTACTCCCATTCTTGGCAACATGTGTCATCAACTTTAAAACCTGTGTGCAGTAAATTGCTAGATATGATCAGTAACAGCTATTTTTTATAGTGCTGGATTCTACCTACCCCCATGTAATAATTGTTTATAATGCAGAGTTCTAATTCAAGCAAATGTGTTAAATTCTAATATTTTAAAATGCTGGATTCTAATTTTGTAAATGTAAAATTAAAAAAAAAAATACTGTTGGATTGTAACTTAGCAAATGTAACAATTTTATAAAGACTGTTCGATTCTGCTTTAATAAATATAATAATTCTTTAAAACATTTAAATATTGAGCACAACCCACTACTGGCAACGCCGATTGCATTCTGGTATGAACCTAAGGCCTATCCACGTCAATATGGAAGCACTATACTCGAGTTTCGCCCTCGTTTGAGCTCGTCAGTAGTGAATATCCCTGACCGGATCCGGAAACAGTCCCGGATCACGCGTGTGAAGCGGGTGTGTAACCACGCGGCACACACTAGACACACCAAATTATCGCAACAGAATACCACAACGCTACCCATCGTAGGCTTTGCTCAAAAATGCTTTAAAACATTGTTTGATTCTATTTTTTAAAGACGTTCGCTCGCTTTGAACTCAAGCATAGTCCATACATGTGCTACTACTAGGCACTGTTTTTAAGTAATTCCCGGTATAAAAGTTTAAAAAAACCATTATATATAAAAATGATTTATTGCAGCCAAAATTGAACCACACATTTACATTATTTCTCAACATAGTCACCATTGACTTCAACACATTTTTGGTATCGTGGCACCATGTTCTTAATTCCAATGTCGTAGAAGTCTGCCGCCAGTGTCTTGAACCATTCATTAACGCCTGTCTGCAGTTCATCATCAGTGTCAAACAGCTGGGATGCCAACCACTTCTTTAGGTGCATGAAAAGGTGGTAATCACTTGGTCGGGGCTGTAGGGCGGGTGGTCAACAATTTCCCAGTGAAATTTTTGCAACAATTGAACAGTTCCATATGCGACAGTGAGGTCGAGCATTATCAGTGCAACAGCACAATTCCAGAGGACAGCAACCCACGTCTTTTGTTTTGGATGGCACATATAAGTTTAATCAGAGTGTCACAATAAGACTTGGCATTAAATGTCTTTCCAGGTTCAAGAAAATCAATAAACAAGACCCCTTTTTTGTCCCAGAAAACAGTGGCCATGATCTTTTTGACAGAAGGTGCTTGCTTAAACTTCTTTGCTTTCGGGGACCATGAGTGTCGCCATTGCATCGACTGTTGCTTTGATTCGATGTTTGTGTAGGAAATCCAGGTCTCATCTCCAGTAACAATGTGCCCCAAAAATTCATCTCCTTCATTTTGCACTGCAAAATTTTTGAGCCGAAGCCATGCGTTTCTGCTTGTGTTCATCGGTTAACATTTTGGGTACCCATCTGGCACACAATTTTTTGTATCCAAGGATTCTTGTCACAATGTCGTAAATCAGTGAACGTGAAACTTCAGAAAATTCGACAGACAATGCAGAAATTGTGAAACGACGATTTTCCTGAATTTTTTGGTTCACTTCTTCGACCAAATCGTCTGTCACCACACTCGGCCGACCGCTACGATCTTCATCATGGATATTTGTTCGCCCTTCTTTAAACATTCGACACCATTTCCTAACCATACTATCAGTCATAACATCTGGCCCATAAACCTCAATGAGTTGCCTGTGAATTTCTGCAGCACTGTTGTTTTTTGCTAGCAAAAAACGGATCACAGCACGAACCTCGCAGCTGGCGGGAGTATTTATTTTTGCACTCATTATAAATCACTCACACGCAGCATCAAACAAGATTTCGACAGTGAAAAAAATAGCACACAGCTAGCTAATGAACCACATAAACATACTCCATATGCACATTTCCGTTTTCCATCGGTGTTTGTCGATGTGGTCAAAACGGGACTTACTTAACAAACGTGTTTCGTATATCTAGTAGCACTGGACTGAGTTTTGCGAGTGGATTAGATTTCCCTGGCCTGGTGGTTAGCGACTTCCTCCGTAATCCCATATACTCTCGTGAGTAACGTGACGCGAGAATTGGTAGCAGTTCTACCCACGTTGGTAACTTACGGGGTATGTGAGCCGATCACTCAGAAAGCAATGGCAAACTACTGAGCGTAATCTTGCCAAGAAATCAACAATCAGCTGAAAGATGCTAATGTTGAAGCGATGTCCTGTAAAGGATATGCAAACATTTTTTTAGTATCCCTTGCCATCAGGTTAACTCACTCCGACTTCTAAGGTAATTTTATTGATGATATTCCTATACTGAAAATTGTTGTGGACTCAGATCCCTCATCATCAAGTGATTTGCCAGTCGGTGTTGGCGATAATGTTGATCCATATCTCATCATCATCCATCACTCATCAGAGTGCATCAATTCATGTGTTGACATTCCATACCTTGATGTAAGGGTGTCAAAAATATTTTCTCGCTGTCTTCCTCTATCTCTTTTTTTTTTAAATTATCCTTTCCAGTTGTTGCAATATGTTTCAGTTTTTCTCTTCTCATTTGGCATAAACATGTTGATTGCCTTTTTCAAGACACTCTGACTTCTTATTTTTGTTGTCCAAAATATTGTTAGCATTCCCATGCTGTAAAAGCACATTTGCATTTGTGTCCCTTTGCCCATAAGAGAAGCAAAATACCATAACACTATAACCAAGAAGTGACTTAGGTAAGTTAGTGTGAAACTTGCTACCCTGTCCTTTAGATAATTTTAGCTGCACAATACAGCCATTCATAATCAAGACTACAAAGGTCTTAATGTGAGTTGGTTGAAGGCCTATGCTTCATTTGGAGGAGGAGGAGGAGAAGGAGGAGAAGGAGGAGGAGGGAGGAGGAGGAGGAGGAGGAGGAGGAGGGGGAGGAGGAGGAGGAGGAGAAATACATGTTTCTATGGCCTCAGAGGATTTTTTGTTTGTTTATCAAACTCCTACTAAGACATAAAGATCACCATAATGAATATTGATAATAACAATCTATAATAACTAATAAAAACCTGGTGCTATTACGATGAGGTTGCAAACATGATACACAATCCCGCATACTGCATTTGAAACACAGCTGCAGGTGATTTGGAAGTAGACCGTCTGCACTGGTTTTCATACAATGGTATGAGCATCAGTCGTTCAGAAAGCAATGGCAAACTACTGAATGTAAACTTGCCTAGTAAAACATAGGCAGCCAAAAATGCTGGGGTCAACTGCGACATCCTGTAAAGGACATGCGACTAACTCCTAACAATAATACAAACAACATTCAGCTACCTTAAACTTCACATGGCATGATTTGCTCTTGAGTCTATCTACCAAAAATTCAACAAGGCTGTCACTGTACCCCGAAGACTCAAAGCTGATATCTGTAAATATTGTCAACATGCTAGTAGAATTTTTCATAAAATTTAAAACTGAAATGTTACGTGACAATTTCTATATTGTTTAGTTATGCGAAATTACAGTTTCAGATACTGAAACAACACACATGCTTTTATCTACAGCTGAATAAAATATCCATTTCAAATGGGAAGTAATTAATTAACAGGAATTTTATGAATAACTTTTTTACAATAGTATAAACCAGATATTTTGTGCGTATTATTTCTCAACATAGTCACCCTGTCTGGCAACACGCTTGGTCCATATGTCAGTGAGCTTGCTGATGCCCTCTAGGAAAAAGTTTTTGGGTGTGGGCTTAAATCAACTTTGCACTGCCTCCATTACTTCATTATCATCTGCAAACCTCTGACCTCGCAAATATTCTTTCAAGGGTCCAAACAAGTCTGATGCCACCAGGTGCTGGATGTTTCAAGAACTCAAATTTAAAGATCATGCAGTGTACCCACTCTATGCACAAGTGTATGATGGTAGGTGTTATCCTGCAGCAACAATACTCCTTTTGAGAGAAGTCTCTGACTAGCGTAACTATCATATTGTGGGCTTCAGTTGTTTCATTAGCATGTCACTGTATTGAGCACTTGTTATAATTTCACCTCTTTCTTGGAAATGCACTAATATAAGGCCCTTAATATCTCAAAACATGGTCATCATGATTTTCCCATTGGATTCCTGAGTCCTGAACTTTTTCTTAATTTAAGACAACAGTTTTTTTTCACTACATCAACTGTCTCTTACTCTCTGGTTCGTAATGATGCATCCAGGACTAGTCTCCTGTTACAATTTGGTGGAGAAAACCATCTTCTTTTCGAGCATGATGGTCCAAATTCTCCTGACAAATCATCTGCCTGTACGTTTGTGATCAGTGGAAAGCTGTCTTAAGCTGTCTTGGGACCCATCTGCAACACACTTTCCTATAACCGAAGTCATCATGGACATTTTTGTACGTAGAGCAAAGACTTATGTTGAAATCCATAGCTATTTCGTCAATATGAAGTCACCTCAGGCATGGACTAGTTGATTGATCTGTCATTTCACTGTGTCAGTTGCCACACTTGTAGATTTTCCACTATGTGTTTCATCAATGATATTTTGTCATCCACTTTGAAATCTTTCTACACATTCATACACTCTTCCCTGACTTAAACAACTGTCTCCATACTGAACCATCATTATTCTTTAGATTTCACACCCTCCGACCACAAAATATAAATAATGCCTAGCTGTGGTGTCCACGAGGCAAGTCAATAGTGGGACAGCCATGTTGTAATTGCTATTGCACATGTGCAAAAAATGCTCGATCCTCACAACCTCTACCTGAGGTATTGCTTAGCAGCCAGTTTGTGTCCTAAAATAAGATTTTCCATTACCTATACTCTTCCATGCACTTTATAATAAAATTCCTGTTACTTAATGACTTTCCCTTGCACATATTACCTTTCACCTTATTTGAGGATAAGTGACTGAGATAGAAGACAATGTATATTTTAAAATATACTGAAAACTCCATTTTAAAATTACATATAGATTAATCTCTCTCCTTCTCCTATCTCTTCCATCTCTGTAAAGTACAGCAGCAGGTCTGCAGCTTGTTTTCAGCTGAGAATGTTCCATCCTTGTCCAGTCTCTGTCAAAGCACTGAATGCCTTTGCTTAGAAGTTTAATGAGGCTTCAAAGTTTCAGGTTTCAACTTACACAACAAACTGACTGAACTTTGGCAATATGTGGGTGACTTTTAAAGTTCACATGGTGCATTGCATATCATCATACAAAAGTACAAATATGTAAATGTCAGAATAGATAACTGAAACAATAAAAATATAAGGATATTTATGTTTTTTTTTTTTTTTTAAACTTTTGAAAATTTAAAGCAGTGACAAATTACTGATGTATTTTTCTCAATATCATACTAATATGAATATCTGTATTTAAATACATCATGGACTGAAAGATGTCAGCCTTGTAAATGATACATCTCATTAGAACTACACATACCATTGATTTCTTTGTACAAATAACCAGCTGTGGGACTCTCATCATCAGATGTTGCCTTGAGAATGATACCAATCTAGGATAGAGAAAATAATCAAACAAGTTTACAAGATTGATACTGAAGATCTTGGTCTGCTGATGATAATGACCTATTAAGGGCAGTTTTGTTCACTGGGGATACAAGTGCACTGTTTTGTCTATGTTGCAAGTTAGCCGGGTACTAGTTAGCACTCAATATCATGGCTGAGGAAGAAAACAAAGAAGTACACAAAACCTGGGATGTGACACTTACTGTTAAGTTGCATATCTAGGTTGACAAATTCCCCTTAAAAAAAAGGCAAAGAATGAATCACCAAAAAATGAGAAGTAGATTGTGAGCTTTACAAGAACATGATTACAAGAAACAAAACGGATGTTGCAGCCAAAGCCTTCATCAGCACAGAACACACAAACACAAACAGACAACCAACTAACTACACGAGAAACACTACATGAAGATACAAGAAAGGAAGGCAAAAGAAGGGGAAAAATATGGGAACACATTTTTAATGAGAAGGAAACATGGTAAAGAAGAAAGTCAGTCACCCTCCATGTAAGATGATATGTTCTAGTATAATTAGCAGAGTCCTGCCTAAAACAATTCACGATTTTGAAAGTCTCCATAGCGAAGTAGTTAAACAGCATATCTCATGTTCTGAAGATTGTGAGTTCAATTCCAGACTCCTAACATTCAGTTCGCGAGTGCAATATTCTCAGAGACTTCTGGTGGTCACCGCTGGAGCTATAGAGTTTGTGCTTTGTGTGCTGTTTTCGGCAGGCTGTCTTGCAGACAGAGATCCAGCCAAATGCATTAAAACCTGGTGCAATGAAGTCAATACTCAAGCCTTTAAATCAATTCACACCCTTAAGCAAAAATATTTGTCACGGAGTTACTTTTGTCTTTTTTATATTATATTATATAATTACATGGATAGACCCAGGCCATAGTAAAACTCACAGTAGTTTATTAAGAACGGTAATGGAAGGGATGGTTCCTGGAAGAACCCGGGAAGGTTAACCCGGTCAACAAATGCCCACAGAAGTCGGATGTGTCGGCCTAACGAAGCAAGAACGCAGCTCTGCTGTTAACAGGCACAACGCAGAAGTAGTTCCTGGAAGAAGAGGTAGTGGTTGACTGACACAAAGGTCATGTGGGCAGGACATTAAAGACAGCCGGGGCATGAAAACGCTGGTGAAAGATTGATTCTCTCCGGTGGGCCGTGATGAGGAGGACATTTTGTATAGGACCTGCTATGTACTGATAATTATGTGGAGTGATTAGTGCACTTGCTTACCAAGACAGTCGTCTGGGTTTAATCTCCAGCTGAGGTAGGGTTCTATTTTTTTTACCAGTACAGCTCTGGAGTTGACCCAGCTTTATAAAATGTCTACTGTTATGAATTTTCAGAAATTTAAACACACTTAACGGGACTCGTGTGAGTGTATATACAAGTGTTTTAGAGAGAGAGAGAGAGAGAGAGAGAGAGAGGGAGAGAGAGAGAGAGAGAGAGACAGACAGACAGACAGAGAGAGACAGAGAGAGAGAGAGTGTGTGTGTGTGTGTGTGTGTGTGCGCGCATGAGTGATTGTGTGAGTGTGTATGAGTATGTATCTGTCTCTCGATCTCACAATATATTTGTATGTATTGTTTATATGTTATGCTAAGCATTCATTTCATATTACCATTTTTGGGGCCATAGAAAAGAAATGCATAATACATAACATAAGTGATGTGTGTGAAAGATGAGTGGTTGAAGGGAAGAATATAAGATGGGCCTTCGGGCCCAATTTATGACCTTTTTAAAATATAGTTTATTCATTCATACGTTCGTTCACAATTGTCTAAAAATTCATAGGCAAAGATCAAGATAATGAGAATAAACCGAACAAACAATAATCCAATCTCCCATGGTAAAACTCCACTTCACGAGGTGGAATTATACTGTATTATACAGTATACACCTATTTAGGGAGCAATGTTTTATGTAATCAGCTCTAAGTCTCCTCACAAATATATAGTGATAACTGGTTGCTACGGTTTTTGTTGACACACATAAATCTACGGTTATTTAAGTGCTACAATGCAAGTTATAAAAGTGTCCTTTGTTTTCCTATTATTAATATATTAATTAATAATTATTAATATTAATAATTAATATTATATTTTATTTATACACAATTTAAATTTAATATCTGGCTTAGAAAAAGAATTGATGTAGAGACTTGAATGAGCTACCGCAGGATTGCAATTTTCAAGAGTTAAAAAATTATGCGGTGTCATAATATAAATCAATCTTGAAAAGGTTACTAAAATACACAAATAACTAAAACGTATAGTACGGTATAGATTTTTCCAACTAGCTCCGAGACTTGCCTTGTTCACAAATGAAATTCTGTGAGAAGTCATCATTGCAGTCGTCATCGTAATAATTAATTTTGCAATACTGAAGGACTCAATACTGCAGGAGAAATGGCTTAAGAAGTTACAAATACATCGCACATATTTATATTTTCAGTTAAAAGACAGTATATCTTCATAAACATGGCATCTGGAAACTTATTTATTGATTACAGTAAACAATCAGAAAGACTTCTCTGGTAACAACAAAACCATTACAGCCATTACTATACTATAGTATAATAAATATTGGATAGGCTTGTAGTTTTGTACAATAGTTAACATTTGTGTCTGTTAAGAATAAATTATTCTTCTATTTATGCTTATAATTAAGTATATTAAATTATAACGTATGTACTTTGAGTGTAAATTTACAACTTTTAATTAAATATTTAAAGCTATCTATAATCTAGCGCACTGCGTAAAGACAAAACCGACCCTCTTTTTGTGAAACAAGGGCGTATGCCGCGTTACATTCGTATTGACATTGTTATGTTGAAACTTTGTTGTTTTCGAAAATAAAGTGAACAGCCTTTGTTGGAAAACTTTTCTTTAAAATGTTCTTAAATTATGTATATTGCATAAGTTTTGCTATCTGGTATAAAGCATTATTTGTTGTTGCAGATTTGTCATTCCAGTCTTGGTGTAGGTAGGCATATAAATATTAAAATATTAAATTAATAAGGAAAAGTTTATACATAGCTGAAGTATGAATAAACGGATACTTTACACATAGCTGAAGTATGAGTAAAGGGATACTTTATACATAGTTGAAGTATGACTGTTTATATATCAAGAATAATTTTCCAGATTGGTATCCCCAATACAAATAATTGTGTCCCCAGGCGTGTTCAAGAATTGTTAACTTGCGTTTCTGTAAACTTACTGTTTACAGGCATCCATCTTTGTTTACATTACCGACCTACTATTTCCTACTATTTATGTCCTGATCATTCCGGTCCATCATCATCAAGTGCCGTGCCGGCTGGCGTAGGCGATCATGGCTCTCCATAGATCTCGGTCTTTGGTTTTCTGGATCAACTCTGGTGCTGATATTCCTCCATGCCACCGTCTCAATCCATCCAGCATCACTTCTCTTGGTCTACCTCTGCCTCTCTTCCCCTCGATCTTTCCAGTTGTTACGATGTTCTCCAATGCTTCTCTTCTCATCACGTGACCGAAAAAAAGATGTTTGTCTCTGTCTTATTGTTGTATCTTCTTCTTCTTTGCGTTCATCCGGAGTGATTTTTTCAGATGTGATTGCGGTGTGTCTGGTTAGGCACCTTCGGGTCGAAACCCTCAGGCCAACACATCCGACTTTAGCGTGCATTTTTGACCAGGTTAGCAATCCTGGGAGACTCTCACTTTTGTGGTACTGTCCACCTCCCAGCTGGTAAAGATGGAAGAGTCGGAGACTGCACGGTCATCCCTCAAATGAAGGCAGGGACAGTCCATAGCATTTTCCGCCATCCTGGGTGGCTTCCATAATTGCAGGGCCGGCACATAGCACCCTGGTACTGGGCACACAGAGGGAATCGTCACGTCCTGCTCATGGCTGCTTTAATTCCTCACTTCAATATATTGGGCATTTCGTTCACCCCGAGCCTTTCCCGCACAAACCAAGCTGGTCTGCAGTCAGTATCCACTAAGCGAGTTTTTCGGACATGTGCTTGTCGTTGTGTCCGTCAGAGCTGTTCCAGACATGTCGGACATTCGGAAACTACCTAGTCAGAGCTGTTCCGAACAAGAGCGGCATTCGGAAACTAGGTAGTCAGAGCTGTTCCTAGCACAAGAGACAATCGGACGAGACAATTCACTCGGACGTAATTGCGTAGTGTCAATTTTTAGTTTGCCACCCGTAGGCCGACACTTCCGACTTCCGGCGGGCATTTTTTAATGAGGTTAGCCTTCCTCTGGTTTCGTAGCACGTAAGACTGTTGTGATGTCGCCAACATCTCAGCTGGTCAAGATAGAACGATCAGCGACATCGAGGTCAGCCCTCAAGGGAAGGGCAGGGGCAGACCTTGGGCATTCCCTTGCTATCCAAGGAGGCTTCCATAATTGCAGAGCCGGCACATATTGCTCTGAGACTGGGCTCACCCGAGGAGTTGCCACGTCCTGCTCATGGCTGCTTTAGTTCCTCACTTCCATGTGTTGGGCAACCCGTTTGCCACTGATCGCTCAAACACACACCAGGAGCGGTCAGACTGCGAGCGACATCCACTCGGTAAGCTTTTTATTTTGTCTTCAGACCACGCAATAGGTCCGCTCGCCGTGCGTTCCATTTTGCGTCATTGAGACGTTCTTCCACTTTTGTCTATACTCTGTGAGCTGGATACAGACAGTTTTCGTAGCCATTTCCTTCGACTGGGGCACTTTTCTGACTTTTCGTACTCGCTCACCAGGTAGGCTACATGTGCTGCCGGCTCAGCACCTTACCTTCGTGCAGCAGTGGACGAGAAACGGCCTGGCCCTCTCATCCGGGAATCTCTCATATTCCCCAGCTGAGAGCCTTCGAACATGTAATAGAACTGAGCATGTAGCTTGCTCAGTATCACGCTTCTATTTTTCGGTAGGCGGGTATCGGCCTGGCTCTCAGATGTGAGGGTTTGTGGCTTAGAGGCGTTCAGCCACAGCCCTCGACAGGGAGCCTTAAGAGTTTTGTCTGGACCAAAAGCGTCTGCCTTCGTGCCTTCGTGCACCTTTTTAAAACTTTTGACTGCTATCCTCAGTCACCTGCAGAGCAGCAGGTTGTGTCTCTCTTAGTCTGGTCCCTATCCCATATGCTGTCCGATATGTAGTTTTTTCACCCATCGGCAAGCACATGGGGTCGATGGGACACGCAAGCTCCCCCACCACGGCAAGGTGGAGACACATCGGGGGAGTTATTGTTGTATATAATGTTCTAGTTTCATTAGCCTGTTTCAGGCACTCGTCGTTAGTTACTCTGGCAGTCCAAGGAATTCGCAACATTCGTCTCAGGAACCACATCTCTGTTGCTTCTAATTTCTTCTTAATTTGTTCATTTACGTTCCAAGATTCACTGCCATACAGCAAAACTGGTTCTACATAGCATTTCAGCACTCTCTTTCTTACATTCAGTGATAGTGACTTATTGCATAAGATACTCTTCATTTTCTGAAAAGCGGCTTTTGCCTGCCCTATTCTGCTCCTAATCTCTGTTGTACATCTTCCATCTGATGTTATAAATGCCCCTAGGTATCTAAAATTATCAACTTGGTTAAGGATTTTCCCTTCTATTTCTATGTCACATTTTGGTGTCACCATTTTCTTTGATATTACCATTGTTACTGTTTTCTTGATATTCAAGGAGAGTCCTTTCCTTGCACTCTCTGTTACTACAACGTCTAATAATTGTTGTAGGTCTGTTGAATTATCCGCCACCAATACTGTGTCATCTGCATAGCGTATATTATTTATATTATAACCTCCAACTAGTATTCCTGGCATCTCTTTGATCACTCTCATTATTACTTCGCTATACAGGGAGAAAAGATCTGGTGACAAGACACACCCTTGTCGTACTCCTAGCTTTATCTGTTCGTAACTACCCTCTTTATTTCCCATTTTAATTGCTGCTACTTGGTTCCAGTAAACATTCTTTATTATTCTTAAATCTTTTCCATCAATGTTGATATCTTCCAACATTTTAATCAATTCATCATGTTTTACTTTATCAAATGCCTTAGTATAATCTATGAAGCACAAATATATGTCTCTCTGTTTCTCTATTGACCTTTCTATTAGTGTCCGTAATGTATAAATTGCATTGTTTGTGCCCTTTCCTTCCACAAATCCATACTGTTCTTCACTAATTTCCATTTTATTTTCTTTTTGATTCTTCTCATTATGATTCTGAGTAGAAGCTTAGTGATATGGTTTATAAGGTTAATTGTACGAAAATCTTCACAATCAATTGCTCCTGGTCTTTTTGGTATAGCTATAAATACAGATTTCAGCATATCACTGGGTAAATATCCACTGCTGTAAATATCATTCAACATTTTAGTTAATATATCTACTCCAAATTCTCCCAATACTTCCAATTCTTCTATTGTGATTTCATCTGGCCCAGCTGTTTTTCCTTTCTTCATACGTTTCATAGCGTCAGCGACTTCTTCTTTTAGAATAGATGTACCTTCTAAGTTACTATCTTCTGTTAATTCTCCCCTTTCTCCTTCATATAATTCTCTTATATACTCATTCCACCTCTTCATTATAGCATCTTCCTCTAATATTATCTTTCCTGTTTTTGATTTCAAACACCCTGTATTTATTCTTATTTTTCTTCCTGTAAGCTCACTGATTTGTCTGTGCATATTTTTTGTATCTTTAATGGGATTTAATTCAATTTTTTTGCATTGCTCGTTTAACCAACTTTCTTTAGCCTTCCCACATTTATCTTTTATTTCTTTCGTCGCCTCAGAGAGACTTGATTAGGCAATTAAAACATCAGGCTTTCGACTGACTGGCCTGATGAATTAACAAATAAACAAGGACATGCTACTCATATAAAGTGCAGGAAAACCTGGTATATGTGAAGCAGGTTGAAAAGAGAGAGGAGAGAGATAGATAATGAAGCTAGTGTGAGAAACAGAGATATGAGAAAGATGTGTTGAAAGACATAAAAAAGTGATAACTTTTATATAATATAAATAAGATAATAAAAGTGACAAAAAAGAAATAACTTCGATAAACAAATATTTAAAACATCAGTTCATAATCATAGTTCCTAATATTTGTTTATTAAAAAGCCGCTTTCACCCAATTAATTCCTGAAGAATTTTTAAAAAAGTGTCCGGTAGGGAATCGAACCAACAGCTCCCGCTTATCAGGCGGAGACACTTACCACTGTGCTACTGAGGATACGATTTTGAATCAACAAAAATATATAACATAGCCACGCTCATGTCCCGATGACGTCACATACGTTAAGTCACGTGACTTGGCAAATCACGTGACCAGCCGGGAAAGTTCCGCTATGAATAAAGGGATAATTTATTCATAGCCGGGGTATGAATAGTCACTTCGTTAAAATAATTAGCAGCCCTGATTATCCCTGATTAATTAACTTTTTTTTTGTTCGCATATCCTTTACAAGACATCGCTGTCAACATCAGCATCTTTCAGCTGATTGTTGATTTCTTGGCAAGATTACGCTCAGTAGTTTGCCAATGCTTTCTGAGCGACCGGCTCACACACCCCGTAAGTTACCGTGAAGAGAACTGCTACCGATTCTCGCAAACGTCACGTTACTCACGAGAGTATACAGGATTACGTAGAAAGTCGTGAAACCCCTAGACCAGGGAGCAATAGATACAGAGAACAAGTTACATGCATCAGAAAAAAACAAAACAACAGTCCACCTCCTTTGGTTTTTGTCTTGAGAATGGGAAAGCTGGAGTAACTTGTCACAACGGGAAAGTTGGAGTTGATGAGAAGCAGAGAGACCAAGAGAGAGATCTTGACATGGAGTATGGATTAAAATCAGATCAAAAATGATAGTGCTGGGCATCACATGAGGCACAGGGTTGACACACAGCATAAACTATAAACAGAAGAAGATATATATTGTGCCATTAAATTATGGATATATGCAATGCTAAATCAAAATCCAAAACATTAACATCGCTTCCAATAGTGAGAGAAATACAATTAAACAAGTACAAGTTTGGGTACTTTACTATGCAAATGAGGTCCTGTAAGGGATGCTTTTTTTGTTTGGGGTAAATTAAAAACAAAGTACACAAGTTTCCCATTGTGGGTCAAAAAATTGCAGAAGATGATTGATGGGAAATTGAAAATACAATAATAGACTAATGAAAAAATAAGCAAGTCCCATAGCAGGAACTTGCTGTGGTTATGTGACATGTTAAGACCATCATATTTTTAAGGCACCAATTAGTGGGTGGTTGTAGCTTATGAAAATTTATTGCTCTTCAGAAGCTAAAGCAACTGAATAAATTGTGGAGAGGACAGATAGGATACTTCATTTTTAATTCTCAGCAAACAAACAGTGTAGTTATTTTTAGCACTGGCCTAGATCTAGTGGGATCATCAATTTTCAGAATTTGGATATCGGGATTCACTTTGTGGTTGGTCGCCAGCAAGATGTACCCAACATGTTATTGTCTTCACAAACTGTCCCCCAGATACATCAAAGATGAGTGCAGACAGATGGGACATGCTCAAGATGAGACGAGTAGCACAAGATATGGATATACACTCCAACAAAACTGAGGACCCTCCAGGTCCAGAAACATTTATTTGGTGACAAATGACATCGCTGCCACGCTCATGTTTTTATTTAAAATATATCTGTCAGTTTTCCCTCATGAAGAACTGTACATTTCATATCTTCATATGTTACCCTTATTAAGTTCATGATTTTCTGTGGAATCCAAAAATCCAATATAAAGTGGTGAATGCAGTTCAATACTTTGCCCAATGTGACTATCTTGTCCATGCAAGATCTGTTTGATCAGGAACCTGCCTGTTTGTCCCTTAGTTGTTTGTTAATGGCATCTCTTAATGTCTGCAGAATTATCTTGCTTAAAAATTTCCCCCGGCACTGACAATAGCATTATTCCTCTATAATGTTCACATTCCTGCAAGTTCCCTTCCTTAGTCCACTTTATCAGATATCCTTCTCTTTTCTTTACTATTTTTTTATAAGTCTACTTGGTTGATTATATTTTCCTGCCAATTTCCTTGTGGTGCTGTAAAGGTCTCCGAGATTTCCCTTCACTGCTGCATTGCCACTCTCTCTAGCATGGGCATCTAAATATTATCTTTTATTCATCCTTATGTGCTTCTTAACTTCTTTGTTAGCTTCTGTATATTGTCTTGGGCTCTGACTTTAGCAGCCTAGGTTTTGCTATTTCCTGTGCATAGAATTTCAAAAAGAAATGGAATGAACATGAATTCTACAGATGGTGATTAACAGAAGAAAGAAAAAGGCAAGGGAGAAAATACAGAAACAATTAGTAAATAGATTAAAAAAGGCTAAAGAACTTTAACTGAATAAGAAATGCATAGAGATTGGGACAAATTATCGGAAAGATTAACATTCTGTGTACTAACAAAAAAATATTTTAATAGGTAGAAAAACATGAAATACCACTGGATGTTTATTATCAAGGATGATACAATATTAAAATGTTTTGCATATCCTTTACAGGACATCGCTGTCAACATCAGCATCTTTCAGCTGTATGTTGATTTCTTGACAAGATTACGCTCAGTAGTTTGCCATTGCTTTCTGAGCGGCCGGCTCACATATCCCGTAAGTTACAGTCGCGATTCGAACCACTGCTGATTCTCACTGTCGTCACGTTACTTACGAGAGTATACGAGATTATGGAGAAAAGTCGCTAACCTCTAGGCCAGGAAGCCGGTGATACAATATTAATGGAACAAAATAGCATAATTATAGATGGACAGAATACATGATAAGAGATCAGATGCAAATACAGTTCAAACTGTTTAAGGAAATCTCGGATGTGGCAAATTTCTGTTGTGAAGAACAATACTGTATTGTACATTGTAAATGCATTACTATATACTTGAACTCTTATAAGAGGAATTTCTGATAAGAACTATTTCTTGGGTCACAGGTGAGTTCGCCTTATCAGGTCTGCACTGTATTCAAGACAATGGTGAAAGTTCACTGACACTTGTTGCAGAAGTTGATAACATTATGTTGGGGGAATTGAGGCGTTGGGAGCTTTTGGAATAAACATAATAAGACAATGTCTAACTGACATCTATAATAGCAGTACATTCATAATGACTTGTTAAAATCCATATTTATAGCTCAGACATAGAAATCAGATGATTTAGAATGTGAAGATCATCATACAATAAGTCTTATGAGTCATATGAAAAAGCTTTTACAGAGAATAATAATGAGAAGAGTAAAAAAGATTAAACCAGAAAGTAGATTTGTTTAGGGAAAAGACACAAACAATCACTTATGTCTCATAGACTTCACAAAAGCATTTGACAGTGTGAAACTTGAGATAATCAAACTACTAGAACAGTTAAATATTGACAAAAATGTGTGAATAACAAAGAACATACATTAGCAGTAAACAGCTACTATGAGTGAGAATTAACAACCATTAAGGAACATTTCAGCACATAAAAAAGAGTGTCAGACAAGGATGTGTGATGCCCCCTCAATTGTTTTTATTGTATAGCGAACATATAATGAGATCTAAAGAAAATATGCCAAGGATTACGGTTGGTGGTGATAAATTACGTTGTGCTGATGACACTATCTTAATAGCAACAAGTTTGAAAAATAGGAAGGTAGAAGTAGTGGAAATATTACAGAAGCATATAATGTCGAAATGTACATTTAAAGTAAATGAGATTGTCCTGTGACAAGTACAGAAATGCAAGTATCTAGTCACATGGACAACATCAGATGGAAGATGTGTCAGACATACAGAACAGAATACTAAGTAAGTAAAGTAAAGGTCCTATTTACAGCCTTAACCCTACCAGACCGCTCTACCGATTTTTCGGTAATTTCTTAATCTGCCGCTATAGCGCTGTATCTAATTTTTGGTACTTTGCCTAGTACGTGAAAAAAATGCGTCACAAACTAAAAATAACCAACCATTCGTTTTCAAACCTCATGGTTAGCCATTGCAAATGTCTGCCTCCATAGGTTTGAATTGATAACGTGAAAAAATTCCGAAAATTCACTATGAAACAAGTAGCTGATGAACCAAGCACTTAAACAAGAAAGCGAAGTAGGTCTAGGCTTTTCACAGTCCAACAGGTGATTTATAATTTGGTTTATTCAGACTGGATTGGCACACGAAGGTGGAATATTGGTGCTAGATGAAAGGTAGACCTATTTTCTACAATGTCTCCAAGTTCCATCTTATTCTAACCACTTGTTTGCATGCAACTAACATTTTTCTATATCATGTTTTTTCTCTTAAATGCTCAGGAGCCCAGGTATAGGGGACAGTTAGGTTCAGGGCCTCAGGGCTGATAGGGTTAAGGTGCATTGGGCATACGGTGCTAGATCCACATTTTTATAAACCAAATAGTACTTGGTGGGTGATGTGGTCAGTATCATGCATGCCAGCTGCCTTTACCTCGCAAGACATTTCTTGGTACCAGTTTAGGCTGGGTTGACCTAAAAACTCAGGTAATTTGTAAAAATTAGAATCTGTCTCGATTCAGATTGAACCCTTGACTTCTGAGCCGGCAGGCAAGCATCTAGCTACTACAGTGTGGCTGGCAGATGGAAGATGTGTCAGACATCAACAATAGAATAGGACAAAACAAAAAACGCTGCATTTTATCAGATCAAGAACATTTGATGAGATTGCTCTTATTGCAGGTTTTAAAAAGAGAATTCTTGCATGCTATACAGAACCAATTTGAACAATTGCCTGTAATATCTGGACATTTAGTAAACAATTAATAATCCCTCATGGCCTCATAAAAATGTTTTTACCAATGTTGAATATTCCTTGAAGACAACTTACCACAAACATCAGAAAGAAGCAGTTGTCCTTTTTTGGCCACATGAGAAGAGAAAAACTGGAACATGTTGTGACAACTGGAAAGATTTGTGGAAACAGATAGAGGAAGGCAGAGAGAGAAGATATTTGACAGCCTTGTGTCATGGCATGGAAAGGTGTCAGAACATGAACTGACATTTGCAGGATGAAGAGAAGCATAATTATCTATGCCAGTTGACAAGGCACTTGATGATGATGGTTGTTAATTAGGAAGCAAGCCAAAGAATAAAGGAAATTTCTTATCTGTGTGAGAGAACCTAGAGACTAAAGAAAGAACTTTTATGAAAAGTGAGAGAACCTAGAGACTAAAGAAAGAACTTTTATGAAAAGTTTCATACAATTTGGAACAACAAAAGTCAGAGTACTAAGAGCTTACATATTTCCTGTGGCAGCATGCAGGTGAGAAATTTGACATCTAACAAGAACTCAGTATTGAAGAAGATTGGTTATTAAGACAAATACAATTGAGGAAAATGAAATGTTTTTGCCATGTAAAAAGACGTGAATGTCTGAAAAAGATAACTATGGAGTGAATCATACTGGGGAAGCAGAGGAAAGGAAGACCACAATGTATATAGATTCAGGATGTAATAGTATAGTTAAGCGTGAAAACAACTGGGACAAAACACCTGGCTTATGACATAGAGAGATTTCAAAAGACTGTTAAGGGCACAAAGTTCTGCAGCGGACAAGCCACTGGATGATGATGCTATATTCATTTGTTTCATTGGCCAACATCATACTATAGACACGTAATGTACACATCAGTTTAGCTTGCAATGATAGTCTTCTAAGCATGACCTAGCTTGATGCTTAATATGTTTCATGATTTTAGCGATTGGTAGCATGGATATAGTGGCCATATTTTCTTGTTTATTTCTTCATTTGTATAGCGTAATATGCTGGCATCTGTGGCACAGGTGAATGGAGTTTCACAATCTCAATTTTTTTTTGTTTCTCGTATCCTATTTACAGGACATCACTGTCAACACCAGCATTTTACCGCTGTTGTTGATGTCTTGACAAGATAACGCTCAGTAGTTTGCCATTTCTTTCTGAGCAACTGGCTCACATACCCCCGTAAGTAACCAACGCGATATGATCCACTACCAAATCTTGTGTAGCTGTGTTCCCCTACGTGGATATACAGGATTACGGAGAAAGTCGTTAACTTGTTAACTCCTTCACCAGGAAGACGGTTATAATCTCACATACTGGTATTGAAATCAGCTGGAGGTGATTTGGGAACAAACTGCCATGCATTGATTTTCACATCAGTCATTCAGAGAGCAATTCCAAACTGTTGAATGTAAAATTGCCTTGAAAATCACAAACAGGTAACAAATGCTGGGGTTGATTGTGAATCCTGAAAAGAACATATAACTAATTGCTTATTTTTTTTGTATCTGTTTGCAGTCTCCTGAACATTTCATATGTATATTGCTTTAAGGACCATATAGAAAAATAATGCCTTTGCATCCGAAATCTGTGTCACTGAAGGATATTGAAGAAGCACAATGCAGAATCAAGGATTCAGTGATGCGGACACCATTAGTGCCACTCAATACAGAAGATCCAAAACGTAAGGTCAGTTCACTTACAACGCTTTATTTCGCATTTCTGTTTCCAAACTATTTTTATCTGGATTTCCATAGACATGCTACTGTGTTTTTAAAACTAGCTGTTGACCAAAGTTGATGTCCACAAGAAGAACGTGTAGCTGAAGGGTCAGAATGTCCATCTCACACATTGTCAGATGTGTTTTTGATCTTCAGTAAGATTGGGAGGTTTAACAAAATCCTAGTCTGTACACAACTTGGTGACAGCTTGGGCAAGCAGCCTTTGTTCTTCAGCCCAGAAAAACTCCAGCAATAGTACAGGTTTCATAATGAAAAAATTATGTTTCCATTGCAAAATGTACATGTATATATAGAGTGTTTACCCTAGTGCAGCGTAATGTTTATGTCAGGTTGTTTTTACATGTTACATCTCATGGAGATGTCTTTCCAGTGCTGAGAACCCATATGTTTATATGTGAGAGTAAACATCCTGAACACTTGACCACCTGGTCTTCTATTGTTTATTTGCCCTGTTTTTATTATCATGCTTGATTTTTTATTTTAGAATCAAGGACCAACTGCATGACATTGTGTTACTAATCCATTAGAACTGCATGACATTGTGATACTAATCCATTAGAACTGCATTACAATGCGATACTAATCCATTAGATCTGCATTACATTGTGATACTAATCCATTAGAACTGCATTACATTGTGATACTAATCCATTAGAACTGCATGACATTGTGATACTAATCCATTAGAACTGCATTACATTGTGATACTAATCCATTAGATCTACATTACATTGTGATACTAATCCATTAGATCTACATTACATTGTGATACTAATCCATTAGAACTGCATTACATTGTGATACTAATCCATTAGAACTGCATTACATTGTGATACTAATCCATTAGAACTGCATGACATTGTGATACTAATCCATTAGAACTGCATTACATTGTGATACTAATCCACTAGATCTACATTACATTGTGATACTAATCCATTAGATCTACATTACATTGTGATACCAATCCATTAGAACTGCATTACATTGTGATACTAATCCATTAGAACTGCATTACATTGTGATACTAATCCATTAGAACTGCATTACATTGTGATACTAATCCATTAGAACTGCATGACATTGTGATACTAATCCATTAGAACTGCATTACATTGTGATACTAATTCACTAGATCTACATTACATTGTGATACTAATCCATTAGATCTACATTACATTGTGATACTAATCCATTAGAACTGCATTACATTGTGATACTAATTCATTAGATCTACATTACATTGTGGTACTAATCCATTAGAACTGCATTACATTGTGATACTAATCCATTAGAACTACATTACATTGTGATACTAATTCATTAGATCTACATTACATTGCGATACTAATTCATTAGAACTGCATTACATTGTGATCTAATCCATTAGAACTGCATGACATTGTGATACTAATTCATTAGATCTACATTACATTGCGATACTAATTCATTAGATCTACATGACATTGTGATACTAATTCATTAGATCTACATGACATTGCAATACTAATTCATTAGATCTACATTACATTGTGATCTAATCCATTAGAACTGCATGACATTGCGATACTAATTCATTAGATCTACATTACATTGTGATACTAATCCATTAGAACTGCATGACATTGTGATACTAATCCATTAGAACTGCATGACATTGTGATACTAATTCATTAGATCTACATTACATTGTGATACTAATCCATTAGATCTACATTACATTGTGATACTAATCCATTACATCTACATTACATTGTGATCTAATCCATTAGATCTACATTACATTGTGATACTAATCCATTAGAACTACATTACATTGTGATACTAATCCATTAGAACTGCATTACATTGTGATACTAATCCATTAGATCTACATTACATTGTGATCTAATCCATTAGAACTACATTACATTGTGATACTAATCCACTAGATCTACATTACATTGTGATACTAATCCATTAGATCTACATTACATTGTGATCTAATCCATTAGAACTGCATGACATTGCGATACTAATTCATTAGATCTACATTACATTGCGATACTAATTCATTAGATCTACATGACATTGCGATACTAATTCATTAGATCTACATTACATTGTGATACTAATCCATTAGAACTGCATTACATTGTGATACTAATCCATTAGATCTACATTACATTGTGATACTAATCCATTAGAACTGCATTACATTGTGATCTAATCCATTAGAACTGCATGACATTGTGATACTAATTCATTAGATCTACATTACATTGCGATACTAATTCATTAGATCTACATTACATTGTGATCTAATCCATTAGAACTGCATTGCATTGTGATACTAATCCATTAGATCTACATTACATTGTGATACTAATTCATTAGATCTACATTACATTGTTATACTAATCCATTAGAACTGCATTACATTGTGATACTAATCTACTAGAATAACAGTCTGCTTCTTCAGACTTGCACTAAAAAACATAGCTCACTGCATGAACTTCATAGTTCTTGTGCAGATTTCAGTCAGTGTATACCAGAATCCAGAGTTTAATTTTGTTTAATCTTTAACATAAACTCTATTCTTTATGAGCTTGGCAGACGTAGTTGTACAGTAGCTATCATGCTTGCCAGTCAGCCCAGTGGTCAAATGGGGATTTTTACAAATTGACCTCGGCTCCCAGGTCAACCTGTCTTAAAATGGGTATCAGGAAATGTTCTAGGAAGTAAAGGCAGTCGCCATGATGTTGATCATATCGTCCATCAACTGCTGTATGGTATATAAAAATATCTGCTAGCACCATAAACCCAGTGTGCCTCAAGAAATGTGAAAAGGGTCCTTGACTTGTTTACTTACTTATTATTTGAGATACCCTGAGTGGCATTTGGTATTTCTGTGTTAAATACACCCCCTACGAGCAGCTTGTGGTAAACTATGAGTTAGTTTATATTTCATCTATATCCTATCTTTTATATAAATGCCCCAGATGTATTTCTGTTCACAATTATTTTCTCATCAGATTTATCTAAAGTTGGAAAATCTTCAGCCTATAGGATCTTTCAAGCTGAGAGGAGCTTGTAACGCAATCAAAACATTGCCGCCAGATTCAGTTAAAGCTGGTGTCTGCACAGCCAGTGCTGGTAACTTTGCACAGGTAGGAAATGTGACTTGAATGTATTTATTTACAATTTATATAACTGTACCCATTGAAATATTAAACATGAGTTACTTGTGTAATATTTACAGAAGTTTAAAACAGTGGTTCTTGCCTTGATGCAATGTCGCCCCTTTATAAGATTAACAGGGATGATCCATAGCAAAAGCAACGCTCATTAATAAAATTAACAATATAAAAGGTCTCACCTCAAATATCGAATTCGACACAGTCGTGTTAACAGTTTAGGCATTTATTAATGCACTGCAGAATCACATGGGATCAACTAATCTAAAGATATAAACTGTCGCGTTTATGTATCCATCTTATAATCAGCTCCCGATTCCACTCTGTTAACCTTGACGCTCAGTCTTTTCCAATTCATCATTGAGTCGTCCTTTTCCGAAAAATAGTCTAGGTTGATCTTGGCCCGGTCCTTCTCATTGCATGAATTCTCATCAACAGATCATTCCTCTCCTTTCGCTGTTCACTTCCGAATTTTCGCAACCATTGCTTCGTCCAGATCTTATTCCATACAGAGCTCTCAGAAAAACACAAGCGCCTTGGTGTTGTGGTGTCACAGCATCTCCCGTTGTTGTTCTATGATGTTTTTATGTTCCCATTGGTTTCTCTTTTTGTTTGTCCACTTAGTGTCCATCTGGGAAAACCCCTTTTTTCCTTTTGGTGGCGCGTGCCGGCATGGCAGTTCTCCATTTTTTGGGGAGTTGCTGCCCCTTTGTCTCCTAGGACCCATCTCTAACTCCCCCATTCAAGCACATTGTGACGGGACAGCCCCGGCAGCATCCTAATGACACAAGTTTGAAAGGAATTAAAGAGCCCACAAGAATTATTCAATCATTCTCTAAGTAAAAGAATAATTGTCCACCAGAAAATAATCTAGCCCCCAACCAAGGAATAAGGAAAAACTAACAGAGATTGCAAACAAGAGAAAATTACATTTTGACCACGCACGCCCCATCATTTCTGTAATGCTAGGTCTGAGAAAGCTTTGATGTCCAGATCAAACGTAACACCCAGACACCACGGCACCAGTCGGCGGGCGCTATCAAAGGTTGAAAACTCACTGTTTTCAGTTGATACATCGCGGAGCCAGTCAGTTGAGATTGACGTGTTAGTTTAGAATCCTGCGGTCGGAATAGGGACTGATACCTAACACCTTACGGTTAACATGACCTAACGTGTAAACCAGCCACGGCAGAATGGGAGATAAGAGGGTCAGCCAGACCCGTCTGAAATGTGTGATCCAAAGACGGCAATTAGGACCAGATGCTTAACACCTCACTGCAATACGCAGCAAAGTAGGAACACAGGGCTGACACATTTTGCCAGCAACCCAGGAAGGCGGGTGTTAACAGCAGATTGGAAGGTAATGACGCAACTGCATTGCCGCCAAAGCATGTTTCATTGTTTCAGGCGTGGGGGGCATCGGTCAATTTGATTGACATATGAAACTACCGTCCACAGGAAAGGAGGAGGGGTGAAAAGAATTTGGCACTTAATCCATCTAGGTAAATCGTCCTACATGAAAAAATAGGTGGAGTTAATTAATAGGGGATATATTAATTAGCCAACGTGAAAACTAGCCAGGGCTGAAGAGAATAAAACTACATGCATGGCCAGCAAGACTTCAGACGCAAATTTACAATAGCATTCTTAGGATACCTACTGGAGAAATATTAACATTTCGTTCTGTTGGACTTCTGTACGAAGTCGTATGACAGGATTTCCTAGCTATAACCCAGGTAATACCATTACTCTGATTAGTTTGTCTGCTAGTCTGAAGGCTTGTGTAGTTTCCTGTTTCTACATATTCTCCCAAACTTTACACTCGTGGATTTTCTTTGTACTTAATGTTCCAGTTTCTAGATTTACTATTACACTGTGAACTTTATCTTCTTCTTTCATTCACCACTTGGTTGTCTGATTTGTTGTATGTGATAATTTGGAGAAATCCATTATCCAAGCTACATGAGCGTGTGGCTTATGCATGTACAGGAGATACATTTAGATTCATCCTGTATGATGTTAAACATTGGGGAGACTGACTACTTAGGAGAAATTCCTGAGAGCTACCAGTCTCTTGATAGCGTCCAATTAACATTGATTATTTGAGTGCCTACCAAGATTGTGGTGAAACCACTTGGTTTGAGGAATGGCACCAGTTCACCTTGTCTGCATGATGTCTGCATGAGGACAGACATGACTTAGGACATTCAATATCCCAGACAGATTCAGGGAAGGCATTTAATGTTCGACAGGACTGTGCGACCAGCCCTTCCGACAAGACAGTATGAATGAATCAGAAAGGGAAGAGTAAGTGAGGTGAACTTATATGGGAAACACTCCATTACACAAATGTATATGAATATGTATGTTTTGAGCTATAGATGTTCTAAATAGTTTTATTAATATATACATATATATATTTATTTATTTAGAACTGATATATGTTTATGTAACATGCCATCAGATATCATCATACCATCATATATTATGACTTGAATGTATGTTTATATGAATGTATAGACATATGTGTTTGAGATGTGTAGACGTAGATACTACCCATCTCCGTTCGTTTCATTCCAGATCTCTTAGGAGCAATGGACAGTCAACAACCCATATCAGGAAGTGACTTAGCCTTGTGAGGGACCAATTTGGACTCCTTCAATCTGACAGTGAACTGCGTCTCACTGGGGGAAGCATGACCTATGTGACCTCTTAAGTTACGTATACCATAATATAATCATCATCATCATCATATGATCATCAATAGCAATAATAAACACAGTTGTTGTATTTTAAAACTCAATTTGTCCGTATAATTCTAAATGTTTATAAATGTTTGTGTAGCGTATCAAGTACACACATTATTGTATCATTTAGTGGGGGTTCACACATATTGTCCAGAAGTGGGAATCTATGTCCGGGAGGTATCTTGCCTATGCAGTCATAAGTAACCAGATTACGTTGCATGTCTTAACTCCTCCTTTCTCACTTCTGGTGATACCAAGTACAGCCAAATCTATATAGATATATTCTATCTTCAACGAGCCACTTCTTGCCTGTTTTCTTGAGTATCAGGGACAGTGTCTTAAATCAGCATAACAGACATTTGTTCCACGTTTTCTCTCTGGGATTAGTCAGTGGTAATTAGTCCCTTCTGACAGAGTAAGGGATCTCAAACTACATCCAGAACTAACCACCAGTAGAAGAAAATGATTTTGGCTGAGTGGTTGCCCATCTGGGATCTAACACCAGCCAGTTGGTGACACACATATACAAACACATATACAAACACATACCTTTTCTTATTATTAAATCTTCTAAAAATTCAAAACCTCACTGCGCCCTGAAAATTTCTACTGCTCCTATTATTAGTAGCACTTTGGGAACTACTGCATTATCATTTATTACCTTTGTAACCAATACATTTTAAGATCCAATAATTTTCCTTCTTCACATAAGGGTCAGCATGAATCTCCATTTTCTGATCTCAAATGATAGTAAAATACAACATCATCTTTCCCTTCCATCTTTAGAAGTTATCTTTCCATTGTAACTGTCACATGCCTGTGTTCAGTGGCATTAAGGTGAGTGGCCGTACAATATAAACAGTTCAAGAGGTGAAAGGGCATTCACCGGAAAGAGAATATAAGGAGATAAACGGTAAGGGAGAGGGGCTGCAAGAAGGGGCAGACAGTTGGAGCAGTGAGGTTGTGTGTTGTGTGTGAGGCATTGTGGGGGATGGAATTGTTGAGAAGAGAGGGACAAAGACTGACGGGGGACAGTTGAGTCTAGACCGGACCAGGAGAAGGTCGTGGTCTGAGAAAGTGAAGAATTGTGACGGAGTTCTGAAGATAACTCCGCACTGTGGGTTCCAGGGATAGTGAGTGGAATTCGAGACCCATAGTGGGTTACTTTGAGTCGGGCCTAGAGAGAGGCTAGTATACCTGTCGTGTGGAACGATATTTTAGTAGCCTTGAGAGGCAGTGCTATTCGACGTGTTCCATTGGGATGGAGATATATTCTTAGAGAATTATGTTCCTGGATTTATATGTTACATGTGTCTGTGTTAATTCATCATTAAAGGAATATTATGTGCGCAAATTAACGCTTGTTCACTGACTGGTGTTTGGGTGTGATGCATCTTGGTTAATCTGTTGTTCAACCTCATATTGTTACAAGGACATACCCTAGACACAACCATAGCCACTCTATCTGTCACTTAGTCAACATTCACTTTGTGACAGAGAAGATTTTTGAGGGCTGTCCGATCTTGGACTTCGGTATTTTACATCAGTACGAATCAGTTCATTAAGCGCAACAACATGGTTTTCCAAGTTCAATCCAGTAATGGCCAGTAGGCGAAGACAGGATTACAAACCACAGCTGCATTCGGTCAAGGAACACCGTGCAATATTGAGATATCTGTGGGCTCTTCGCTGAAAGAGAGGAGTTATTATCTGTGACTTAGTTCCATCAATTTAGACAGTACTGCGTCAAGAAATTAACAGCAACTCTTTGGTGTGTATAAGACGCCACATCCAAGAAAAACTGTCAGCGCGCGGGGAAAATGCGCGGCGGAGGTCACAGGCGAGCAGTCAGTTCACGTCAAGTCCACTACAGGTAAATTAACGGCGGTCAGCACGCATAAACAGACGAGGCGGGGACGCCAAGAATTAACGCAGGACAAATCGACCGGGAGAGTCGATTGGAGTAGCAGGGGTGTTTGGTCAAGGACAGCACAGGTAAATTCGAGTGGACAAAACAGTGTTTGTAACAAGTGCGGTCAGTCCTAAAGTGTGTGTGTTTGACAGGATTGAACCAAGGATTGAAGAAAATCAAAGATATTGACAGGTGTGTGTGTGTGCTGGAGGCAATCGCACTGTGTTGTTGCAAGTTGACTGGTCAAGATTATTCGACGCAGTAAATAGGACGGGTGTGTACACCAGCGTCCAGGTACTGGGGAAGTACATGTTTGGAAAACAGAGAAAAATTGGCAGTCGCTGATTTGACGGACAGTTGACTGAAGGGGATAGTAACAGTACCCCTACCGCAGCCGGGTGGGGCTGTCAAGTGTTTGTGTGAAAACTGTGTTTTACGGAGGAATTTTTCACTGAGAGTGATAAAGAGAAATTAGGTTGACCTTGGACGGCAAGGCTGTTTGACAGTGGAAAGTTACTGGGAATTTCCACAGGAGATCGGGATAAACAAGGTTGTTTTGAAAGAAAGCCAGACTTGATGTTTCGTCTTTGTTCAAGCCTTTGTCATCATTATTCTGTTATGAGCAAACAGTTTTAACTTATCGTCATCGCAACCATGGTTGTACTTCTTTGCCGATAAGGATTTATATACCCAAATTTAAAGCGCTGAACATTGCCTGCCATTCTCCTTTTCTTTTTGGTGAATCTTGTCGGGTAACGAAAATCCATAACATTAATGATACAGCGAAGCGCCATCTCCGCAACGAAAGTAACAACATATCGAGAGAACACTTTGGATTATTACAGTGGTACCACCACGTACAGAGAAAGTACAATAACGTTACGGACTGTGTCGAGACAGAACAGTTTGGATATCACTATCATCGTCAACTTTTCTCGACAGTTGGAACTGGTGATCACCACGTGAATTCACGAACCACTCTACAAAACAACAAGTCGCTTTGAAATCTAGCGTCGTAAACATTTCGGAGATTTTAATACAGACATTTCCAGCATATTGTGAAAAACTATTAACAGCAAAATAAGAACTGTTGGCGACGGATTAATAGGCCCATATTTGTCGGCCAACCAGCTACACATTATTATTTTTTATTGTTTTGCTCCCATCGTCATATTTATTGTTGTCGGGTGTCACGCAATTATTTGTATGTGGTCCAGTGTTTGTCAAGAGTAGGGAATTGTTGGGGTGTTTCTCGAGAGTCGGGATACAGCACAATAATTTATTTGTCTTTCTGGTGCTTACGATATTTTTGTAAGAAAAACGTTAATGAGTTGACGTATCGTGCAGGGGCATTGAAATAGTCTTAACCAATATCTAGAGCCGAGTTGTCTGACGTCAGATCTGTGTATATTTTCAGTATATATTCTTTTTCTTTCTCTCTTTCTTTTCGTTATATTTACATATAATATTTGTTGTGTTCGGATATATGTTTTTATTGTGATCTTTCGTCATTTCTGCTGTCTAGTGGTCTTGGTCAATTTATATTTTTATTTTACGCGCACTGTGGGTGTCTCTACACAAGCTTGTGGTTGTTACTGTGGTTTATTTCTGTGTCATCATCGTCTCCGTGTACTCAGCTTGTGAAGTCTAGCGTTGGATAGTCATCACTTAGTGTTATCATCCATTTGTGTGTATATGTTTTTATATGTATGTTTAACAATATTTCCAGGGACTTCATGAACTTTTGGTCATAGATATATATACGAGGGAGTATAGGTGATACTTCCCACCTCACTACCTAGTGCTTATAGAGTGACTGGGTGAGTACAGAGTGATATTGTAGCACTACGGATTTACGTACACAGGGAGTGTGGGTGTACTTAGGGAAGTGACACAAAGACTAACAGCAGAATCGTCACATTTATAGTTGGCTGACAGACAGCAACGTGTCCACAAGTACAAGATGCCTACTTTAATGGAATATATTGAAGCAGGTGAACGAATAGGCCTGAAGGGTAAAGAGTTACAAGAGTATGCCGAAGCAAAAGAGCAACAACAGATTGAAAGAGACCAGAGGCAAGCCGAAAGAGAACAAAGACAGGCTGAAATGGAAAACAAGCGTCTACAGGAAGAAAAGTTAGCTGAGAGAGAACAAAGACAGGCTGAAATGGAAAACAAGCGTCTACAGGAAGAAAAGTTAGCTGAGAGAGAACAAAGACAGGCTGAAATGGAAAACAAGCGTCTACAGGAAGAAAAGTTAGCTGAGAGAGAACAAAGACAGGCTGAAATGGAAGCCAAGCGTCTACAGGAAGAGAGAGAGACACACATGAGAATGGAAATTGAGAAAGAGAAGATTAAGATGGAAGCGGAAATTGCTATTAAAAAGTTAGAATTTGCATCGAAGGGTCAAAGTGAGGAAAGTAGAAGACCTTCGCAGTCGTCACAGAGATTAAAACTGCCATACTTTACGGACCGAGACAACCTTGAAGCTTATCTTGACAGATATCAGGCATCAGCGAAAGTGTTAGGCATCCCCGAAGACCAGTATGCTATTAGACTAGGGGAGCTTCTTACGGGCAAGGCACTAGACACCATGTTCAATTTACCTGTAGAAGAAAGGAACAACTACACTATCTTACGTCAACGTTTGCTGACTAAGTTCCAACTAACTGAACATGGATATAGGACAAAGTTTAGACAGTTAGTGCCAGAGACAAATCAAGATTTCACAGACTTTGTTAACACTGTAAAGAATACATTTAACAAATGGATGGAGCTTGCAGAGGTAGGGAAAGATTTTAATAAATTAGTAGATCTAATGTTAAGAGACAAGGTAGTATCTGCATGCAATTCTAATTTAGTGGCGTTCTTTGAGGAACGGAAGCCAAAGGACATAGACACAATGTCTCAGTTAGGGCAAAACTATATGACTGCACATCCTAACAGTATCTATTGGGAAACTAATGAGTGAGGAAATAGTCTGTGCAGCGTACACTAAACAGGACCAGAATCCAGTCATTAGACCAAGGGCGAAAAGTGTGGATTCAGCACAGAAAGGTGAGCAACAAGAACTTCAAGATAATGGTTTCCGAGGAAACAATGTTGGTAGAGTAGGACGGTACCCATATAGAAGAGGGAACTTCCAGAGACGTCCAAATTATGCCGGATGTTGGAATTGTGGGAGCTGGAGACACAAATGGCAGCAGATTGTGATGCACAACCATCAGATGGACCAACGAACAACAGTAAAAGGGAGATCACTTGTTTCAAATGTGGAAGGAACGGGCATGTCAGTCATCAATGTAGGATGAGAGAAACAGAGCACTCAAATGCAGCACAAGTAATTGAGACGCTGAACAATGAAGATTGTAGTGGGTGCAAACCTCTTTTTGAAAAAGACAGTCAGCCAGTCTTAATATGTGGTCACACAGTTAAAGCAGGATCAGCAGTGCATGAAGGAGGAAGTCTGAAGATGCATCATGGGTTTGTTAATGATAGGCCAGCGTTAACAATTAGGGATTCCGGATGTACGTCCATCGGGGTGAGAAAGAGTTTAGTGCAACCCTCGGATTATACAGGGGAAAAGATTAGATCCATAACATTTAATGGGACAGTAGAATTCTACCCAATAGCCGTGATAACAGTAAAAACACCATACATAACAGGAAGAGTGACAGCATGTGTTTTAGACTCACCAGTGGCAGATCTCATCATAGGAAATGTTATAGGAGTTAAAGAGTGTACAGAAGAGGAAGTAGTTTATTGGGACCAAAAATATAGTGTAAGCAGTAATGAGGTAGTTACCACAATAGAACCTAAATTAGAGAGTATAGCTGAGGTAGAAGAGGCACTTGAAGTAGACACAGGAACTCAGGACAAGGATAGTACAGCTGAGCAGATGAGAATGGATCCCAAATATAGTGCTAGTGGCTCCCAGAGACAAGATACTACTCTGAACAAATGTTCACATGGGTGTAGGAGAGTAGAACATAGGCAGTCAAAGAAAGGTAGATGGTGCTTCGAGAGGAAGAACAATGTTCTCACTCGCCACTTTTCAGATGGCGGAACTGCATGTGGGCAAGTAGTATTACCGTTAACACATAGAGACCGATATACTAGAACAGCTCAGGATAGTGCATGTGCAGGGCACATAGGCATAAGGCGTATGCAGCAGAAAGAAAGGTGCCAGATATATGGGCCAAGATTGAATAAAGAGTTCAGACTAAACAGAGACTCAAGTGTAACGGTGCAATATACAGATAGGAAAGTTGAGTCAGGTCAAAAGAGTTGTCGCGACATTACTGACCCAGGGCTAGGGATAACAAACAGATGTTGTAATTGTAGAGGTACCATGAGTGATGGGTACATGAAAGGTAGACACAGCATCGACAGGAATCAGAGGTGGGTTAATGCAAGAACAGAACCACCTGATATAGGGTCGGTACACAAATAGTATTGTGTGGTCGTGAAGTAGTAAGAGACCTGTGGGTACATAAGTATAATGCTTTTCTATGATGTATTATTATTATTATTATTATTATTATTATTATTATTATTATGTGATGTATTAGTTCATGCATTGATACAAAAGATAGAAAGTTGTTTGTATTTATGTGTGGGGATTATGGGAGTTTACTATGAGTATTTGATGTATTATGTAATGTGGTAGCTAGAGTAAGTTGGATTTATACTTACGACTACCCAGGCAATGTGTCTGGGTCACATATTTGATAAGTATTAGTCGCCCAACATTTGAAAACGATGTTTTCTTTTGAGGGTGGGGTAGTGTCACATGCCTGTGTTCAGTGGCATTAAGGTGAGTGGCCGTACAATATAAACAGTTCAAGAGGTGAAAGGGCATTCACCGGAAAGAGAATATAAGGAGATAAACGGTAAGGGAGAGGGGCTGCAAGAAGGGGCAGACAGTTGGAGCAGTGAGGTTGTGTGTTGTGTGTGAGGCATTGTGGGGGATGGAATTGTTGAGAAGAGAGGGACAAAGACTGACGGGGGACAGTTGAGTCTAGACCGGACCAGGAGAAGGTCGTGGTCTGAGAAAGTGAAGAATTGTGACGGAGTTCTGAAGATAACTCCGCACTGTGGGTTCCAGGGATAGTGAGTGGAATTCGAGACCCATAGTGGGTTACTTTGAGTCGGGCCTAGAGAGAGGCTAGTATACCTGTCGTGTGGAACGATATTTTAGTAGCCTTGAGAGGCAGTGCTATTCGACGTGTTCCATTGGGATGGAGATATATTCTTAGAGAATTCTGTTCCTGGATTTATATGTTACATGTGTCTGTGTTAATTCATCATTAAAGGAATATTATGTGCGCAAATTAACGCTTGTTCACTGACTGGTGTTTGGGTGTGATGCATCTTGGTTAATCTGTTGTTCAACCTCATATTGTTACAAGGACATACCCTAGACACAACCATAGCCACTCTATCTGTCACTTAGTCAACATTCACTTTGTGACAGTAACCAATGTCTTCCTCATTAAAGCTTGCCCTTAATTTCCCCTCCATCTTTTCTTCTTCTTCTTCTAGACCCTCAACCAACTCACTCCAAGCCCATCGATCCCTAGCTGCCCCTTGCAGTTCCAGCCATGTCTTCCACATATTATTCATTTCTGTTTCTGTTTCCTCTGACACACCATGCACTGCACTGAGCAATTCTTTTAAGATTTGGAAAAACTGAGATAAAGTGTTCTTGCCTCTTTGAATGTAGTTTTCAAACCATCCAATCATAGATAGATCTAAGATCTTGACCTCTTTGTGGATGAGGATTGACTGAACTCTGACAAATGAATTTCCCTCTCTGCACTGCAGTGTGCTAGAACAGTTTTCATGTACCTAAACTACTACCAGAACCATGTGTTACTGAAGGCCATAAGGGAAGCAAAGAATGGTAACACTACCACATTTGTTGTAAGAGGTGACTAATGAGGCTGCTTCATCCTGAGACAATTTTAGCTGCAAAATCCAATCAATCATGAACAGATCTTCAGATAGGAGGGCATGGCATGAGTTGGTGAGCACCATTGCTGCAGTGGGAAATGAAAGGCCGCAGAAGACGCAAAATAAGCTATTGAGAAATAAGGATTAATAAAGTAGAAGTTCAGAAAAATTCTCAGAGATTTCATCCATAGTTAATTGAAAGAAAGAACAAAACAACAGCACCTGCTAGGCCAACAACATTAGAAAGAAGTAAGCTACAGAGGACTAAAAGAAAAAGGAAGACTCACCATTAACAGCTCAATTATAAGTGAAGCAAAGGATGCAGGTGACAGGGGCTTGGTGAGTTGTTTGACAGCCTATGTTCCATTGGGTGATGACAGACGGTTACCCAATCAGATAATACTTTTAAATCTGTACTATCCGAAGATTGGCTTCTGGGACCAATCATGCACTTAGCTAGTAATCCATGAGGTAGGCTTGTATGACTGCTTGATTAAATATGTAGCTATTTGTTGATCATGTGAGATGGTGAACCATGTCCACTGACGCTTACTATCATGGCACATGATGATGATTAGCTATTTTAATAGTTTCAGAAAACATTTTGTACATAAGAGACATCAAGAAATAAAGAAATATGATTTTTAGCAGAAAAATAATAATCAGGTGGCTCCATTTTGTGAAACAAATAATAAAGTATGTACTGTTCTTTTGATTATAATGTTGTTTAATTTGGCCCAGGGACTGGCTTGGAATGCAAAGCAGCTTTCCTTACCCTGCCAGGTCATTGTACCTGACCATGCTCCAGAAGCTAAACTCAGACCCACTGTGAGCATGGGAGCCACAGTCATTAAAGTGCCCTTTGATGAGTGGTGGGATGTAATTGTCCAAAGGAGATACAAAGACTTTGGTGGAACTTTCATTCACCCTGTATCAGAGCCATCAGTAATAGCTGGTAATTGTGTGCTCTTTATTATGTATGTATTTATTATTTTAATTAAGTTTTACTACAACTAGCTTGTTATTGTTGTATAAATTTACAACATACAACAAATATATAAAATGTTGGAAGATATCAACATTGATGGGAAAGATTTAAGAATAATAAAGAATATAAACTAGAACCAAGTAGCAGCAATTAAAATGGGAAATAAAGAGGGTAGTTACGAACAGATAAAGCTAGGAGTATGACAGAGGTGTGTCTTGTCACCCGATCTCTTCTCCCTATATAGCGAAGTAATAATGAGAGAGATCAAAGAGAAGCCAGGAATACTAATCGGAGGATATAATATAAACAATATATGCTATGCAGATGACACAGTATTGGTGGCAGATAATGCAACAGACCTACAACAATTATTGGACATTGTAGTATCAGAGAGTGCACAGAAAGGACTCTCCTTGAATATCAAGAAAACAGTAACAATGGTGATATCAAAGAAAATGGGGACACCAAAATGTGACATAGAAATAGAAGGGGAAATTCTCAACCAAGTGGATAATTTTAAATACCTAGGGGCACTTATAACATCAGATGGAAGATGTACAACAGAGATTAAGAGCAGAATAGGGCAGGCAAAAGCCGCATTTCAGAAAATGAAGAGTATCTTATGCAATAAGTCGCTATCAATGAATGTAAGAAAGAGAGTGCTAAAATGCTATATAGAACCAGTTTTGCTGTATGGCAGCGAATCTTGGAATGTAAATGAACAAATTAGGAAGAACTTAGAAGCAACAGAGATGTGGTTTTTAAGACGAATGTTGCGAATTCCTTGGACTGCCAGAGTAACTAACAACAATTGCCTGAAAGAGGCTAATGAAACTAGAACACTATATACAACAATAAGAAAGAGACAAACAGCTTTCTTTGGTCATGTGATGAGAAGAGAGGCATTGGAGAACATCGTGACAACTGGAAAGATCGAGGGGAAGAGAGGCAGAGGCAGACCAAGAGAAATGATGCTGGATGGATTGAGACGGTGGCATGGAGGAATATCATCAGCAGAGTTGATCCAGAACACCAAAGACCAAGATCTGTGGAGAGCCATGAACGCCTACACCAGCTGGCAGGGCACTTGATGATGAGCTTGTTATTTACAACCTATAGTTTCTCAATTCCCCAACAAACTGAGTTGAGAATTGTGGAGACATAAGAATAGAACCAAACAAAGACTGAAAACAATGCACTGGAATGTAGAGGGAGTCAGCAACAAAAATTAAAAGCTAGAAAACATCTTGAATGAAGAACAAGTAAATGTATGTTGCTCGCAAGAACTCACCTCAGTGAAAACAGCCTTCAAATTCTGACCGAAAAGACAGATGACAGGGTGGGATACTGACCCTCGTAAAGAATAACATCACTGCTTACCAAATTGAAGTATCCATGGAAGGGGCCAAGTATCAGACTCTTAAACTTAAGACAGCTAATGCAGATCTACATCTGATAAATTACTACTGTCCAAGTGACCACGTACAGTTACTAGACACATTACCATTGATAGAAAATATGATTGTGTGTGGTGATTTTAACAGCCACTGGCAGAGCTGGAGCTATGATCACATGGGCCAGAGAGGAGAGAGACTGGAAGACTGGTAGGATGATAATAGATTTATCTTTATTAACAAGCCGTCTGACCCACATACCTTCTGCTCAAGATCATGGCACATCACAACTACACTGGACCTGGATTTTCATTCACCAGACCTGGAGTGGAACATAACACAAATTGTTGGGAAAAAACTTGGTGGCAGTGATCATCGATCAGTCTTTCTAACAGTAGAAAACGAGTTTGTAAGTGAAAGCAGCAGCCTCTCAAGGTAGAACTACAAGAAAGCAGATTGGACAATGTACAAACATTGCACCAGCATACTGGTTAGAAATCTAAACACAGATCATCATCATCAAGTGCCCTGCCAGCTGGCGTAGGCATTCATGACTCTCCACAGATCTCGGTCTTTAGTGTTCTGGATCAACTCTGCTGATATTCCTCCATGCCATTGTCTCAATCCATCCAGCATTATTTCTCTTGGTCTGCCTCTGCCTCTCTTCCCAGCATTATTTCTCTTGGTCTGCCTCTGGATCTTTCCAGTTGTCACGATGTTCTCCAATGTCTCTCTTTTCATCACATGACCAAAGAAAGCTGTTTGTCTCTTTCTTATTGTTGTATATAGTGTTCTAGTTTCATTAGTCTCTTTCAGGCAATCGTTGTTAGTTACTCTGGCAGTCCAAGGAATTCACAACATTCGTCTCAAAAACCACATTTCTGTTGCTTCTAAGTTCTTCCCAATTTGTTCATTTACATTCCAAGATTCACTGCCGTACAGCAAAACTGGTTCTATATAGCATTTTAGCACTCTCTTACATTCATTGACAGTGACTTATTGCATAAGGTACTCTTCATTTTCTTAAATGCAGCTTTTGCCTGCCCTATTCTGCCCTTCATCTTTGTTGTACATCTTCCACCTGATGTTATAAATACCCCTAGGTATTTAAAATTATCCACTTGATTAAGAATTTCCCTTTCTATTTCTGTGTCACATTTTGGTGTCACCATTTTCTTTGATATCACCACTGTTACCGTTTTCTTGATATTCAAGGAGAGTTCTTTCTTTGCACTCTCAGTTACACAGATAAAGACATAAATAAAGTAGCTGAAGTTACAGTTGAACTTTGATTATACAGATCTCTCATTGATACATGATTGCAAGTAGTATAACAGTTGATGATTGGCCACACAGTTGATATTCAAGTATAATGTAGCTTGGACATGAGAATGGATTGTCATGAGGAAGGTCAATACAATCAGTTGTTGAACAATTAAGTAGAACAGAATAGAAATGTGTCCATGCAGGAGACAGTCCTACATCAGAATGTCCCAGGTTATGTCTCGATTTACCCCAAGAGTTGTGAGTTCTCTTTCTCCTTATCTCTAAAGTCCATTATACTGTTGCTATAATTATTTTTCCATTGATTTTTTGGGTGTTTCAGGATTTGAGATTTAAATATTTAGCACAACCCACTACTGGCAACACTGATTGTATTCTGGTATGAACCTAAGGCCTATCCACGTCAATGTAAAGCACTAGACTCGAGTTTCGCTCTCGTTTGAGCTCGTCAGTAGTGCATATCCTTGACCGGACCCAGAAACAATTTTTTCGGACCCGGAAACAATATTTATTCCGTTGTTTACATTTATCTTACTAGACAGCATTCCCCTCATTCTTATTTTCATTTTGGTTTGTTGTAGACTTTTTCTTTTCCTTCAGATTCTACCCTATTCTTAATCCATTCTGTGTTAACCCTTTTTAACTCTCCATCTAAGCATTTCACAGTTACATTGTTTTCCATTTCACGTTTCCTTCTCTATTTGTTTTTCTTTGTTGTGAAATTATGTCTGCTTTGTGACATCATTTACTGGTAAAATATTATGTAGCATCCTTGTGTGTATGTAGTATTATCCTGTGTAGAATGCCTCATTAATTGTTCTTCTTCTCCCTCATTCACATTCAGACCTCCACATTAATGACTCCAATAAAGCAATAGTTGGTTTCACTTTCATGACATTTCCATAAGATTTTGGTGCAAGGAAGTTTGTTGATGCTGTTTTCTTCTTCTTCTTCTTTGCGTTCATCCGGAGTGTTTTTTCAGATGTGATTGCAGTGTGTCAATTATGCGCCCTTAGGCCGAAACCCGTAGGCCAACACATCCGGCTTTAGCATGCTTTTTTTGACCAGGTAGCATTCCTGGGAGACTCACTTTTGCGGTACCGTCCACAACCCAGCTGGCAAAGTTGGAACGGTCGAAGACAACAGTCATCCCTCAAAGGAAGGCAGGGACAGTAAATGGCATTTTCCGCCATCCTTGGTGGCTTCCATAATTGCAGGGCCGGCACATAGCGCCCTGATACTGGGCTCACTGAGGGAATCGTCACGTCCTGCTCATGGCTGCTTTAATTCCTCACTTCAATATGTTGGGCATTTCGTTCACCCCGGGACGTTCCCACACAAATCAGACCGGTCTGCAGTCAGTATCCACTCAGCGAGTTTTTCGGAAAACTTCCTAGTCAGAGCTTGTTCCGAACAAGAGCGGCATTCGGAAACTAGGTAGTCAGAGCTGTTCCTAGCACGAAAGAAATTTCACTCGGACGTTTTTTGCATTGTGCCTGATTTATTTGCACCCGTAGGCCAGCACATCCGGCTTCAGCGGGCATTTTTACGGGTTAGCCTTCCCGGGGTTTCGAGAGACGTTAGACTGTTTGTGCTGTGGTATCGCCCACATCCCAGCTGGTCAAAGTAGAACGGTCAATGACAACACGGTAAACCCTCAAGGGAAGGCAGGGGCAGACCATGAGATTCCCCTGCTATCCAAGGAGGCTTCCATAATTGCAGAGCCGGCCCATATTGCTCTGAGACTGGGCTCACCCGAGGAGTTGCAACGTCCTGCTCATGGCTGCTTTAATTCCTCACTTCCATGTGTTGGGCATTTCACTTGCCACTGGTCGCTCAAGCACACACCAGGAACGGTCAGTCTGCGGGCGATATCCACTGGATAAGCTTTCACTTTCGACTTCGGACCACGCAATGGATTTGCTAGCCGTGCGTTCCATTTCGTGTTATTGAGACGTTTTTTCCACCTTTGTCTAGACTCTACGAGGTAGATACAGACAGTTTTCGTAACCATTTTTACTGGGGCTCTTCTTCTACCTTTTTGTACTCGCTCACGAGGTAGGCTACATGTGCTGCCGGCTCAGCACCTTACCTCCGTGCAGCAGTGAACGAGAAACCGGCCAGGCCCTCATATCCCCCAGCTGAGAGCCTTCGAACAAGTATCAGAACTGGGCATGTAGCGTGCACAGTATCTCCCCTCTATTTTCGGTAGGTGGGTATCGGCCCGGCTCTCACATCCGAGGGTTTTTGGCTTAGAGGCATTCAGCCTAAACCCTCGACAGAGAGCCTTAGAGTATTGTCCGGACAAAGAAATTCTTCCTTTGTGCGCCTGATTTAATCTTTTGACTGCAATCCTCAGTCTACCTGCAGGGCAGCAGGTTGTGTCTCTCTTAGTCTGGCCCCTATCCCATAAGCTGTCCGATATGTAGTTTTCATCCATCGGCAAGCACATGGGGTCGATGGGACACGCAAGCTCCCCCACCACGTCAAGGTGGAGACACATCGGGGGAGTGATGCTGTTTTTTTTTTTTATTTACAATAAGATGCAGAGTTTTTGTTACACAAAAATCCAGACCATTAATGGTGTAAAGGCACTTTACTTTATCTTCAGGTAATGGAACAATAGGACTGGAGATTCTAGAAGACCTGCCAGAAGTTGATTCTATTGTGGTGCCTTATGGAGGAGGTGGTCTTTCTTCAGGAATTGCACTTGCGGCTAAAGGAAGAAAACCAGATGTGAAGGTTGGTTTCTTAATACAATTATTGTACTCTGAACAGTCTTTAATTGTTGGCATAAACAGGTATATCAGCCTATTAAGAGAGGTGTTAGGCAGGGATGTGTAATGTATCCAGATCTTTTTTCCCTGTACAGTGAAAATATTTTCAGAAATGTAGAAGATATACATGGAATCAGCATTGGAGGACGAAACAACAATAACATTAGATATGCAGATGATACAGTATTGATTGCAGACAATGCGCAGGATCTGCAACAATTAGTAGGTGCGGTTGTTGTACACAGTGAGCAGCTGGGGTTAGAATTAAATTGTAAAAATACACAGGTTATGGTCGTCACTAGGAAGAACGAAGTACCACAATGTAATATACAAGTAAATGGGAATATTCTTCAACAAGTGAATCGATACTTCTTCTTCTTCTTTTCGTTCATCCGGAGTGTTTTTTCAGATGTGATTGCAGTGTGTCTGTTATGCGCCCTTGGACTGAAACCCGTAGGCCAACACATCGACTTTAGCGTGCTTTTTTGACCAGGTAGCATTCCTGGGAGACTCTCACTTTTGTAGTGCCATCTGCAACCATGCTGGCCAAGGTTGAACGGTCGAGGACAACGGTCATCCCTCAAAGGAAGGCAGGGACAGTCCATAGCATTTTCCGCCATCCAAGGTTGCTTCCATAGTTGCAGGGCCGACACATAACGCCCTGGATCTGGGCTCACCGAGGGAGATCGTCACGTCCTGCTCATGGCTGCTTTAAATCCTCACTTCAATATATTGGTCATTTCGTTTCCCCGGGTCATTCCCGCACAAACCAGACAGGTTTGCATACGGCATCCACTCAGCGAGTTTTCGGACATGTGCTTGTCGTTGCGCCCATCAGAGCTTTTCCAGGCACAACAGACATTCGGAAAACTACCCAGTCAGAGCTGTTCCGAACAAGAGCGGCATTCGGAAACTAGGTAGTCAGAGCTGTTCCTAGCACGGGAGACATTCGGACGAGACATTTCACTCGGACGTAATTGCGTAGTGTCAATTTTTAGTTTGCCACCCGTAGGACGACACTTCCGACTTCAGCGGGCATTTTTTAATGAGGTTAGCCTTCCTCTGGTTTCGAGGCACGTTGGACTGTTGTGATGTCGCTAACATCTCAGCTGGTCAAGATAGAACGATGAACGACATCGTGGTCGGCCCTCAAGGGAAGGCAGGGGCAGACAATGAGCATTCCCTCGCTATCCAAGGAGGCTTCCATAATTGCAGAGCCGGCACATATTGCTCTGTGACTGGGCTCACCCGAGGAGTTGCCACGTCCTGCTCATGGCTGCTTTAATTCCTCACTTCAATGTGTTGGGCAACTCGTTTGCCACTGATCGCTCTAGCACACACCAGGGACGGTCAGACTGCAAGCGACACCAACTCGGTAAGCTTTTGCTTTTGACTTTGGACCACGCAATAGGTTCGCTCGCCGTGCGTTCCATTTTGCATCATTGGTACGTTCTTCCACTTTTGTCTACACTCTCTATGAGTTAGATACAGTTTTCGCAGCCGTTTTCTTCGACTGGGGCACTTTTTTGACTTTTTGTACTCGCTCACGAGGTAGGCTACTTGTGCTGCCGGCTCAGCACCTTACCTTCGTGCAACTTGAACGAGAAACGGCCAGGCCCTCTCATCCGGGAATCTCTCATATCCCCCAGCTGAGAGCCTTCGAACTTATTATCAGACCTGAGCATGTAGCTTGCTCAGTATCACGCCTTTATTTTTCGAAAGGTGGCTATCAGCCCGGCTCTCAGGTCCGAGGGTTTGTGGCTTAGAGGCGTTCAGCCACAGCCCTCGACAGGGAGCCTTTAGTGTTTTGTCCGGACCAAGAACTTATACCTTCGTGCGCCTGATTTAAATTTTAGACTGCTATCCTCAGTCTCACCTGCAGAGCAGCAGGTTGTGTCTCTCTTAGTCTGGTCCCTATCCCATAAGCTGTCCGATATGTAGTTTTTCAACCATCAGCAAGCAAATGGGGTCGATGGGACACGCAAGCTCCCCCACCACGTCAAGGTGGAGACACATCGGGGGAGGAATCGATACAATTATCTCGGAACAGTCATAACATCTGATGGGAGATGCCTTGAAGAGATTAGAACAAGAATCGCCACGGCGAAAGTAGCCTTTAGCAAGATGAAAAACATTCTGACCAATAAAAAGGTGTCAATTGAAACGAGAAAAAGAGTGTTGAGGGGATACATAGAGCCTGTTCTTTTGTATGGATGTGAAACTTGGACAATGTGCAGTCAAGCTGAAAAACATCTGATGGCTGCAGAAATGTGGTTTCTGAGGAAAATGCAAAGAATACCATGGACAGATAGAAAAACCAATGACCAAGTACTGCAGGAGACAAATGAAACTCATAAAGTGATTAGAGAAATTAGACATAGACAGTCAAAACTTTTTGGACATGTTATGAGACGAAATGGATTGGAGAACTTAGTGACAACTGGCAAGATCGAAGGGAACAAACCAAGAGGAAGACTGAGAGGAAAATACCTGGATGGCTTGGCCACATGCCATGGGCGAGACAGGAACACTGAGCTGATCCACAACTCTGGTGATCGAGTGAAATGGCGAGTCATGACCGCCCACGTTTTCTGGCATGACACATGATTTATTGATTGATTGATTGATTGATAAACAGGTAAAGAGAGGCATTGGAGAATATCATGATGACTGTAAAGATCATCGGTAGAAGAGACAGATCTAGAAAAATTATGCTGGATGGTTTAAATCGGTGACGTGGAGGAATTTAATCTATAGAATTGATCCAGAACACCAGAAAATTAGATTTTTGGAGAGACATGAATGCCTGTAACATCTGGCAAGGTATATGTTAATGGTAATTTAAAGAAAATAATCTCCAAGAAAATTGTACAGTTTTGTTCAAATTATTTTTGTTATTGGCTGGAGGAGATCATTCAAGTTTCATGCAAAGTATTTAAAGAAGCTTTCCATCATTATCATCAAGTGCCCTGCCATCTGGCATAGGCGTTCATGGCTCTCCACAGATCTCGGTCTTTGATTGTCTGGATCAACTCTGCTGCTGATATTCCTCCATGCCACCGTCTCAATCCATCTAGCATCATTTCTCTTGGTCTGCCTCTGCCTCTCTTCCCCTCGATCTTTGTAGTTGTCACGATGTTCTCCAATGCCTCTCTTCTCATCACATGACCAAAGAAAGCTATTTTTTTTTCTTATTGTTGTATATAGTGTTCTTCTTCTTCGTTCATCCGGAGTTTTTTTTCGGATGTGATTGCGTTGTGCCTGTTTACAGCAGAGCTGCGTTCTTGCGCCGTTAGGCCGACACATCCGACTTCTGCGGGCATTTGTTGACCGGGTTAACCTTCCCGGGGGTTTCTTAGGACGTTTGACTCTCACTGTTGTGGTGTTATCCCCCATCCCAGCTGGTCCATATAGAACAGCCAAAGATCCTGGTCAGCCCTCAAGGGAAGGCAGGGGCAGACCATGGGCATTCCCCGCCATCCAAGGAGGCTTCCATAATTGCAGAGCCGATACATAGCGCTCTGGTACTGGGCTCACCCAAGGAATCGTCACGTCCTGCACATGGCTGCTTAGCCTCACTTCCGTATATTGGGCCTTCCGTTCACCATAGGCTGTTCTTCCGGAAACCAGAAGTATGCAGTCTGCAGATGACATCCACACAGTGAGCTTTCGATTCGGACTTTCCATGTAATGGATTTGCTATCCAAGCAATATTCCATTTCGTGCCACTAGGACACTTTTCCACCTTTTATGAAGTCCACACAGTGGGCTTTAGATACGGACTTTCCACGTAATGGATTTGCTATCCAAGCAATATTCCATTTCATGCCACTAGGACACTTTTCCACCTTTTATGAAGCCCACACAATGGGCTTTTGATTCGGACTTTCCACGTAACGGATTTGCTATCCAAGCAATATTCCATTTCGTGCCACTAGGACACTTTTCCACCTTTTATGAAATCCACACAGTGGGCTTTAGATACGGACTTTCCACGTAATGGATTTGCTATCCAAGCAATATTCCATTTCATGCCACTAGGACACTTTTCCACCTTTTATGAAGCCCACACAATGGGCTTTTGATTCGGACTTTCCACGTAACGGATTTGCTATCCAAGCAATATTCCATTTCGTGCCACTAGGACACTTTTCCACCTTTTATGAAGCCCACACAGCGAGCTTTCGATTTGGACTTTCCACATAATGGATTTGCTATCCAAGCAATATTCCATTTCATGCCTCTGGGTCTTCATGCACCTTTAAATGTCAACCTGTATGTAGTTAAAGTAAGCTGCGGTCAACTTGAGCTTGTTGATATCTCCATAGAGCTTGTCCTCAAATGAAGCAGGTGTGGGCCAAAATATCTTTCTCTGGTATATAGTGTTCTAGTTTCATTAGCCTCTTTCAGGCAATCATTGATTGTTAGTTACTCTGGCAGTCCAAGGAATTCGCAACATTCATCTAAGGAACCACATCTCTGTTGCTTCTAATTTCTTCTTAGATTGTTAATTTACATTAGCACTTTCTTCCTTACATTCAGTGATAATGACTATTGCATAAGATACTCTTCATTTTCTGAAATGCGGCTTTTGCTTGCTCTATTCTGCTCTTAATCTCTGTTGTACATCTTCCGTCTGATGTTATAAATGCCCCTAGGTATTTAAAATTATCCACTTGGTTAAGAATTTTTCCTTCTATTTCTATGTCACATTTTGGTGTCACCATTTTCTTTGATATCACCCTTGTTACTGTTTTCTTGATATTCAAGGAGAGTCCTTTCTTTGCACTCTCTGTTACTACAATGTTCAACAATTGTTGTAGGTCTGTTGCATTATCCACCACCAATAGTGTGTAATCTGCATAGCGTATATTATTTATATTATAACCTCTGATTAGTATTCCGAATATAAGCTTAGACCCCGTAGACCCCGAGGTAGACCAAGAAGACGGTGGAGAGCTAATACATGTACAGACCTACAAGCACTTGGAATCAACGACTGGCAAGAGAAGGTCCACCAGAGAGACGAATGGAGACGGATTGTATTTGCAGCAAAGAACCTCAATGGCTCGGAAAGCTGAAGAAGAAGAAGAAGAATATAAGCTTTCCATACAGTACAGAAATGAAAAAAAAGTGAAAAAGACATTGTGATTTTGCATACATTATTTCGTTTAAAATGTGTTGCCCAACATGGTCACTCTCTATAGTATTGCTTATGAAATCATGCCCACTGTCTAGATCTTTCAGTTTAACATCCATTAATCATTTTTCAGGTTTATGCATGTGAAGTTGATACAGCAGCACCTTTATCAGCAGCTCTGAAAGCAGGTCACCCAGTTAAGTGTCAATACACTGCTAGTTTTGTTGATGGAATGGGAAGTAGTGAAGTTCTAGCTGAAATGTGGCCCTTGGTTGAAGGTGTACTGGATGGTTCATTGGTGGTCACTCTGCAGCAAGTTGCAGCAGCTGTAAAACTTCTGGCTGAAGCCAACCATATAATAGCAGAAGGGGCTGGCGCAGCACCTCTGGCAGCTGTTCTTAATGGACAGGCAGGGGAAGGTAATATAGTTTGTGTTATCTCAGGCGGTAATATAGATCTGAAGAAATTAATTTCTATTTTGCAAGGAATTATTCCAACATAACAAAGTCTAATTAATGTTCATTGATGTCATAAACATGTTTAAAATCGACTCTAACTGGCAGCGTGTTTGTTGTCCTACTTTAGTTGCTGTACTCAGACTTTTAATTCATTACACGTTTCATTTTATCTCTCATTTTTTTAATATGCTCTATGAATATACATAGACGTGCACATATTTTTATCTTTCAGTTGTTATTCTATTGCAATTCCACAAAGTTCCACCAGGCAGTGACAGTGCCAAACCAATGCATAACTCCTAATTTGAGCATCCTTGAACATCTTGTTTCATCTGTTACTGTATCTTTAACTATTAGTCGTTCATAGATAGACTTCAGCCTAGGCTTTGTGCTATGGAGAGGTATAACTCCATCCCTGGTCCCCGCCATGGGTTGTAGTTATTATGCCATATTTGAAGCACAATGTAACAAACTATCATCTGTCAAGACAGCAAGGTGCCAGTAGCAATAGACTTCAGTATATTCACCTTATCCACTATGAATGTTCCAACCACTGCCGCTTTTGAAGCCAGCCAATCTGATTAGAGAATAAGTGCAAAGTGTTTACAACCAGTGTATTACCATTACAATCAGCATCGTCACCATGCAACATTTGCAGAGGTAGATGGGGCATCATAGGGCTAAGACCAAAGTGCTGTAATGTTGATTCAGTACATTAACTCTTAACCATTTATCAACATGAAAAGAACTTTGACAGCATGGATAGAGGATATCTTTGGAGATTGAAGAAAACTCACTTCCAGAGGTGGAATAATACACATTTTTAGGTAGCAATATAAACAAAGATGGGAAAACAGAAAGAGGTATTAAAATAAGAATACAAACGGCAAATGATACTTTCACAAAACAAGGAAATTTGTGGAAGTCATCAGACATTAAATCTCATACTATTCTTATATTATTTAACTCTGCTGTCAAATTAGTACTGCTGTATGGTTCAGAAACATGGAGAATGACTAAAACAATTACAGACAAACTACACGCATACATTAAGTGGTTATTTCTCAGAAACCTACAAGGTTACAGAGATAAAAGGAGACCTAAAGCACACAGAATAATAGTATCATCATCATCAAGTGCCCTGCCTGCTGGCGTAGGTGTTCATGGCTCTCCACAGATCTCAGTTTTTGGTGTTCTGGATCAACTCTGCTGATGATATTCCTCCATGCCACCGTCTCAGTCCATCCAGCATAATTTCTCTTGGTCTGCCTCTGCCTCTCTTCCCCTTGATCTTTCCAGTTGTCACGATGTTCTCCAATGCCTCTCTTCTCATCACATGACCAAAGAAAGCTGTTTAGTGTTTGTCTCTTTCTTATTGTTGTATATTGTTCTTATTGTTGTTCTAGTTTCATTAGCCTCTTTCAGGCATTCGTTGTTAGTTACTCGGGCAGTCCAAGGAATTCGCAACGTTCATCTTAAAAACCACATCTCTGTTGCTTCTAAGTTCTTCCTAATTTGTTCATTTACATTCCATGATTCGCTGCTATACAGCATAACTGGTTCTATGTAGCATTTTAGCACTCTCTTTCTTACATTCATTGATAGCGACTTATGCATAAGATACTCTTCATTATCTGAAATGCGACTTTTGCCTGCCCTATTCTGCTCTTAATCTCTGTTGTACATCTTCCATCTGATGTTATAAGTGCCCCTAGGTATTTAAAATTATCCACTTGGTTGAGAATTGCCCCTTCTATTTTTATGTCATATTTTGGTGTCCCCATTTTCTTTGATATCACCATTGTTACTGTTTTCTTGATATTCAAGGAGAGTCCTTTCTGTGCACTCTCTGATACTACAATGTCCAACAATTGTTGTTGGTCTGTTGCATTATCCGCCACCAATACTGTGTCATCTGCATAGCATATATTGTTTATATTATATCCTCCGATTAGTATTCCTGGCTTCTCTTTGATCTCTCTCATTATTACTTCTCTATATAGGGAGAAGAGATCGGGTGACAAGACACACCCCTGTCTTACTCCTAGCTTTATCTGTTCGTAACTACCCTCTTTATTTCCCATTTTAATTGCTGCTACTTGGTTCCAGTATATATTCTTTATTATTCTTAAATCTTTCCCATCAACATTTATATCTTCCAACATTTTAATCAGCTCATCATGTTTTACTTTATCAAACGCCTTAGTATAATCTATGAAGCATAAATATATGTCTCTCTGGTTCTCTATTGGCCTTTCTATTAGTGTTTGTAATATATATATTGCATTGTTTGTACCCTTTCCTTCCATAAAACCATACTGTTCTTCACTAATTTCCATTTTTATTTTCTTTCTTGTTTTTCTCATTATAATTCTGAGTAGAACTTAGTGACATGATTTATGAGGTTAATTGTACAAAAATCTTTGCATTCAATTGCTCCTGGTCTCTTAGGTATTGCTACAAATACAGATTTCAGCATATCACTCAGTAAATATCCACTGCTGTAAATATCATTCAGCATTTTGGTTAATATATCTACCCCAAATTCTCCCAAAACTTCTAATTCTTCTACTGTGATTTCATCTGGCCCAGCTGTTTTTCCTTTCTTCATATGTTTCATAGCGTCATTATAGTAGTTTGATGAATGGAGTCCCTTAATTTCCCATTGTTAATTCCTAATTTGAGCTTCCTTGAACATCTTGTTTCATCTTTTACTGTATCTTTAACTATTAGTCGTTCATAGATAGACTTCAGCCTAGGCTTTGTGCTATGGAGAGGTATAACTCCATCCCTGGTCCTATTGCATTGTACCTATTTTTCACAGTCACTCTGTATTGTTCTTGAATTTCTTTATCTACTTTCAGAACCTATTTATTAAGTCTCAATTTCTTAACAATTTTGTTTCCCCTCTCTTTAATCTTACTTTTATTTGAACACATAGTGGTACATGATCACTATTACCGTCAGCACCAGGCATTGTCTTTACATTAATTAATGCATTTCTAAATCTTTTATTAAAAAGTATGTAGTCAATTTGGGTGCGTATTTTCATATCAGGGCTTTTCCATGTGTATAGTTGTCTTTTATGGTGTTTAAACCATGTGTTTCCAATTATCATATCATTAATATTTGCCCAAAAGAAAATTATAGTCAGAGAAAATATTGTGGGCAGGAAAAGAAGAGAGCTGCAGGAGATTTTGTGTTTTTATTCAGGCTCAGCAACAGCAAACCCCCTTTTATCGATATCATTAAGAAAATATAGGCAGGACACAACATTTGAATGTTTCAAATTATTGAATTATGAAACTTAGAAAACATATTGATATTGAAAATAATTAAATTGGTGAGGTGCTCATTAGATAACTGACAGAACTGATATTAAAAAAAACAAAAATGTCAGAAAAAAAGGATAATGTTTGGCATAAACGATGAAGATTATAGATAGTACCTAGGACACATGTGGACACTATCTTCTTCTTCTTCAGCGTTCCGAGCCATTGAGGTTCTTTGCTGCAGATACAATCCGTCTCCATTCGTCTCTCTGGTTGACCTCTCTCTTGCCAGTCGTTGATTCCAAGTGCTTGTAGGTCTATATACATTACCTCTCCACCGTCCTTCTTGGTCTACCTCGGGGTCTAACAGGTGGACACTATGAATGTTAAAAATCCCTCAACAGTTGGAATATGATACAGCCCAATCTAAATATAAAAAATAGAAAAGCTACCCACAAAAATAATATTTATAGCATTTTTTGTGTGTGTGACCTGTTCTGTATGGATGCGAATGCTGTACAGTGAGTATTGGAATGGTGAAGAAACTGGGGGAAGTGGAAATGTTATATTTAGTAGAGTTGAAAGTATCATTGACAGAGAAGAAACAAACCCCGAGGTGTTGAGAGCTGTAAGTGTTTCAAGATCACTGAACAAAACCATAAGGAAAGGACAAATAAAATTTATGGAACAAATCAACAGAAGAGAAGAAATAGAGAAATGTGCCTTGTGGGAGTGGGGGGGGGGGGGGGGGGGGGGTTAATACTAGATTAGAGAGGCAGAGGATAAAAGAGAAAGATGTATGTGGACAGTTTAAACAACAAATAATAATATAAGCAACATCAATTTCATCAAAACAACAAATGACAGAGACAGTTGTAGATTCATATTTGCTGTTTGCACTATTCAAGGCACCTAAAGAAGAATCAATTTATATTTTACTGTTCTGTGTGTTTTTACAGCATGTATTGTTAAGAAATGTTTTATGCAATCATGGGTGCAATAATAAACAAGGGCGATTTATTACACATTTTTGTCAGTGAAAACTTTTACATGATACTGTATTGTTAAAGTTATGCTTGCTTGCTTGCTTGTGTTCGTTGGCTTGAGCTCTAATGCGAAGTCCTGTATGTCGGATGAAGGCATCCTGTTGTCCAACATCAGTGTGATGTCATACAGGACCTGAGGTTTGCGTGAGTATCCGTTGTTAAGTTATAATGGGCAGGTAGCCTCCTCATGAGAAACAAACTGCCATAGAAACTAGCAGAGTAGAGGTCATTGAAAAACTTTGACTCTGGTTTCCTGAGAGAGAGAGTACCATTTACAATGATAGTGCCATGCTACTATAGAAACCTGAAAGGTTCTGATGATAATAATGAATGAAATATTCATATGAATTTGTCAGTGTTATTGCTTTTGATTTTATACATAAACCTCAGCTAGGATATTGTGAATTTGTTTTTGTTTTTAAAAGTGATTTAGGATTAAAAGTGACCCTAGGATTAAAATATCAACTATTTTTCTAATAAGCTGTGGCGTTATATTTGTTCAAATGTGATACCATAAATTCAAATATCAAGCTATTTTTCTGCTACGCTGAAGACCAAAAAAAACAAAAAAACATTCCAGGTTCATTGTTAATTAGTAAAGAAACTTTAGCATAATATGATCTAGCAAGTTTTTACATACTGCTTTTCCATAATTGAAACAGCAATAAACAAAAGACAATTATAAAAGGTATTTTTATTTTTTTTATTTGGAAATTATTTGAGTTACAATTGTAGCATTATATTTCATGTCACACGGCCATTTGTAGGATTGTATGGTGTATATAATGAATGTGTTCATCGGTAGATTGGCATGTGTGTGTGCAATTTAAAATCCATTGCCTTGCCGACTGGTATGAAACATTATGTTTCTGTCTGATAATCTCCAGCAGCATGTACCACTTGCCATACCACAAGTCTCTCGAGAATGTTCTCTTGCTGTCTTCCTCTATCTATCTATCTACCTTTCCATAAATCTTTCCTACTACTAGATGCATCCACCAGGTAGGCAGGTGAGGAAGTGGTCTCTAGATATAAAAGTTATCTGGGAATATAAGTGGCAGAGGACCAGCACAGGCGATGGGCACTGAGAAGAGGCGGGTTAGTGTGGCAGCTATCTCTATGACATACCTAAAGTTTCTCTGACATGGCCATCGATGGGTAAGAGGAACAAAGCAGTAACTTACTCTTCTGCACTATGCTCAGCATTCAGGTTTCTAACCAGTTTGCTGGTGCGATGCTTGTACCTTGCCCAGTCTGCTTTCTTGTAGTTCCACCTCGAGAGGGTGCTGCTTTCACTTACAAGCTCATTTTCTACAGTTAGAAAGACTGGCCGATGGTCACTGCCACCAAGTTGTTTCCCAACAATTCGTGTAAAGTTCCACTCCAGGTCTGGTGAATGTAAAGCCAGGTCAGGTGTAGTTGTAGTGTGCCATGATTTCGAGTAGAAAGTATGTGGGTCAAACGGCTTGTTAATCAAGATGAATATATTCTCATCCTGCCAGTCTTCCAGTCTCTCTCCTCTCTGGTCCATGTGATCATAGCCCCAGCTCTGTGAGTGGCTGTTGAAGTCGCCACACACAATCATTTTTTCTTTTAATGTTAGTGTGTCCAGTGTCTGTGGGGTCACTTCGACAGTAGTAATTGATCACATGAAGGTCTGTATTACCTGTCTTAATTTTAAGTGTCTGATACTCAGCCCCTTCCATGTAAACTTCAGTTTGGGAAGCAGTGATGCTATTTTTTACACCCCACCGTTTTGTCTGTCCTTTCGGTCAAAAAAAAAAGTCGCTTAAAAGTCAACAGGGTCGACTTCATTGCACCGGGATTTTATCCCATATGGCTCGGCCTCTTTCCACAGCGTGGAAAGCATCACACAAAGCACGAACTCCGTAGCTCTAATGACAACCCACAGGAGTCTCCGAAAAATTTCACTCGTAAACCAAAGGACACGGCCCAGAATCAAACCCACAACTTTCGGAGCCCAAGTTAAATGGCTTGACCACTTCGCCACAGAGACTCCCTTTCGGTCAGATCGGTAACACTGGTAGCCTCTGATTTTGAAGGCTATATTTTCGTTGAGGTGAGTTTCCTGCAAGCAACATTCACTTACTTTTTCTTGGTCCAAGATGTTTTCTAGTTCTATTTTTTTGTTGCTGACTCCCTCCGCATTCCAATGCATTATTTTTAGTCTTTGTTTGGTATGGGCAGACGCTCTATTCTCAGGTCCCCTGGCCTCCACAGGCCATCTGAGAAAGACCTCCATTAGTTGTGGTTGGACCCTTTCGAGGTATAGGGCCGGCACTGCATCTGCCTGGGGGTCCAAAGCAAGGTGAGCACCATAACGTTTAGCAGAAATCGATATATTTCATGGCATGATTGCGTGGCATCCTGATTTCTGGCTGGTTGCCTCCATCTTCAGCACCTTTTCTTTGCTAGAGCAGACTGTGGTCTTACTCGAGTTTATGTATGTAGGCACACACACGTGTCTGCGCATGCATGTACCTGCATACACATCTGTAGCGTTCTGGTTATTTCTTGACGCCAGTGACTCGCCGCCGCCACTTCTCCTGTTAGTTATAACAGTTCTACCATGAGAAGGCCAGGAGTTGGACTTTTGCTGCATAGGTGATGAATGCACTAAAATGTAAGAAAACAATACACGAGAAAATGCTTAACCAAGCTCATAAATGTAAGTACCTAGGGGTAATTATAATATCACATGGAAGATGCAGAACAGATTAACAATATAATAGGTTAAGCAAAAGCTGCATGTCAGAAAATGAAAGGTATCTTATGCAATAAGTCACTATCACAAAATATCAGAAAGGGAGTGCTGAAATGTTATATAGAACCTGTTTTGCTGTATGGCAATAAATGTGGAACGTGAATGAAGAACATTAAGGGAGGTCAGCGTGGCTGAATTGATAAGATTACTCATACTTTAAAATCTGGTCTGCTGATGCCGAGGTAGTGGGTTCAACCCCTATACTGGTCAGTTGGACTAAAATGCTGACTTCTCGTCCTTGACTTGGGGACGTAAATTACAAGTAACTGAAGTAAGAGAGGGTGTGTCGCTGATGGTGAGGAACACTTACAATGGCAATAGGAAAAGTAATTCCATGCAAAAATTAATCCAGGGCACTATAAATAGTAGCATGTGTATAGACTACACTTGAATTCAAAGTGAGTGAACACCAAAAACACAAACAATGAAGAAGAGCTCAGAAGTAATGGAGATATGCTAGAGTAACTAACAACTATTGCCTGGGAGATACTAATGAAACTAGAACATTACATACAACTATGAGAAATAGACAAACTGCACTCTTTAGTCACATGAGAAGAGAGGCATTGGAGAACATTGTCAAACTGGAAAGATCTGTGGGAAAAGAGGCAGAAGAATACCAAGAGAAATTATGCTGGATGGGCTGAGATGGTAACATGGAGGAATATCAACAAAGTTGAACCAGAAAACCAAGGACCAAGATTTGTGGAGGGACATGAACACCTATGCCTGTTTGGCCATATGTTGAGAATGTTAGAACTACGTATGAATTGGAAGAGATAGCTCAAGTGATTTGGAAAATGAAATAATTAGCATTTTGGGATTATGCAAAACAGTATGAAAGGGGGCAAGCATAATGCTTTTGACAAACCAGATGCCATTTGTTACCTCTATCATTTGTATTGACAGTAGACTGGATTATGAAGACAATAATGGCTGCCACCAAAAATTAAGTTCAGTGCATTCTGACAGAGTAGTCTGATGATCTGGACATCAATGATGACATTGCTCTCCTGTAACACTTGATGGAAGGTCACAACATTGAGGTCCAAAAATGCAGAGGGGAAAGACAATAATAATAAATATAAATTAAACAAATAATAATAACCTGTCGGTGAAACCTCACTTCAAGTTGTGCAGTCTTGCACATATTTAGGTAACAATTTTGTCAACTATGGGGAAGCAGATAGAATTATTGAAACAAAAAGACAAAAGGCAAGTGCAATTTTCATAGTACTAGGAAATGTATCAAAAGAAATTAAATCTAGCAACACTCTTAGAGCATTTAACTTTAAGGTCAAAACAAATACGGCTGTATAGTTTAAAAAGATGGAGAATGACTGATACAATTACTAAAACACTACAAAAGTTCTTTAATTGGTATTGCGCAGAATATAACTAAAATGGTGACAGAATCACTTATGCGGAAAAACTAAACAAATTCAAACGAATCAAGAGGGCAGGAAAAGATGCCTGTTCTGGATTGAATACACACTGAGAATACCTGTTAATACTTGTAGTATACTGTAACCAGAAGGTCCTATCTGTGGAACCCAGCAGGACAAAGAAATAGTGGGAGATCTAAAAATACACAGAAAATATCATTAGAAATAAATGATATTGGGGGGGGGGGGGGGAGAGGAGGGGGCTGCAGGAGATGGCAAAAGTTAGAAGAGCTTGCTGTGAGTTGGTCAAAGAAATAGTGGAAGGTCTAAAACTACACAAAAAAGATAATTAGAGATAAATAATATGGGAGCGGGGATCTGCAGGAGATGGCAAAGACTAGAAGAGCTTGGCGTGACTTGATTGAGGGTCTATGCTTTCATCATCATAATCTTCCACTTTTGCTATCAAACGTCAGTGAGCAGGAAAAATTGGCGCTCCGCCCGATAGGTGGCATTGGATAGTGTCATTCCGTGTGATTGTACAATGTCTTTGATGTCGTCAATCTATTTTCTTCTTGGGCGTCCTCATGATCTCGACGCGGATTATCTTTGATGTAGAGCCAGTGATGTTAGTTGATGGTGTTGCAGTCTAACGAGCTGGCGTTGCTGTCTTTCTAATAAATGTGGCACAAGGTAGGTGTTGATCCCACTGTCTGTCTGATGACATTTCTTACTCGGTCTCGGATTGTTAAGTTGGTAGTTTTAAAGACTGAGCATAACCCACAACTGGCAACGCTGATCGTATTCCGGTACGAACCTCAGGCCTTCTCCTCGTCAATTTGGAAGCAATTCACGTCCAAATTAACGTGGACAAGGCCTGAGGTTCGTACCGGAATACGATCAGCGTTGCCAGTTATGGGTTGTGCTCAATCTTTAAATCCTGAAACCAATTTGATTATTGCTCGCTGGACTTTAGGCGGCCTGGTGTGCCTTGCCAGCCGAGAAGACCTGATCATTCGGGCCACATCGATTGACAGATTTCAGTCGCTGTGATCGGGCAAATTTTGAGCTATAACCTATGATGGATGACGTTGTGATATTCTAGTGTGCGAATCTGGTTGCGTCTAACGTGTACCGCGTGGTCTAGTGGTTACACACCCGCGTTACACGCCAGTGATCCGGGGTTTGTTTCCGGGTCCGGTCAAGGATATTCACTACTGACGAGCTCAAGCGAGAGCGAAACTCGAGTATACTGCTTACAAACTGGCGTGGACAAAGCCTGAGGTTCGTACCGGAATAAGATCAGCGTTGCCAATAATGGGTTGTGCTCAATCTTTAAATCTCAAATCCCGAAACAAACAAATAAATCAAGTTGGTAGTTGCTTTATTGGAGGATAAAGACAGAAGAATGTCCTCCAATCTTTTGTTCACTGGACCAAAGATCATCAACCAAATGACGCATTTGTGAAGGATATGAATACTTTGCTATCCACAACTGGTGGAACAACTATAAAACTTGGTTATAACGTGGATATCTCAAAATTATATCAAAGACAAAATGTTTGGTAGAAGTTCAACTTTAGCATTTTTTTTAAATCGTTTAGATTAGTTTAGACGTTGGATCACGGCACACGGTTTAACCCACAAGTGCTCCGTTTTCCTCCTAACTCAAACCTGAATCTGGAGAAACTCAGCTCAATGCACGAACTCCGTTGCATCGGCGAGGGTCCTGAAATACTTTAGGTAGATTTTTAACTCGAAATTTTGCCCGGGCAGCGCCGTTAGGCTACTCTTTTTCGATTTCCAACTGCCAAGGGATTTTTTACGTGCGCAACAATACACACGGGCGTCCGATCTCACTACCCAGAGACCAGGGGAAATTTTATTACTGGAAGTCCAGGTGGATTTTTTAAATAAATCCCGGTCCTCACAGGGGCCTGAACCCGGGACCTCCAGCACTCGAGGCGGACACCATACCTCGAGACCACTCAAGGGGCACTGAGCAGAAATGAGGGGGTCTGGCGCAAGACAAATTCTAGACAACACAAGAGAAGTTGAAAATGCCGGAACAGTTGTTTGTAATCAAGCGGTGAGGAACAGACGCTGGGTATGACATACGTTAAGACAACTGATAATAGTATAACTAGAAAGCCCCTTGTCTGTGACTCAAAGGCAACGAAATATAGGGAGGCCTTAAAAAACTCGTTGATGAGAATTATAGATATATGAATAATAGAGGTAAGACATGTGAGGGGCTAAATAAGATAGCAAAGAATTCCTATCCTACACAAATGCGTAATTTGATTGATGATCTATGGTCCAATGGAGGGATTAAAGGAAGAAGAAGAGGAATAATACTTGGGGTTTCGTTTCCTTAGCCGTCTAGTTAGTCTATGGGATTATTATCATTCTGCATAGAAATCACATTTACGTGGCTTCTAGTTATTAACTCTATAACATTGATAATTTGTCTCCATTATTTAACAGACTTGCAACAATATGAACATCAATGCTGTGCCGTGTTGCGAGCAAACATTTTACTTCGTGATCTACTATAGCATGAGTTAGTTGGAAGTCTTTACGTTTCGCTATAGTTATAGTGTAATTTCGTCGTTCTAACATTTGCTTGTGCGAATGGCTTACTACGCGCATGGCCACGAACACCAGCGCAGACTGGAGGGAACATATATTATATGTCATCTGATAACTCATTGCAGACATCTTCTATCTCAAGTACTACGAATCATTTCTGATTATGATACCGGTTATCCGTCAGTTATCAGTTGGGGTATCTTCATTGCACTCCGGACATGTCCATAGGTGCTCAGATCCTCCCCCCAGCATATGCATCAGCGTCCGGTGGCTAATAGTGCCAGTTCTGTGTTGGTTGACGAGGCGCTTTGTTTTCCCGATGTACCTCTCGCGTCTGGCTGTGCCGATTCTTACTCCAAGGTCTTTCATCCTGGACAGCGATGTGGAATCACTGACGTCAAAGTCCTCTGTTCTCGCCATATCTTTGAGGACGTTAATAACATCGGCACGATCCATGGGCTGGCCATCTACAGGAGGTGCAGAGCCAGCCAGTTTGTCATCTCGTTCATTTCCCTCGACTGCCGCATGTCCCGGGATGAAGATGAAGGTGACTTTACGGACAACAGACTTCCGCAGCGACTCAGTCCACTGTCTACGTACAGATCCAGCTTCGACCTTCTGAATCATGCTCATTGAATCACTTAGTACACACACGTTGGTATAATGCTGTGATTCCAGCCATATGAAAGCCTGTGTAACTGCCATCACCTCCATCGTCATGCTGCTCGTGGTCATAGAGTGGGCACCACTGGATTCTTGAACGGTTCGGCCCGCTGAACGGGCTGTAAATGCCCACGCACTTCTCTGCTGCTTTACAACAGATCCATCTGTATAGATGAGCACTTCGGGCTATCTGAGTGTTCATAGATGAGCGCGTTAACCTCTGCATTGACAGCGGCAGGGTTCTGCTCTCTGCACCGTCTGTCGAGTGTGATAATGCAGGAGAAAGTACACTTAAAAGCTGGAGGCACCGGCACCCATTCCTTGCCGGGGTTGATACTGGTAAGACTGCAGACCTGTCTGACGACATCTTCCGCCCGACCCATCCATGATGTGCCCCTCTTTAGCCTGTCACCCTTTTCTCTGAATATAGCGTCATGCAGAGGGTGCTGCTCATCTGCACTTATTTTTAAGTATGCACGAGCTCTCCAGATCTTGATCCTGTGTTCCATTGTCGGTAATTCAAGGAGGTATCTCATTGCTACACAGCTGGTGTCTCTCGTGCAGCCCAAAATGATGCGCATGGCTTCGTTTTGTACCTTTTCAAGTCTTCCAATCTGTGTAGAGCTGACAGTGAGGACGGCCAGGGCATACTCGATGCGTGAAAGCACAAGTCCTTGGAACAGAAGTATTAGCAGTCTTTGCTCGATATTGGCAGTCGCCATGACTCTCATTGCTGACAAACCTTTTCGAGCCTTCGTTATGACATAATCAACATGATCTCTGAAGGACAGGCTACGATCAAGCCTCACGCCAAGATATGTCATTGACTGGGTTCTACTCAAAATGCTCCCATCCATTCTTACTGCCGGCAGGTCTGTTTTCACAATATGGTTGTTTAGTGAGAACCATGTAACCGTTGCCTTTGCAGGGTCGACAAGGGCAACGGCATCAGCACACCATGAGGAAATTCGATCTAGTTCGCCCTGCATATCATTGGCAACCGCCTGTCTATCTCGACCCTGTCGATACACGAGGATGTCGTCAACGAATGACAGAGTCCTACCCCTCCCGTCCAACTGTTGTTTAGTGATCGGCACCGTATACACGTTGAATAGTACTGGTGACAGTGGTGAACCCTGCGGCAATCCTGGACATCCGGTGGATATCGGTGTTTGTTTCAAGTACTACCAATCATTTCTGATTATGATACCGGTGTTTGTTTCTATGTGCCACGATGTCAAGCTGTTCGGCATCTTCTCTCTCGGCCTTTCCCCGTGTTTCCACCCACTCCCCCCGGCCAAACTGTCTCTTTGTTATGATATACTCAGCTTTTCCCCTTCTCATGACGTGTTCAAAGATTCGATTCGATTTCACCATTACCCCTACCCCGTTCAACCTCAAGAAGTAGGGCCCATCACCGCCTCAGAATGATAGTCCTGTGACTAGTCATCCACCAAAGCAGCTGCCCATGGTGTTACTTTTACCCTCACAGTCCCTATTAATCCGAAGGTGATTGTTGTCCATACGGGACTGGGGTAATGGACGTGTTCAAAGAATGTGGACCTTCCTTTTGTAATGAAGTGCGAGTAACCAGTTATCTCTTTTTGCTTTCAAGAAATATTTATTACGCCTTCTGTTATTCTACGGTGTTCTCATAATCTTTTTGACTGACTGGCACCTTGCCGTCTTGACAGACGACAGTTGGTAAAATTGAGTTATATTTCTCCATAACACAAAGCCTGGGCTGAATTTAGAGACCATGTGTTGCCCATGCAGCATGATCCCTCTCTCGGCCTGTCCAGTGTACTCCAGAGGAAAGGTAACACCAATACGTCTGGAGCCAGACAAGCTGCAGAAGCTGTCGGATCAGCAAAGCAATGCTCTAACTGTCCGCCTGTCGGAGCTTAAGTCCTAGACCAGTTGCCAACCAAGGCATAGGGCCTGGTCTACCCTGCCATGACATTTAGTCTTTAGGTTGCATTGCATTTCCTCGCACTGGGATAAGGCCTGTACCCTCCCAATTGCGCTCCTCCGCCCGAAGCCGTTGGCACAATGTGGGGTGTCGGGTTTCGTAAGCGTCGGCCAACATTCGGCGCCAACAGAAGCAGGTAGTAGTACCGTCTACCATCATCTTGTTATAAACCGTATGCAGTATCTGCATAATTCCTCATTAGTCTGCTAATTTCCACGATTCGCCTCCATATATCAGCATGGACTTTCAATTCTTTAATGCATCTCCTATCTTCTGTTACTTAAGCACAAAAGTGCTTGAATACATAGACTTGTTTTAGACTAGCTTCATTCAATTTGATAGGAAAACATCCCCCCCCCCAACCCCCACTTTAGAATGACCATTACATTACTTCTTTTTTCCCCTATTCCCTAAGCTTCCCTGTGGCATCTGTATTTTTTTTCTTCTGTAAATATGCATTTCTATAGCTTTGACTTTTTAATCTAAAAATGCTTGTTCATTACATGCATAATATACCAGTAATTAATTTAAAGGCTACGTGTTTCTATTGATGGACGACGAGTGAGTTGTTTACTTTGACAACAGTTGCTATAATTTACTATAAATAATAAAGTCATAAAGATGCCACTTATTCACATTTTATTCTTTCACCCTAAATAGTTGTATAAACAATAAATATATTAAATAAATAATATTCAACTGTGACTTGAAGTGACAACTTTGGTACTTTTATTACTGTTTCTAATGTTGTTTTTATAATAACGTGTGATATAAATAATGAGTGGAAATTAAGATCTCGCGAGAACGAGACTCTGCGAGACCGAAACATTGATGGCCGAATGTGCCGTATCATAGGGACTTCAGTGGAAGACGATCTTCATCTTAACTGAGTTTCGAATGGTCAGAGATTGCAAATAAGGCACACATTATAAACAGTTACAAGAGGAAAATTTATAAACGCCAGCCTGTATAGGAAAAGACTTCAATATGTCTAACATTGTAAGCTTCCTTAATGTTGCTGTGAGATGCCTTTGTCGTGAATGTTTTTTTGTTTGTTGAAAAAAACATTGGAAATGCTGAAATGTTGTTATAATTATAATTAAATATTTTGAATTATTTTTAGAAACGCTTCATCGAATCAAAGATTCTATTTCATCAGACCAGTGGGTTTAAAAAACTATTTTAAGGTGAACGTATTGTATTATGAATCCCAGTTGATAGCTTTAATTTTATAAAACCAGCTCCGATTGATTATAAATAAATCAAAATTTGATTTGATTCAAATCAAAATTCAAAATGCGAATTTGGTAGAAATCTGAGACTAAAGTACTAAAGTGTAGTAGCATGAACCATCACGATGTTAAATTTGAGTATTTACTAATGAGACCACCACAGTAGATAGGCCTTGAAAATCAAAATCTAATGGTACCTCGATGCCTGTATGTCACTTCTTCTAAGTGAAGATATTATTAGCGAGTTCCATCGTGCCGCGACCAGAAATAAAAACAGAAATCATATACGGAATCATATAGCCATGATTCACCGTGTCTCCCAGTTCGCGCTAGTTCAGACCATGCATTCTTTCGACGTCATTCATTCATTCAAATCTCACGTGACAATAACACACGTCATCCGGGGTTTTCCAGGAAAGGTATGCTTAATATTCCATGCACAGCTATTGGTTGAAATCATCGTGACCTTTTATATAAATAACATTATATTTCATACTTACCGTAATTAATTTTTTAAAGGCGCTGATAACAGACAGGCATAACTTTAAAATGAATTTTCAAGTTCTGCATGCAAATTTACATATATTTGGAAAGTTTCATCGCGAGATGTGCTCACCTTGTGGATGAAATCAACATTTTCTGCAAAGGCATGTTTTCGTTCTTTGCGCATTATTGATCAGACCGGCATGTACACCTTGTAACACTATTCTTTTGTAACACTATTCTGGCGCTGATAATAGACAGGCATAACTTTTAGATGAATTTTCATGTTTTGCATGCAAATTTGCATATATTTGGAAAGTTTCATCACGAGATGTGCTCGCCTTGTGGATGAAATCAACATTTTCCTTGAAGATGTGCTTTTCATGAATGGGGAAACGCATGGCATGCGCCATGGTTACGCTTTCACTTTTCAACACTCAAAACTGTGCAATTTGACCTACTAAAGTTAAAGAGAACACAAGTTTAACCCTTTACAGGGCAGACGCTTGACTGTTTTTTATCCCTGAACGGGCAAGAATTTTTCAGGTTCGGTAAAATTTCGGGTTGCGTTAGTAAAAGCATCATAAATAAGGTGTTAGTCAACCGATTTTAGTAAAATAAACAACACAATGAAGGGAAAAGCTTGCAGAATATGTTACTCACATGATTGTTGTCGGTAATCCATATATGAACACAAATATTTACGAAATACAGCATGTTGTTTGTGATTTTCCGTCATCTATACGGCAATTTACAAACACATTTTCAGAATCATAATCACGGTCTTTAAAGTCCGACTCAGACTGCTAATGCAAAGTAACGCTTTTCACTGATATCTAGCTTCAATTAATAGTCAACTTTGTGCCCTTTAATGTCACTTAAATTGAACCTAGCGAAATCTCGGCTATCACTTGAAGAATCGCTGAAATCCGTTTTGAAAAACTACGCGTAAAAACCCTGAAAATTATTTTTAAAAAGTCCGTAAAAGTCCGTTCAAATTCATAGTCGGCGTTTACAAATGGCGGCCACATTGTCAAGCTATCGGCGAAAGCGAAAGTAGCCGTAGGAAGAATCGCAAGGCCGAGAAATCGTGTTTTTACAATGCATAATAGTATCGGACGGAACCGGCCGATCCGCTCGTTAAAGGCATCGGCCGCAAATGGCCGTTCTGCCCTGTAAAGGGTTAAAGGTTAATAATAATTTATTTGTATACTTGTACTATCTTTTAATCATTTAACATGACGGAACATATTTTTGAAGTCAGTTTTCATAATTAGGGATACACAAAGTGGAGAGTGGAAAAGAAGAAGTAACAAAGACATTTATGATTTGTTTAAGTCCCCGCTAATCACTGGTATCATGAAGGCTAATAGACTACAATGGCTGGGGCATATAGAAAGAATGGAAGATAATAGGGAAACAAAACTCGCTTACACTCAGGAAATAAATGACCGTAGACCCCGAGGTAGACCAAGAAGGCGGTGGAGAGATAATATACATACAGACCTACAAGCACTTGGAATCAACGACTGGCAAGAGAAGGTCCACCAGAGAGACGAATGGAGACAGATTGTATTTGCAGCAAAGAACCTCAATGGCTCGGAACGCTGAAGAAGAAGAAGAAGAAGTTTTCATAATCCGTCTATGACACGTGTTTGTTGAGACCAACCTCGCGCGCGGAGAAAAATGAAAACGGCAAGCTGAACCGTAAATAATGTTTTTCTGGCGCTTTCAATAGAAAACCATTAATTGTAGATGGATCTTCGAATTCTGTATTCAATTTTACAGACGTTTGAAAGTTTCATCGCTAAACTTGCTTTAATTGTGGTTAAAAAATAGGCGAAAATATTACGATCATGTAACCCAAAACGGCGGCTTTACTATATAAATTTCTTAGCAGAACAAACATTATGTACTCGTTAGCGTAAGTCGTAAGCATTCCGCCTGTCATGCGGGAGACCAGGGTTCTCTTCCCGGTTGGGCATATTTTTTATTTTTTGTTATTTCTCACAAAATTATTAGGTGATATAATAGAAACTATTAAACATTACGAACTAAAATATTATCTAGAACTAAGAAACTGGAAGTTTGTGAATAAAGTGTGCTCTATGGATCTGTGCGAGCTGCCGACTGGCGGGGAGCGCATCCCACAGAGGCAGCGGAATGATAGGAATTGATGAATCCAATAGATGTCTTTGTTTAATGTGAATTTTAATTGCCATATAAAATATTGCCTCTGAATCAGCATAGTTTCATCGCTAAACTTGCTCTAATTGCGATTGAAAAACAGTTTTTCTGAGAAGATGTGACTTTGTGAATTGGAAACACACAGGTCATGATATGACGGCCGCCGCATATCGATTGCGCTACACTTGTCGACACACAAAACGTGCGATTTGACCTTGATATTTTAAACTTGTATTCTTTTTAACTTTAGTAGTTCAAATTGCACGTTTGAACGTTAAAACTGTCCACGGCTGGCTGCTGCCATGTTGGAGTTCCATTCAAACATCTCGCAGACATATTGTTTTTGTTTTACGAGAGGTAAAGTGAAGCAAGTGATGGAACTCTCCGAATATATGTAAAAATGGGTACTGAATTTGAATATCCATCTAAAAATATCTTAATATTAAATAACCAAGCTCTAGAATATAAATTTACTTACTTTGTGCCAAGTAATTCAGTTTATTTAAAAGGTCACGATAATTTCAACCAATCGCTGTCCACGGAATATTAGACCAACTTTTCCTGGAAAACCTAAGATGGAGTCTGCTATTATCACGTGATATTTGAATGAATGACGTCGTAAGCAAGAATGGTCTTTACAGCTGCCATTTTGCTGACACAATGAGATAGGCCGGGGTGGCTCGGTACATCACTTCCATTTTCAGTTCGGGTCACGGCACGATCAATAATCCTAGAACAACCCCTCCATTCTCAACACATTATATTGACTTGACTCTTCATGTCTGTCTCTTGCAAATGATCAGTGTTTTCAGTGATGTATTCTTATTTAGTTACATTGATTTCAGCATGACTTTATTTCTGTTGTTTGTGAATGTTTTATTTTTGGTTCTGCTCTTCTTTCTTTAAAATGTGTTATACATCATAGGTACTTGAGCAGTCTGTATTCAGCTGTGATTTATTTATTGTGATTTTTCTTTTGATGTATCTTTTTTATACTTAGCTGAGTTTATTTCTGCATTGATTTCCATATTTGGTGGTTGTATCTGGCTTAGGCATAGCCCCATATTTTTATAAACCAGTTAGCACTTGATGGGTGATGTGGTCAATATCACACCAGCCGTGGTTATTCCCTGGTAACTATTTTCGGCTGGTTGCCATGGGAGCCTGGTCGATTTAATAAAAAATCTGTCTTGATGGAGATTCAAACTCTTGATATTGAGTTCACTGCAAATTGAAACCTCAAGCACTCATCCTGTATCCATTCCTTTCTGTCCTGGATCATTTTATTGCCTCTAGTATAGCTGACTTTGGAAACCACGATTCTAGGGGTCAAGCTTTTGGTACAGTGAGCTTCCTTAGCATGTTATTCTTATCATGTTCAGCCCTTTGTGAAAGTATGAATAAAATTAGTGGAACTGCGGTAAAGCTGTGGAAATGTAAACAATATAAAATAACAATAATGCTGCTTTACAAAACACAATTATGGAAAACATTCATTTTCTCTTCATTGTTCTAATTTTTTAAGTTTTTCTCATCCCAATCTTATGCCTTAATGTAGTTACTGGAGTGTCTTCTCCGTGATTATATGTTGGGTTTTGTGTATGTATTTGTTTGCTGATGAAGGCTAGTCGCCGCAATGTCCTGTGTTTTCCGTAATTGTGTTCTGTAAAGCTGCTACTTTTGTGTTATTATACATTGCTTACAGCCCTCTGTGAAGTATTATCTTAAATGTAAGTCATTTATGTGCCGGTCTCCGTGGCTAAGGGCTTGCGAACGTGATCTGTGAGCCCACTTACCTGCATTCGAAATACCGATTTGGCAGTAGACCGCATCGTGCTGGGTCTTAACGTGTTGGTATAGGAGCCGATCATTCAGAAAGCAATGGCAAACTACTGAGCGTAAACTTGCCAAGACATCAACAACAGCAGTAAAATGCTGATGTTGACAGTGATGTCCTGTAAATAGGATATGCAAAAACAAATCATTTATATACATGGTGTGGTACATTAAGTTTATCTTTAATCTTCAGCTTTCTGCGAAATATTATGTTAATTGTAACACATTTGTATATATGGTGCGGTGCAGTGCATTTATCTTACAATGCTCAGCCTTCTGTGAAGTGTTTTCTTAATTGTAAATCATTTCTATAAATGATATGGCACTGTCACCTCCCTAAGTACATTTGTCTTATAATACTACAGCGGAGTAATATTTTATTTGTAGGTCATTCGCATACAATCTCCAGAACATGGAACTAAGCGACTGGATACAAAAACATCTGAAAACATGACAGCATTCCTTGAAAAGGTTGGTTAAAAGTGGTCTCGTCTTAGAGTTAGCTGTTAATGTTCTGATCTAAAATTGTTTAATGTTTTTGTCATTTATATTTGTGTAATTTCATGAGATATCTATTGATAGAATGAGGAATGAAATTAACAGGCTTTGGAAACATCATCATTAAAATCATCATCAAATGCATTCCTTATTAACTTTGACAATAATTTCTCTTGCGTAACTCTCACTTTCTGAGTCTGTGTATCACTTCAAGTACTAATATCTTCCCATGCCATGATACTAAACTGTGCAGCATATTTTTGTTTCTTTGTCGCACTTAGTATCTTTTTCCATTAATCCTACCAGTTAACTAGATTCTTGTTTTTCTATTTTCATGACAAAGCCAAACATTTTGATTGCTTCCGTTTGATAAACCTGCCAAAATAGATCAATTAAATGAAGAGATTAAATGAGTAATTAAAAATTATTGTTAAGAAATAACCTAATACAGATACATCTGTTGATTGGGGTTGATTGCGACATCCTGTAAAGAACATGCAACTAATTATCAGGATAATAGTCTAGTGTATCTGTAGCTAATGTACAAAGTATAGTTTCTGATATAGCACTGACAGGATAAAAGTCTAGTGTGTCTGCACTTAATGGGCTGGCCACTGTCAAGGTAATTAAGTCTAGTGTATCTGTAGCTATTGTAAACACTGTAATTTCTGCTATATCGCTGTCAGGATAATAGTCTTGTGTATCTTTGGCTAATGTAAACAGTGTAATTTCTGCTACACCACTGTCAGGATAATAGTCTAGTGTATCTGTAGCCAATATACTTAACCACTATCAGGATAATAATCTAGTATATCTTTGGCTAATGTAAACAGTATAATTGCTGATATACTGCTGAGTGTCAGGATACTAGTGTGTGTATTTTTTGGCTGCTGTACATAGTATAGTTTCCCCTGTACCACTAAGTGTCAGGATGCTAGCCTGGTGTATTTTTTGGCTGCTGCACTAGTATAGCTTTTACTACACTTCTGAGTGTTGGGATTATGATCTGGTGTATATTTTGTTTTGGCTGCTTTACATATTATAGTTTATGCTACATCATTAAAGTGTGTGGGATGTCTGATGTATTTTTTTTTCTTCTGGCTGCTGTAAATTGTATAGTTTCTGCTATACAACTAAGTGTCTAGACATCTCAGCCTCTTGAAGGCTTTTTTTCCCCCCGCGTTTCCATCCTGTTTCAGGATATTGTGGTCAACATCAGCATCTTTCAGCTGTATGCTGATTCCTAGGCTAGATTACGCTCATCAGCACGCCATGACTTTTTGAGCGACCGGCTCCATACTCTCATAAGTCACTGGTGCTGACTCGAACCACTTTCCAATTTTCGTGCGCTCACGTCAACCATGAGAGTATTCGGGGTTACGGAGAAAGCTGCTAACACCTCGACCAGGGAGACCGGCCTCTTGAAGGTTTAGCTTTTTTTTTTATGGCAGTAACAAATTCACAACCACTGTGGAGTTGATTCAAGAACTTGAGTCATAAAATGAGTATCCAGCTTTGATATGAGTTGGTTTAGGAACTAAGTGGCAAGGAAGGGAACGGGCCGCTTCACTTCATAAAGCCATCCTTGACTTTGGGACGTAAATTACTAGTACCTCTGAAGATGGAGTGGGTTCGCCTGATGGCGAGGGACACTGTTAATAGGGAAAGCAAATCCACATGCAAAATTCAGTCCAGCACTACTGGAAGTAGTGTGTAAAGACTATGCTTGAGGTCATAGCGAGCAAGCGCAAGCAAAAAAACAACAAACTTCATAAAGCAGTAATATAGAATATTTAGTATTTCACATTCTGACAGCCGTGGAGTTGTTTGTTTTTATTTGTTTATCATTGGAAGAATAATGATATGCATGTAATGTTTATTGGTGATTAATTCAGGTGCAGAAATTGTTTGGTCTTGGAGATACTGGTTGGGAACTATACCAAGATCGCAATAAGAAATCTTTTCTAAGAGCCTCTCGTTCCAAAAAGTTGAGTGACCACAATATAAAGTGAGTATAAATGTATATTTTAAAATCATATATAGGCATTTAAAATGATGTAGCAGAGGGTTGGTATGATGTAGTTCTACCTTCAAGTTGCTCCTGTCCGTGGTTATAGAATTGCCAAATAGAGTACCATAAAAATAACATCTCATGAGTGTCGTGGTTGTTTCTTGATGTCACTGGGTCATATCTATGTTGACCTGGGACTTTTTAATGAAGTTTTGAAATAGTACTGATTAAAGCAATTGAAAGATGCTAAGTGGGAGTTAAGTAGACATAAAATGAATAGTGCAGTGCAGTTTGCAGGTGATTAGGCCATATTAGGAGAAACAACCACCATCCCAGAAATGATAAAACACAATAAGTAAAATATCAAGAATTCAATATGAAAATAAATGTCCAGAAGGTAAAAACAATATCAGTAGATATGATGAATTATAATAACGATGACAAGAGGATATTTCTTCATCATCATCAAGTGCCCTGCCAGCTGGCGTAGGCGTTAATGGCTATCCACAGATCTCGGTCTTTGGTATTTTGGATCAACTCCTCTGATGATAATTCCTCCATGCCACTGTCTCAATCATCAGCATCATTTCTCTTTGTTTGCCTCTGCCTCTCTTCCCCTCGATCTTTCCAGTTGTCACGATGTTCTCCAATGCCTCTCTTCTCATCACATGACCGAAGAAAGCTGTTTGTCTCTTTCTTATTGTTGTGTATAATGTTCTAGTTTCATTAGCCTGTCTCAGGCAGTCGTTGTTAGTTACTCTGGCAGTCCAAGGAATTCGTATCATTCGTCTCAGGAACCACATCTCTGTTGCTTGTAATTTCTTCCTAATTTGTTCATTTACATTCCAAGATTCACTGCCATACAGCAAAACTGGTTCTATATAGCATTTCAGCACTCTCTTTCTTACATTCGGTCATAATGACTTATTGCATAAGATACTCTTCATTTTCTGAAATGCGGCTTTTGCTTGCCCTATTCTGCTTTTAATCTCTGATGTTATAAATGCCCCTGGGTATTTAAAATTATCTACATTTAGAGAAAATAAAATCATAGCTCCAAAGAATATTCAGTTAATCTAAGCAAAAGAAGTCTACGTGTCTATAATTTTAGCAATTAATTGTGTCTATTATTTGCATTTGCATTATATGATTCTGAAATATGAATGATGAATACACATGGTGAAAAATAAATACAGGCATTTGCTTGCTTGCTTGTGTTCGTTGGCTTGAGCTCCAATGCAAAGTCCTGTATGTCGGATGAAGACATCCTGTTGTCCAACATCAGTGTGATGTCATACAGGACCTGAGGTTTGCGTGAGTATCCGTTGTCCCATGTCTGGCTTATTGGTGTGCAGACTGGTGGTTCCTCGCCATCCAGGCAGAAACTCTCCGACTTCGGAGGAAATACAGGCTTTTGAGATGTAATGTTATTGAAAAATGACAAGAACCAGCTGGATAGGAAAAAATTGACCAGTGAACAAGTTATGAAAAACAGAACAAAGAAAACTTTCTTAAAGTAATCTAAATGCAAAGACTCGTGAAAGAAATGCCAAAGAGAGAGAGAGAGTACCAGAGGGCACAATATTAAGGAAAAGATTAAGAAGTAGGCCAAAGACAACATTTGTAAAACAAGCATACACAGGTTAGTCAGTACAGGCATTTATGGAATTAAGGAGGCTGACACTAAACAGACAAATATGCAATAGATTGATCACGAAGCTTCACAGCCAATTGATGGGTTGAAATACTTGATTATGATGATGTGAGTTGGTGACAGGAAGCTTCACAACCAGTTGATGTGTTGAAATACGTGATTACGATGATGATGATGATATGAGTTGGTGACAGGAAGCTTTACAACCAGTTGGTGGGTTGAAATACTTGATGATGATGATGATGATGATATGAGTTGGTGACAGGAAGCTTCACAACCAGTTCATGGGTTGAAATACTTGATGATGATATGATGGGTGACAAGAAGCTTCACAACCAGTTGATGGGTTGAAATACTTGATGATGATGATGATATGAGTTGGTGACAGGAAGCTTCACAACCAGTTGATGGGTTGAAATACTTGATGATGATGATGATGATATGAGTTGGTGACAGGAAGCTTCACAACCAGTTGATGGATTGAAATACTTGATGATGATGATATGAGTTGGTGACAGGAAGCTTCACAACCAGTTCATGGGTTGAAATACTTGATGATGATGATGATATGAGTTGGTGACAGGAAGCTTCACAACCAGTTGATGGGTTGAAATACTTGATGATGATGATGATGATGATGATATGAGTTGGTGACAGGAAGCTTCACAACCAGTTGATGGGTTGAAATACTTGATGATGATGATGATGATATGAGTTGGTGACAGGAAGCTTCACAACCAGTTCATGGGTTGAAATACTTGATGATGATGGTATGAGTTGGTGACAGGAAGCTTCACAACCAGTTGATGGGTTGAAATACTTGATGATGATGATATGAGTTGGTGACAGGAAGCTTCACAACCAGTTCATGGGTTGAAATACTTGATGATGATGATATGAGTTGGTGACAGGAAGCTTCACAACCAGTTGATGGGTTGAAATACTTGATGATGATGATGATGATATGAGTTGGTGACAGGAAGCTTCACAACCAGTTGATGGGTTGAAATACTTGATGATGATGATGATGATATGAGTTGGTGACAGGAAGCTTCACAACCAGTTCATGGGTTGAAATACTTGATGATGATGATATGAGTTGGTGACAGGAAGCTTCACAACCAGTTCATGGGTTGAAATACTTGATGATGATGATGGTATGAGTTGGTGACAGGAAGCTTCACAACCAGTTGATGGGTTGAAATACTTGATGATGATGATGATGATATGAGTTGGTGACAGGAAGCTTCACAACCAGTTCATGGGTTGAAATACTTGATGATGATGATATGAGTTGGTGACAGGAAGCTTCACAACCAGTTGATGGGTTGAAATACTTGATGATGATGATGATGATTGGTGACAAGAAGCTTCACAACCAGTTGATGTGTTGAAATACGTGATTATGATGATGATATGAGTTGGTGACAGGAAGCTTTACAACCAGTTGGTGGGTTGAAATACTTGATGATGATGATGATGATGATATGAGTTGGTGACAGGAAGCTTCACAACCAGTTCATGGGTTGAAATACTTGATGATGATATGATGGGTGACAAGGAGCTTCACAACCAGTTGATGGGTTGAAGTACTTGATGATGATGATGATGATATGAGTTGGTGACAGGAAGCTTCACAACCAGTTGATGGGTTGAAATACTTGATGATGATGATATGAGTTGGTGACAGGAAGCTTCACAACCAGTTGATGGGTTGAAATACTTGATGATGATGATATGAGTTGGTGACAGGAAGCTTCACAACCAGTTCATGGGTTGAAATACTTGATGATGATGATATGAGTTGGTGACAGGAAGCTTCACAACCAGTTGATGGGTTGAAATACTTGATGATGATGATGATGATATGAGTTGGTGACAGGAAGCTTCACAACCAGTTGATGGGTTGAAATACTTGATGATGATGATGATGATATGAGTTGGTGACAGGAAGCTTCACAACCAGTTCATGGGTTGAAATACTTGATGATGATGATATGAGTTGGTGACAGGAAGCTTCACAACCAGTTCATGGGTTTGAAATACTTGATGATGATGATGGTATGAGTTGGTGACAGGAAGCTTCACAACCAGTTGATGGGTTGAAATACTTGATGATGATGATGATGATATGAGTTGGTGACAGGAAGCTTCACAACCAGTTCATGGGTTGAAATACTTGATGATGATGATATGAGTTGGTGACAGGAAGCTTCACAACCAGTTGATGGGTTGAAATACTTGATGATGATGATGATGATTGGTGACAAGAAGCTTCACAACCAGTTGATGTGTTGAAATACGTGATTATGATGATGATATGAGTTGGTGACAGGAAGCTTTACAACCAGTTGGTGGGTTGAAATACTTGATGATGATGATGATATGAGTTGGTGACAGGAAGCTTCACAACCAGTTCATGGGTTGAAATACTTGATGATGATATGATGGGTGACAAGGAGCTTCACAACCAGTTGATGGGTTGAAGTACTTGATGATGATGATGATGATATGAGTTGGTGACAGGAAGCTTCACAACCAGTTGATGGGTTGAAATACTTGATGATGATGATGATATGAGTTGGTGACAGGAAGCTTCACAACCAGTTGATGGATTGAAATACTTGATGATGATGATATGAGTTGGTGACAGGACGCTTCACAACCAGTTGATGGATTGAAATACTTGATGATGATTGTCACGAAGTGCATTGACATGGGCTCATTGATGTATCTAGGGTTTAACATAATATGAATAATACTTGATACCTTGTTTTATAGAAGACCAACACAGGCACTGGAATACAATCTCACGAAGACTTTCTTCTTGACAATTGCTTTTAATCCATCCATGCTTTCTGATACACAACAGCTCGACAGGGAATATAAGATACGTGACATCTGACATTCACACAGCTGCACACAAAGAGCGGCGTAACAAACCGTTCGCCATGCTCCAGCAGACATGCCTCGTCCGAGCTGGACTGCAGGCCATATCTCACTGATCTCTAAGTGACGTTTTTGTGTCGCTTTCGCGCTTGCACCAAAAACGTCTTGCACATTTTCCCAATCTTCTTCAACTCATGTTGTGCAAACTGTGTCTCTCCTTTCATAGCCTGGTTTAGGTTATGGCACTCACCCCCTCTAATTTTCAAAATGTTGTAAACATTTTGAGACTTTATTCTGTCATCTTTCTCTCCTTTCATAGCCTAGTTTAGGTTATGGCAATGATGATATGAGTTGGTGACAGGACGCTTCACAACCAGTTCATGGGTTGAAATACTTGATGATGATGATATGATGGGTGACAGGAAGCTTCACAACCATTTCATGGGCTGACATACTTGAAGATGATGATATGATGGGTGACAGGAATCTTCACAACCAGTTCATGGGTTGACATACTTAAAGATGACATGAGTTGGTGAATGCTTGTTCAACCAGCATGACGACAGTAGTTGCATGTGGCTGATTCATCATTTAACCAGAAGTCAAACTTGACCAAATCTCTTTTCTGTTAACATAATTCCTCTAGATGTGGAATGAGAGTTAGTGAAAAGGGAAGTTAATGACAGTGCCTGCCTGCCTACCGATGCATGTGTGTACATGTGTATGTACATGCACACCTGTGTGTATGGGTGTGATTGGGGAAAGGAGTGGGGGGTTTAATGGATCAAGTTATACGAACCAGCTGTATAACCACATTTGGAAATATTTCGCACTTAGATACCTGAAGTGAACTGCTTGCATTTGTGGCTCAGTCCCACACGAGAAGCTCGGAATGTCATGATTTTTATGGCTTTGTTTCAGATGTATTTGTATATTTATGGCACATTTTTAAAACTATCATTATTCTTGCTGATTATTATATTTGTTTGCCACCATTGATGAAATAATTGTATGCTCTTAACAGACATGGAGACATGTTGTATATGGAGTTTGGCAAAAAGACCAAGGTGGCAACCCCAGCACCTGTGAGCAACACGTCGTCAATGTCTACCATTGAAACTGGTTTGGCAACGCTGGTGTCTGATGTTCAAGAAGACGAGGTGGATCGGCTATTGCGAGAGGAAGATGGCAAAATATATCGGAAGCGAAATGAACAGCTGTAAGTTACTGGAGAGCGGTTTTATTCTGTGTTACTGATTAACAATAGATTTTGAACAGGGAATGGAAAATATTGAGAGTTAGAATATTCAGTAATGAAAGAAAATTTGGTTGAAAAATTTCTTTGTTCATCTTTATTGCTTCTCTTTTACTTAAAATCTAAAAACAGAAATGTTTATAATAATTTGTGACAACATTTAAAAAATTTATTTGCATAGAGTCATAACCATAATAAGTTTAAAAAAAAATTGATTTCAGATGCAGACATGGACCCCAAGGAAAGTGTCTTCATTGTGTTCCTCTTGAGGTAGCACTTTTCTTTATTATTGCTGTTATTAATGTAAATTATGTGCAATTCTGTCTGTTCTGTGCGAGAGATGGCTTCTTCCAGGCAGTCATTGTTAGTTACTTTGATTGTCCATTAATCTCATAAATCCACCCCTCTGTTTCCCTCAACCACTTTATGATTGTCCTTTCACATTCTAAAATTCTTTACCATATGACAGAACAGACTTGATTTAAATTTCAGCACTCTATTTCTGACCATTCAATGAGAGTTATTTATTGTATAAGTGGAAATAATATCTTCACTGACATACAGGATTTCTTCTTCTTTCGTTCGCTTGATATTTGTCTATAACTGCAATGTTGTCTCGTGTATGAATTTTAATTGTCATACAGGATTTAATTAAAGTCATGAGAGTGTTGAACATGGTGGACAAACTGGGTCGCTATGTACATCAAGAACAAAATATGTTATTTAAATGTAGCAAATTGTTCTAAATTACAACCGACTTAGTATCTAAATGGTAGCAGAAGTGGTCAATACTGGCAATGAAATCTGCAGCAAGATTACAACATGACAAACAGTTGTGTCAATTTAATTTAGAGGTTTCTAATTTCCCAGCAGAAAGGACATCAAAAATGTATTTGTGCACGTCTTTGCTTCCTCACATTTGTATTCTAGTTAACCCATGGTGTATCATTTACCGAGGTATAGGGGAATTTTTTAAACATTCTCTCTACCAATAACGCCTGCGTTTCTGAGGCCCATAAGGGAAGTCATAAGAGGTGATTAAGGAGGGCTGGTGTGAGACTGGTCATCTCATGCTGTAGAAAACTAGCTGCACAATCCAACTAATCAAGAATGTCTACAGATGGCATGAGTTGGTTGTATGGGGCTAATCTCCTTTGGGAGATGAAAGACAGGAGAAGAAGCTACCAATAAACATCAAAGTACATCTCAGAATCCTCCAGGCTGCCATACAGTTTTTTTTTTATTAGATGTTGATGCAGGTCAAATGCATTGCCAGGACAGGCCACGTGATGATGGTAGCCAAAACTGTTTTGCAAAAGTGTTATTTAAAAAATTGTATTCGTAATGATGCTGGCTCAGTGGCCAAGCGGTTACGGATGCAGTTCGTAATCCTGCATATCTGCATTCAAAACACAGCTGCGGGCGATTTGGCAGCAAACTGCCATGCATTGTTTTTTTTAATGAAATGGTATGGGTGCCAGTTCGTTCAAAAAGTAATGTCAGACTACTGAACATAACTTAGCCAAGAGATCACAACAGCAAAAGAAAAATGCTGGTATTGACTGTGACGTCCTGTAAAGGATATGCAAGTAACTAATTCAAAATGATACAATACAATGTCAATACAATAATATGTATTCAGAATTGTGATTCAACTATATTTTGTATTAATAGTCAATGCAAAACTATGAACTGTCTGCTCCACAGCCATATGACAAGGAATTTTTAAGTAAATGTGATCCACCAATCAAGTTTTTGTCATATCATTCGTATATTAGAAAGCTGACGGGAGGCGTAGACAAGTAGGTTGCTGAATGTTATTGTTGTTGTCTTATGCTTACAGCTTTTCATGATTGCTAAGCTAAAATTGACAAGTCCCTATGTGCTCTGTCTCTTTCAGCAGATGTAGTATGCTACTTGCTTACATCTGTTGTTAATTAGATTGTGACCTCATTTGTTTATTGTTTTTTGAAATCAGATATTGTCTGGTTTCCTACTTTTGTACTTGCTTAACTATTGTTGAGTGTGGTCAGCCATTCTCATTCCAGTCCATCTCTTGATGCTATCTTCCCGATTAAACCATTGTCTTCCTCTTATATGGCTGCCCTCAACGTTTCTTTCCATTGTGATTTCAGCAAGTATTATGTCGCTTAATGTGCCCTCAAAATTTTATTTGTTAAACCTTGACTGCGTTTAATAAATCTCTTTATTCCTAGGTGTCATTTTGTCTTTCCATATTCACACCATTTTTCTATATTTGTACATTTCACCATGATGAAATCTTTCTTCTAACTACTAGTTCATACTCCAGAACTCGACACAGTACAATCTAGGGTATTCATTACACTGGGTACTCAAGTTTTAACTTATAAAATAGTTGTTTGTTTGTACTTTTATGTTGTGGAATACAACTTAAACCATTCATTGTTAATTTCTTTATTTCACTTTTACATCATCTTGTGGTTTGTCCCTGTCAAAACTCTGCCCCCATAACAGTCTTTCCAACTTTATCTCTCTCATATGTCAAAAGTTTTGCCTTTCTAGCTGTTCTGTGTAAATTATCTATCACATGCTGAATCCATCAATGTTGTGGTCTTCCTCTTCTCAGTCTCTGTGGTATGCCTCCTTCTATAATGATCTTTTCCAGACATTCAAGTTATTTTACATACTAAAAATATTGAATTTTCCTCCATTGTTTCTTAACAACCAATCTTCTGCAATATTGAGTTCTTATTGGATAGGTCTGTTTGTTCTCTTCTTTGTCCAATAAATTTGCTCTTCTGTAACACATTCAAAGGTGCATATGTGCTTTTCTGTCCAAGTTTCACGCCCACTTCATGTCACGGGAAATATACATGCTCTGGTGTTCTGACTTTTGTTGCTCTATCTGTTCCAATCCATAAAGTTCTTAGTTGCTTTAGTGTTTACAGAGTCGTGTTTGATCTTTAATTTCTATCATCGCATTCCATCTTCTGTAAACAGTTTCTTTTCACAGACAAGAGGAAATCACATCTTCCTAAGCATTAGTTTATGAGTTTGTCACAAATCTTGGAGTGTCATGTACAGAAACTTTAAGCCTGTCTTCGTACTGAATAACCAGGCATCACGGTTTCACATCTTCCGTTGTCTGTTACTATTTTACCAAGTTAAAAGCACCAAGTACCAAACATCCGTGAGTTACCTGAGCTTATAAGGAAAGCATATAATAGTGACACTGTAACCTGCCATAAGTATTCAGGAAGCTAAAATCGCAGCTCCTTTTTTCGCAAGCAGAAAGGAAAACACCATATGCGCCAATTATAACTAACCGAGAAATCAACAGTTAAACAGTGCTTATGTATATAAGTTAAATAAACAAGCGGACAAAATAAACCCTTGTCTGACTCCCATATCTATATCTGCTGACTAATGTTTGCCTGATCTTACTATGGCAGATTTTTCCTTGTATAAATTACTCAATAATTGTTATGTGGTAATTTATTTCAGAGGCAAATTTGTGAACCTTGAGAATCTCAGCTGTAAAATCAAGTCAGGTTGCAAGGAACATCCTCCCTGGCCTGGTGGAATCTGTACAAAATGTCAGCCGAATGCTGTCACTCTTAACAGACAGGTAAATTCCAGAATATATTTTTGTTTTATATATATTTATTCATTCATTCATTGGCACCTTGCCGTCTTGACAGACGATAGTTTGTTACATTATGCTTCAAAAAAAAAAAAGGCTTAATAACTACAACCCATGGCAGTGGCGAATGTGACTGATAAGGCCAATTCGCGCTGTAAATGTTCATCCACAATGGATGTATGTGAACACATGGTCGTTTTCGCCATTATGCACCATCTTACGTCTCACACGCTCGGTGTGTGACTTATCTGCAATAATTTTCTCCTTTGTCTTTATTCCATTTCAGGTATTTGCCCTCCATGCAACACGTTCAGCGGCGACTTGCTTGTGTGTGTGTGCACGTGCGTGCATCTCTCTCTCTCTCTCTCTCTCTCTCTGTCTCTCTCTCTCTCTCTCCCCCCCCCCCCCCCCCCCCCCCCCCCCCCCCTTCCTGGGTTAGTAACATTATAGAATGGACAGGCGGCTGGCTTTGCCACTTACACATAATGCTGGCAACAGAAAGTCAAGGAAGGCTTTGTCTACATGCATGCTTATTGTGACACCCCCTTCAATATAAAGATTGAGTTACAAGAGAAGAGGGGGAAGATCTTTAGAAACACAGATGCTTCCCTTAAAAGCAGATACTGAAATAATATACCATTAAGTTTGTGCTTTTTGTATTTTTTAGTAGGTGTTTTTGAATCCTGGATTCCTTTCTTGTTTTATAGACCCTTAAAGTATTGAAAATAACAAGACAAGTGATTGGTTGTTGTTAAACTAGGAATACAGACATGTGGACAACATTATGTTTGAGAACCCAGCTGTGGCTGACAGATTCCTGAACTACTGGAGATACTCAGGTTGTCAGCGTATTGGAATTCTGTATGGTCGTTACGAGATCTTTAAAGACGTACCCCTGGGCATTCGAGCAAAAGTAGCAGCCATCTACGAGCCACCTCAGGTTAGTCTGTGCTGTTTTTTTTTGGTCCTGAACAGATGTATGTTTACTTGCAGGATAGTAATGTAAAGGGTCATGGTAATGTAAAGGGTCATGGTAATTTTACATTAAAAACACAACCATGAGGATGTAGAGAGCAAATAAGATTATTTTATTATTTTATACTGGATTGGGGATGTAAAAGGAGGTGGGGGACCTGCTACCTTCCTTGGAACAAATGTTAAGTATTTAAAAATGTATCCCACAGCATTCCAGCATCATTTTATCTGTTGGAGGTGAGTTAAAAGTCTTGCCTGTAAACTGCGTGATATTTGCTATTGACATGTTTCCTACAGTTGAACCTTTTAGACAACACCCTGTGCTTTTAGCATGATGATAGTTTTTTGTTGTTGTTGGTAACACTGTAGTTTTGAACTTTCACGTTATCCACAAAAATCAAAGAGATTATTAGTTTCATTCACTTGGCTGAAAAACTGCACTATTTTGGCTTGCACATCTAACTTCAGCTCTCAGTTTCCAGGACCAGGTTGCCTTCTCTGCTCATATTTACAATAATTACTCGTTATGTCCTCCTCCTTCTGCGCCTTTCAACTAATAGTGCCAATTCTGTGTTGTCACTCATTCTCCCAGTGTCTCTCTTGTGTCTGGCCGTGCCAATTCTTACTCCTGAGTCTCTCAATCTGGACAACCATGTGGACTCAACTGTGGGCATTAATAACATTGGCACGATCCATGGGCTGGCCATCAGCATGGCATGCAGCGCAAGCAAGCTTATCAGCTTGTTCATTTTCCCTCAACATCTCCCGGAATGAAGATGATGACTCTATGGACAACATACTTCCGCAGTGATACAGTCCACTGTCTATGTACAGAACCCACCTCAACCTTTCGAATTATGCTCATTGAATCACGTAGTACACATAACATTGGTATAATGCTGTGATTCTAGTCATATTTTTTGGCGCTCGCTCACTATGAACTCAAGCGTAGTCTATACACACTACTTCTAGTAGTGCTGGACTGAATTTTGTGTGTGGATTAGCTTTCCATATTAACAGTGACTCTCGCCATTAGGCGAACCCACTCCAACTTCAGAGGTACTTGTAATTTACATCCCCAAGTCAAGGTAGAGAGATAAACATATTAGTCCAACTGTCCGGTTTAGTGTTTGAACCCTTTACCTCGCCTTCAGCACACCAGATGTTTAAGAAGACATGTTCTTATCCATTCGTCCATGCAGACCTATTCTAGCCATATGAAAGCCCTTTTTACTGCAGTCAGCTCCATCATCATGCTGCTCATGATCATAGAGTGGGTACCATTGGTTTCTTGAATAGTTCGCCCATGCACTTCTCTGCTGCTGTATAACAGATCTATCTATATAGATAAGCACATCAGAACTGTTCATAGCCAGCAGAAACCCAGCTGTGAAAGTGTTAATACAATTTTCAAAGCAGTTTGCAAAATGTGTTTCTTATCAGTTGTTTACTGGTTGTGTTTTATCAAATCTGTGTTGATTTGCAGGAAACAACTGTCAACAAAATTGAGCTGAAGCCAGACCCAAAGGAAGCAGTTGTGATGGCAGCTGCTGAGAAAATGGGGCTTCGGCCAATTGGTTGGATTTTCACAGATCTTGTGGCTGATGATCTCTCAAAGGGAACAGTGAAAAACTTCAGGGGCAATATTGTAAGTATCAAAGTTTGTATTTGCTTGTTATGGTCTAGCCTTTACAGACTTTAGGTCTGTGAAGTGTTAGACCCATCACATTATAAAGGCCTGAATGCATGGCACAATAGACGGCCAGTCTTTTCCTCTCTTAGCGAACCACAAGCACAGGGGTTGAACCCTTGACTGGCCATGCCCATAACATTATCAGCATAATCTCCTAATAATTGCATCTACATTCCTGCTCATCTTCTATAAATTATCAGTTAATTCTCTTAGCTTTCTGGCTGTTTTACCATCATGATTGGGGGGTGGGTGGGTGAGTGTGTGTATGTTGGGGGTGTGGATAGGTATGGATGTGTGTTTGGCTGGGTGATTGAGGGTGTGTGGGTGGGTGGTGGAGGATATGTGGATGAGTGAGTGTTGGTGGGATGGGTGGAGGATGTGGGTGGGGGATGTGCGTGAGTGGGTGCATATATGTATGTCTGGGTGTGTGTGGGGGGATGTCTGGTGGGTGGGGAGATTGTGTAGGTGGATGTGTGGGAGCATGTATGTGTGCATGGAGGTGTGTGTGGTTGGATGGCGGATGTGGGAGTGGGTGGGAGTTGTGTCTCATAACATGGAATATGCATTGTTTATGTCTACAACATTCATTTGACATTGTATTGTTTTTTCCTATATGAATGCATTATGCACTATTGATGAACAATAGATGCCAATGCCAAAACGAACAATGCCAAACGAACAATTAGAGCATCTAAAGATGAATCCTGGAGAATATACGGTGAACAGATGGCGACCCTTAGCAAAGACTGCCCAAGAGAATTTTATAAACGTGTCACCACAATTAGAAACAGAGATGCATGTTACAACCCAACCACCATCATAAACAGCAAAAGAGGTATGCCAATATTTAATCCACAACAAAGACTAGCAAGGTGGGCAGAATACTTTCAAGAACTACTTAACCCCACAGATAACATAGGAAACCTCACTTTTGTGCCTAAACACCAGGGACAGCAAGAACCAAATTTCATACCTGCAGAAGTCAAAGCAGTTATACAGAAAAGTCCTAAAAACAAATCACCAGGTCCAGATGGAATAACCACAGAAGCTATTCAGGCCTGTGGGGAAACAGGAGTTAAATGGCTAACAAGACTTTTTAATATAGCATGGGAAGAAAGAAAAGTCCCAGATGATTGGCAACAGGCAATAATATTACCAATATGGAAAAAGAAAGGCAATATGAGAGAGTGCGAAACATACAGAGGTATATCACTCCTGAGCCATATAGGGAAAATGTATGCAAAACTTTTGGAACAAAGAGCTAGACCAATAGTTGAACAACAGTTAAGCAAAGCACAATTCGGTTTTCGGAAAGGTAAAGGTTGCACTGATGCATTATTTACACTTAGACAAATTTGTGAAAAAACTATTGAATATAGTGACCAGCAGAATATTGTGTTTGTAGATCAGGAAAAGGCTTTTGATAGAGTAGACAGATACAAATTATGGACCATCCTTGAAGACTATGGGATAGAAGGCCAACTGCTAGAAAACATCATAGCCATGTACCACTCGAGCCAAAGTGCAGTAAGAACACAGGAAGGTATATCAGATATGTTCACAGTCAATACAGGAGTGAGGCAGGGATGTGTGCTCTCTCCCCTGCTATTCAATATCTACATGGACAGAATTTCCAAAGAAGCAAGTCTCGACAGACCAGATTCAGAAAATTTAGAACTCCTTACTCCAGATGAAACAACTGACCCACAGGGAATAAATGAACTTCTATTTGCAGATGATCAGTGCCTGTTTTACAGCGACGAGGGCAGACTACAAAATCATATTACTAATCTGAGTTCAACCTGCAGCAGATACAATATGAGTATAAACACAGCCAAAACCGAAGTAATGCAAGTTAGCAGATCGCCAGGCCCACTAAGTATACAGATAAATAACACACCTCTGAAACAAGTTAAAGAATTCAAATACCTTGGAAGTATGATCACAGAAGATGGCAGATTAGACAGAGAAATTGAAATCAGATGTCAAAAAGCTAGTGCACTTACATATCAACTGTCACCCTTACTGAAACATCCAAACATACCCATGTCCGCAAAACGACATATAATAAACAGCATATTCACACCAACCCTATGCTACCAATCTCAAACCTGGACTTTATCCAAATTACACCTTCGCAAAATCAACACCTGCGAAATGAGATGCCTGAGGAGAGCTGCCAACTTAACAATCCGAGACCGAGTAAGAAATGTTACTATCAGACAGACTGTGGGATCAACACCTTGTGCCACATTTATTGAAAGACAGAAGATCAAGTGGTTTGGCCATGTTGTTAGAATGCAACATCAGCAACTACCATCACTGGCCTTACATCAAAGATCATCTGTGACGAGACCACGAGGACGTCCAAGAAGAAAATGGATTGACGACATCAGAGACATTGTACAACCACACGGAATGACACTATCCAGTGCCGCCCACCGGGCGCTGGAACGCAAATTATTCCTCCCCACGACGCTTGACGGCAGAAGTGGAAGATGATGATGATGATGATGATGATGAACAATAGATGAGTGATTGGAAGGGTCAAATGTAAGACGGGCCTGCGTGCCCAATTTGTTACCCTTTGAAAATAAAGTCAGTTCATTTGTTCGTTAATTCTTTCATTTCTAATGGTGACCACTTTAACCCTTTACCGGGCAGACGCTTGTCCGTTTTTTAGCCCTGAACGGGCAAGATTTTTTCAAGTTCGGTAAAATTTCGGGTTGCGTTAGTAAAAACATCGCAAATAAGGTGTTAGTCAACTGATTTTAGTTAAATAAACAACACAATGAAGGGAAAAAAAGCATGCAGAATATGTTACTCACGTGATTGTTGCCGGTAATCCATATATGAACACAAATATTTACGAAATACAGCATATTGTTTGTGATTTTCAGTCATCTATACGGCAATTTACAAACACATTTTCAGAATCATAATCACGGTCTTTAAAGTCCGACTCAGACTGCTAATGCAAAGTAACGCTTTTCACTGATATCTAGCTCAGATTAATAGTCAACTTCGTGCCCTTTAATGTCACTTAAATTGAACCTAGCGAAATCTCAGCTATCACTTGAAGAATCGCCGAAATCCATTGTGAAAAACTAAGCGTAAAAACTCAGAAAACTATCCAAAAAATCTGTTCAAATTCATAGTAGGCGCTTGCAAATGGCGGCCACTTTGTCAAGCTACCGGCGAAAGCGAAAGTAGCCGTCAGAAATATCGAAAAGCCGAGAGATCGTGTTTTTACAATGCATGATAGTAACAGGCGGTTTCAGACGGTCTGCCCGTACCAGGGTCCGGACGTAAATGGACGATTTGCCTGGTAAAGGGTTAAGAAGAAAAAAAAGCTGCAACTGTTTTAATTTGACACCATTTGTTTCATGTTAATGCATACAATCATTTTTTGTTGCAGGATTCTCATTTTCTGAGTGCTGAAGAGTGCATTATGGCGGCGGACTTCCAGAACCGCTTTCCAAATCCATGCAGACTGTCTCCTGATGGACATTTTGGATCTAAATTTGTTACTGTTGTTGTCACTGGTATGTTTCATAAATTTTGGAATTTATATTTGCTCTTTTGAGATGCAGTAGCATAGTGGCTAAATGCTTGCCTTCCAGCCTGGGGATGATGGGGTGGAATCCACATTGAGGAGGATTTTAAAAATTGACCTGGACTCTTCTAAAATGTGTACCAGGAAATGTCTTGGGAATTCTTCTTCTTCTGCGTTCATCCGAAGTTTTTATTTTCTGACGTGATTGCGTTGTGCCTGTTTACAGCAGAACTGTTCTTGCGCCGTTAGGCCAACACATCCGACTTCTGCGGGCATTTGTTGACTGGGTTAACCTTCTCAGTCTTGGGAATTCAAGGAGGCTGGCATAATAGTGACCAAATCACGTAATGCTTACTGCAAGTTAAGATGTGTGAAAAGATACTTTACTTATTTATTTGTACTAACTATGACTGTGTTGTCCTCACCAAACTTTCAGACAGGACTTGAAGCAAAAATAAGCAGCAACTTTGTGTGCCATGCCAGGCATCACAGGCAGTTGTGTTCCGCCATAACCATGTCTGCAGTTTTCTTCATAAGTTTTATAATCTGAAGTGTCACTCTGTCAACCCATCCAGCATGTTCTCTCTCTCTCTGTCTCTAACACCATCAGTCTTCCTGGTTGTCACATTTTCTAGCCTTCTCTTCTTATAATGTGGTAGACACACTCTCACATGATTCCCAAAGGATCCTGATATCCGCCATATCATTGAAGGAAGTTTGAATTTGTATTGCAGCGCTGGTCAAAATATGTGGAAAGTAAAGTTGTCTGTTCTTTCCTTCAATATAAGTGCTTCCTTTATCCTAATTAGTGCTAACTCAAAATTGAAAGGTATTTGTAACAATCTTGGTTATAAGTTTATGTTGTATCATTTACTGCTTCATTTATTCTAAGTAGTAGGATTTTTTATTGAAGGGTATTTGTGAATTTGTTTTTTTTTTTTTTAATTTGTATGTTCGCTCACGCATAGTCCATACACGTGCTACTACTTCTAGTGCACTGGACTGATTTTTGCGTATGGATTAGCTTTCCCTATTATCAGTGTTCCTTGCCAACAGGCAAAACCACCCCAACTTCAAAGATGGTAATTGGGATGATGTTGGTGAGAATGATTTATGTCTTACTGTTTACTACTTCATCAGCATCTGTGTCTTAGGGGACAGTGAAATGCAGTTTTCCAATTCCCCAACAGACAGAGTCGAGGGTTCAAAACCGGCTATGGGCGTTTTGGAAACAGATCGCTTTGCAATTGTTTTGATGGTATGAGGTGTTGGCTGTTAGAAAACAATGGCAAACTACTGCATGTAAAATTGCCTAGTAAATCACAAACAGCCCATAGGGACTGGGGTTGATTACTGTGTCCTGCAAAGAAATGCACATTTTAAAACTTTACTCTTTCATTTATCCTTAGTGGTTTATTTTATTGAAGGGTAATTGTTGCTTGCTTGTGTTCGCTGGCTGTGAACTCCAGCATGAAGTCCTGTATGTCAGATGAAGACATCCTGTTGCCCAACATCAGTGTGATGTCATACCGGACTGAGGTTTGCGTGAGTATCCGTTGTCCCATGTCTGGCTTATTGGTGTGCAGACTGGTAGTTCCTTGCCGTGCAGGCAGATACTCTCCGACCTCGGAAGAATCAACGATCCTACTATGTTAGTCAGGACCCCGAAGGGACCTTTTGCCCAGGACGCATGACTAGGACATGTTAGTAGGTCTTGGCCAGTATAGAACCTGGCCCTGGTGCCTTGGAAATACCTCTGCGTCCCAAGGGTAATTGTGATAATGGTAGTGATAATCGTTTATATCACATTTACCACTTCATTTATCCTTAGTAGCGTTTTATTCTGTGCTTCATTTATTCTTAGTTGTGATCTTGTTACACTTCATTTGTCCTAAATACTGTGTGTTTCATCTATCCTATGATGTTTTTTCCCCCATATGTTTCATTTATCCTAAGTAGTGTTTTCTTGTATACTTCATTTGGTCTTGTTATGCTTTATTTATCCTATCTACTAGTCTTGTTATGCTTCATTTATCCTAACTACTGGTCTTTTTGTGCTTCATTTATCCTAACTGGTCTTTTTGTGCTTCATTTATCCTAACTAGTGGTCTTTTTGTGCTTCATTTATCCTAACTACTGGTCTTGTTATGCTTCATTTATCCTATGTACTGGTCTTGTTATGATTAATTTATCCTAACTACTGGTCTTGCTTTGCTTAATTTATCCTAAGTACTGGCCTTGTTATGCTTCATTTATCCTAAGATATTTTTCCCCCTATGTTTCATTTATCCTAAGCAGTGGTCTTGTTTCAGTTATCCTAAGTAGTGTTTTCTTGTATCTTTGATTTATCCAAATAATGTTTTCCCTGTAAGTTTCATTTATTCTAAGTAGTGTTTCTCGAGCAAGAAGAAAACCCTAACCAGCACAGTTCGCGGCGGCTGCACTAGCCAGTCGGCCTTAATTCCTCAGACTCAAGACCCCCTGCCCTACACTTCAAGGTACTATAGGATGCAGTAGATGACAGTTGACATTGTTTCTTGTATGCTTCATTTATCCTAAGTAGTGGTCTTATATCCTAAGTTTCATATGTTTCATTTACCTTAAGCAGAAGATGAACTTTTAATTCGTTGTAGGTGACAATGATAACCAGATCCACTTTGAAGGCTACCAGGTCTCAAACCAGTGTATGGCTCTGGTGAGAGATGACTGCCTGGTCCCAACAAAAGATGTGCCTCAGCTGGGCTATATTAAGGAATCTAGCAATGAACAGTACGTCCCTGATGTATTTTACAAGGTAAATCATTGTGAAGGCACAGATGATGGAGTTGTTTATGGTGTTAGTGCTTTTATGTTGTGATTGCAATATTATGGATTGTTGTGCAATATTAAATCTGTCAGTATCATCATCATGTGCCAAGTGTGGAAGTCATGGTCTAGCACCCTACCCCACCCCACATGATCACCAGCATTTATCACACTCGACAGACGGTGCAGAGAGCAGAACCCCGCCGCTGTCAATGCTGAGGTTAACGCGCTCATCTATGAACACTCAGATAGCCCCGAAGTGCTCATCTATACAGATGGATCTGTTGTAAAGCAGCAGAGAAGTGCGCGGGCATTTACAGCCCGTTCAGTGGGCCGAACCGTTCAAGAATCCAGTGGTGCCCACTCTATGACCACGAGCAGCATGACGATGGAGGTGATGGCAGTTACACAGGCTTTCATATGGCTGGAATCACAGCATTATACCAACGTGTGTGTACTAAGTGATTCAATGAGCATGATTCAGAAGGTCGAAGCTGGATCTGTACGTAGACAGTTGACTGAGTCGCTGCGGAAGTCCTTTGTTCGTAAAGTCACCTTCATCTTCGTCCCGGGACATGCGGGAGTCGAGGGAAATGAACGAGATGACAAACTGGCTGGCTCTGCACCTCCTGTAGATGGACAGCCCATGGATGGTGCCGATGTTATTAATGTCCTTAAAGATATGGCGAGAACAGAGGACTTTGACGTCAGTGATTCCACATCGCTGTCCAGGATCAAAGACTTGGGAGTAAGAAACGGCACAGCCAGACGCGAGAGGTACATCGGGAAAACAAAGCGCCTCGTCAACCATCACAGAACTGGCACTATTAGCCACCGGACGCTGATGCATACAGTGGGGGGAGGATCTGAGCACCTATGGACATGTCCGGAGTGCAATGAAGATACCCCAACTGATAACTGGTAACTGATCACCAGCCTCAGATCAGGTCTGTGTTTTTGTCCTGATTATGTCATGTGGTTAAGCCATCCAGGCTTGATCTCTTTACCTTCCCCTTGCTCATTTCCTATCAGTGTTGCCATTTGTCACTAACTTTTCAAGCTTCTCCTTATTCACCTCCTTCCTTTCTTGTCTCGGTGGAGCATAGGTCTTCAGACAACTCATGCCAAGCACTTCATAGATTTGTTCATAATTATTTAGATTTTTCAGCTGAAGTTTTCTGCAGAATAGGGTAGCTAGGGTCTCTCTCCAGCCCTCCTTCGTTGCCTCTTATGACATGCATGGTAGGTTACAGTGTTACTATTCTTTGCTCCACTTATATAACACCTGGGCAATGTCTCCTCAGAATGTGCTCACAAATCTGGAAAATTTTTGTAGCCAATTTACGGCTCCCATGATATTCTCTGAATTTCCCCCAGAAACCACATCTCCACCAGCGTTAAATGTTTTTCAGCTTCTTTGCTTATTGTCAATGTGATGTGTACAACAGTTTAGGTCGTATGTAACACTTCAGTATACAATGTATTTTGACACTTGTGAAACCTGTTCTGTATGTACATAAAATCTGTTTTCATACCTGCTAGTCTGTATTCTCTGAAAAATAATAGTGCATTTTCTTTCATTGGCTTCACACAATACATCCAAGTTAAAGTAAGTCCTTCTGAGGTACATTTGGAAGCATATTACAATTCTTCTCTAGCCCAGATAAATTTACATAGTTGATGACAGTTATTCTCAACCTTTTTTCAGAGTGGTGTGAGCCTGCAAGCTCCCATTGCTGAATGCATATATTGTTTCCTGTTTTCTTTGTACATAGACTGGCCATAGCATTACAGAGATTAGTCAAGATTAAGAGATTATGGCACAATACCAGCAAACAACATGCATCTTTCCTGTGGATGTGATTCTTAAGGATGTGTTAAGGGCCATTTTGCAATCACTAAAGAAGAAAATCAGGTCTTTTGAATTTAAATGTTATAGAAAAGCTCATAGAATCCTGTGGACTAAGAAGAAGAAAAATATTGATATTGTATCAGATCTGAACATTGAAGAAAACTGACTTATAAATGGTCTTGTAGCCGGGCCCTTCTTCCTGAAAGAAGAGGCAGGGGTAAGTCAATGCAGAGATGGGCACAGAACATTGCAGACACCTTGGACATGAACAATGACGGGGCAGGAGAACTGTCAAACAACATAAAAGTCTTATCAGCAGGATGTGATGAGAGTGCCATGCTGCCCAGGAGCTAATTACATGATGATGATCATTGTCCTGAATGGCTCACTCCGGTTTAGAATGACCAGCTGTCTTTATATTACCCATTTATTTTCTTAGCCACTCTGTTGGTTTTGTGTCTTAAATTTGCAGATACCAGCCCTGTAGACATGGGGTTACAGAAACAATTCGTAATCCTGCATACCGCTTCGAAACACAGCTGCAGGAAATTTGGCTGTAGACCGCCTTGCGTTCATTTTCACACAATGGTATGAGTGCCTGCAATACTGAACGTAGCCTTGCCAAGAAATCACAAACAGCTACAAATTGCTGGGGTTGGCTATGATGTCCTGTGAAGGATATGCAACTAACTTATTTGTTCCCCTTCATTGCTTGACCCTGTTTTTCAACACCGCCTGATCATTTTAACTCTTAACCACACACTATCCAACAGGGAGAATAAGTGTTCAACCAGGTGTGTAAATGTACTGCAGCCACTTCAAGAGTTGTGTGTGTTGGAATATTAAACAAAATGTATTGATTTATGGAGGCAGCTATTTTCTTTAGAGCGCTGAGCATACGAAACTAGCCCCAGAAGAAAAAGTGTAAAACACATTTAATTAGATCTAGGGTGGTTAAATAATGTTTGTAATTGTAGTTGTCTATAATGGAATTCAACAGGACAAAGACAACTATGGTAATGAAGTAACCCACATAGGGAGACCCTTGCCTGTAGAATATTTGCTGGTCACAATCCCTGCAGCATTTGCCTCTGATTTCCACTACACCTTCAAGTCTAACATTCAGCTGGAGAGCTTCCCAGTTGAAAACAGGGAACATATTGGACAAACACAGGTGAGCATACAGACACAGGTGAGCATACAAACACGGGTGAGCATACAGACACAGGTGAGCATACAAATATGTGAGCGTACAGACACAGGTGAGCATACAAACAGGTGAGCATACAAACATGCGAGCGTACAGGCACAGGTGAGTATACAGACACAGGTGAGCATACAGAAATGATGATGATGAATTTTTTTAGTAAGTTCTGAACTGTTTTTGCTGATTGTATTAGTTTAGTTCTTTAATGGCTACTTTCATGACATGACAAATAAATATCTTAAATGTTGTTGTTGGTGTTTGTGGTTGCTCTTATAGACTACTTCTCAAAACTCTGATGCATTGGTTTAGGTCACCTGATGCCTCACAATGGCTTGCTCCTGGCCCAGTACCATCTTCATAGGGAAAGTTCTCCTTCCCCTCTCCAGGCTAAGAAACCAGGGGTGTGTTCAAGACTGGCACTGGGACTTCACACCTGGGACTTCATATGTGTAGACTGGCTCTGGGACTTCACATTTGTAGACTGGCATTGGAACGTCACATCTGTAGACTGGAACTTCACATTTGTAGACTGGTACTGGAACTTCACATCTGTGGACTGGCACTGGAACTTCACATGCCCGTGTTTTGATGGGACCCATACGGGGGAGCAAAGAATAGTAAAACTGTTGCCTACCACGCATGTCGTAAGAGACGACTAAGGAGGCTTTGGTTCCGTTGCCCTGCTACTGAGGGAGTGCGTGGCGCGACACTGTGAGCTGTGAATTTCACATGGAATGCTTTTGCATCTGTCCACGGTTGCTTTTAGCATGAACTGCACGTTCGGAACGATGGCGGCCGGCTGTTGCTGGATTGACTGGTTTACCTTTTCGGTTCACAAGTGCTTTTTTCAGGAGACTCCTGGGTGTCATCGCTGCAGCTACAGAGTTCGTGCTTTGTGCGGCACTTTTGGTGGGTCGCCCTGCGGAAAGAGACCGAGCCATATGGGATAAAACCCGGGTCAATGGAGTCTGTCTTGGTGACTGCCGTTTCCATCGACGATGAACTGTATTTTTCCTGGAGGACATTTGTGTTGGCATTCTGGCGGCGGCATTATGCACAGTGTACGTGTGCTGGCTGTTGGCATGCCGACACTCCTGTCTATTCCATTGTTCACATAGGGCAGTGGGGAGCATTTTATGTGATATTCACTGGCACAGGAATGGAGCAATATGGGGACGACCCGTTGCTGTGAAGTTGGAACTGCGACTAACTGACTGGAACTTCACATGTGTGGACTGGCACTGGAACTTCACATGTGTGGACTGGCACTGGAACTTCACACTAAACAAGCCAATAATGTTGCATATCAAATTATACCCCCGGGAAAATTAACCCGGTCAACAAATGCACGCAGAAGTCGGATGTGTCGGCCTAACGGTGCAAGAATGCAGCTCTGCTGTAAACAGGCACAACGCAGTCACATCCGGAAAAAAAAAATCTGGATGAACGCAGAAGAAGAAGAAGAAATTATACCCATCCTGAAATATCCAGCTATCCCTATGGAAATTAAGAAGAACATTATAAGTGCAATTTTTATACCAACGTTGTGCTATCAATGCCAAACATGGGCACTAACTAAAGAACAAGAAAGAAAACTCACTACTTGTGAAATGAGATGCTTTGAGAAAAGCAGCAAACAAATCAAGAAAGGACTATACTAGACACTAGGAGATCTATAAAACAGAGCAGCACAAAGTTGTTAAATTCATTGATGAATAAAGACTTAACTGGTTCATCCACCTAGTGAGAATGAACCCTGTGTCGCCAGCAGCAATAGCATACAACATGAAAATGGAAACATCAAGAGACAGGGGAAGATCATGAAAAAGATGGATCGACATAGTCATCAACACCTTAAAAACCCACAACATCTCAGTATACCAAGCAACCGAGCGAGCCCGAGTTCAGAAACCAATCATCAAACAGCCTGCGATGCGTAACGGCATGGGACAGTGAAGAACTAAAGAAAGAAAGAAAAAGAACCAAACCCCTTCACACCCAAAGCTATTTTTTGCTATAAGAGTGCTAATGAAATTAACATGTTCTAGTTGGACGTCATTGTTGTTTTTACAGGACTTTGCTGCATTGACAGCATATCTGGAGAAGTTCTCCCCTCACAAGTTTCTTGAAGCCATGTCAGACTTTCACTTGCTAATGTTCCTTGCCACCTCAGAAATGCTTCCTCTGAAGGTAATTCTGTTATGCTCTTTGAGATGTTTCATTTTTATTAAATGAGCCGTATTTTGTTTTTATTAACTTGCTGTAAAACTGACGTAAAATACCTTGTTGGACATTGATTATGACCAAACAGGTTTGCTTTTTTTTTTGGCAATAGAAAAACAAAAGGCAGATTTACAAAATACAGTGGCAAAACACAGAGGATGTTGCGGTGACATGTCTTCATCAGCAAACAACAGCTAAAAAATAACACAAACCACGTAGATGACACTACAGTGACTACATTACGGCATAATGAGCAGCGTGATGTAGAATATTTTCTACTTTCAAACGCTGCAAATATGAAACGCCTTCAAATCCCCTTTTCATATTTGGAGCCTCTGAGATCAGTACCACATGTTTTATGTGTACTCAGAAAGGATTCATTTCATGGTTCCCCACAGCCTGGACATATTAATGTGTACTCAGAAAGGATTCCTTTCATAGTTCCCCACAGCCTGGACATATTAATGTGTACTCAGAAAGGATTCCCTTCATGGTTCCCCACATCCTGGACATATTAATGTGTACTCAGAAAGGATTCCCTTCATGGTTCCCCACAGCCTGGACATATTAATGTGTACTCAGAAAGGATTCCTGTCATGGTTCCCCACAGCCTGGACACATTAATTATTTTTGTGCTGCCTAATGTTGTGTAGCCAGCTTTGTAGCGAAGGGTTTACGGGCACAACTCACAATCCTGCACACCGTGTTGGAAACACAGCTGCGGGCAATTTGGCAGCAGATCGTCTTGCATTAGTTTCCCATACAAAAGTATGAGTGCTGATCATTTAGAAAGCAATGGCAAACTACTGAATTGCCAAGAAATAACAAACAGCCAAAAAAAATAATGGGGATGACTGCAATATCCTGTAAAGAATTAGCAACTAACTTTTTTTTTAAAAATGTGTATGAATCATTATGTAATAGTTCATTCATATGTGTTGCTGATTTGGCACATTGACAAATAGTGGCTTAATTTTAACACATTCGAACATACTTTTCCCAAGCTGCATTGCAGCAGAAACTATGTTTTTTTTTAAATTACTGCCTGCAGAAGTTCTGTATTGTTCTCAGTTAATGCCAGTTCTTAAGGTTCAGTTCTGTTAATTGTCAGATGTATTTGTCTATACATACAGGACAAAATGGACCTTCTGTTTGAAGCAGTCAAGAACCATGATGAGCAGAAGGCATTGGAGTTTAAAAAGACTGAGGAGTGGGCTACTGTAGAGGAAATGATGTCTGCACATAGTAAATAGTTTTATCCTTGGTAGTTATTTCACTTTGTAACACCTCTTCTACTCTGGGATGCTAAGGTCTTCTTTCTCAATGTAGTTTCACAGCAAGACTTACGTTGTTGTCCATTTTTGTTTCCTATCAGTGTTTTTTTTTTTTAACTACTTGAAATTGAGTTTACTTTGATTTACTTGTTATTTCATCTTTTCTATGTTCACATTTCAGGGATCATAGCAATCTTTTTTTTTAACGCTTGCTCGCTTTGAAAACAAACGTAGTCCATACACGCTACTTCTATTAGCGCAGGACTGATTTTTGCATGTGGATTAGCTTTCCCTATTAACAGTGTCCCTCGCCATCAGGTGAACCCATTCCGACTTGAGAGGTACTTGTAATTTACGTCCCCAAGTCAAGAACGAGAAGTCAGCATTTTAGTCCAACTGTTCGGTGTAGGGGTTCTTCTTCTTCTTCGTTCATCCGGAGTTTTTTTTTCGGATGTGATTGCGTTGTGCCTGTTTACAGCAGAGCTGCGTTCTTGCGCTGTTAGGCCGACACATCCGACTTCTGCGGGCATTTGTTGACCGGGTTAACCTTCCCGGGGGTTTCTTAGGACGTTTGACTCTCACTGTTGTGGTGTTATCCCCCATCCCAGCTGGTCCATATAGAACAGCCAAAGATCCTGGTCAGCCCTCAAGGGAAGGCAGGGGCAGACCATGGGCATCCCCCCCCCCCCCCCCCCCCCCCCCCCCAAGGAGGCTTCCATACTTGCAGAGCCGATACATAGCGCTCTGGTACTGGGCTCACCCAAGGAATAGTCACGTCCTGCACATGGCTGCTTAGCCTCACTTCCGTATATTGGGCCTTCCGTTCACCATAGGCTGTTCTTCCGGAAACCAGAAGTATGCAGTCTGCAGATGACATCCACACAGTGAGCTTTCGATTCAGACTTTCCATGTAATGGATTTGCTATCCAAGCAATATTCCATTTCATGCCACTAGGACACTTTTCCACCTTTTATGAAGTCCACACAGTGGGCTTTTCTTCTTCTTCGTTCATCCGGAGTTTTTTTTCCGGATGTGATTGCGTTGTGCCTGTTTACAGCAGAGCTGCGTTCTTGCGCCGTTAGGCTGACACATCCGACTTCTGCGGGCATTTGTTGTCCGGGTTAACCTTCCCGGGGGTTTCTTAGGACGTTTGACTCTCACTGTTGTGGTGTTATCCCCCATCCCAGCTGGTCCATATAGAACAGCCAAAGATCCTGGTCAGCCCTCAAGGGAAGGCAGGGGCAGACCATGGGCATTCCCCGCCATCCAAGGAGGCTTCCATACTTGCAGAGCCGATACATAGCGCTCTGGTACTGGGCTCACCCAAGGAATCGTCACGTCCTGCACATGGCTGCTTAGCCTCACTTCCGTATATTGGGCCTTCCGTTCACCATAGGCTGTTCTTCTGGAATCCAGAAGTATGCAGTCTGCAGATGACATCCACACAGTGAGCTTTCGATTCGGACTTTCCATAGTAATGGATTTGCTATCCAAGCAATATTCCATTTCGTGCCACTAGGACACTTTTCCACCTTTTATGAAGTCCACACAGTGGGCTTTTGATTAGGACTTTCCACGTAATGGATTTGCTATCCAAGCAATATTCCATTTCATGCCACTAGGACACTTTTCCACCTTTTATGAAGCCCACGCAATGGGCTTTTGATTCGGACTTTCCACGTAATGGATTTGCTATCCAAGCAATATTCCATTTCGTGCCACTAGAACACTTTTCCACCTTTTATGAAGCCCACACAGCAAGCTTTCGATTTGGACTTTCCACATAATGGATTTGCTATCCAAGCAATATTCCATTTCATGCCTCTGGGTCTTCATGCACCTTTAAATGTCAACCTGTATGCAGTTAAAGTAAGCTGCGGTCAACTTTAGCTTGTTGATATCTCCATAGAGCTTGTCCTCAAATGAAGCAGGTGTGGGCCAAAATATCTTTCTCTGTTCTGCATACGTTGGGCAATCCTGCAGCAAATGTTTTGCTGTCATTTTTCCAGTTCTACAATTACATTCATCGGTATCTCCTATCTTTAGTTTATTGAACAAGTGGTATTTCAGCCTGTTATGTCCTGTGCGGAGTCTGAAGATTGCTACTTGTTCTCTTCGGTCGAGTTTGTAATATGCATCATCCTTCTGATGGCCTGGATGCTCTGATTCCCATTTGGTTCTATAAGTGCTTTTTATCAACCTCTTTGCCTCATTATAGGTTATGTCTATGTCAGGCTGTGGTAGTCGTCCGCCCTCTTTTGCCAGTCTGTCAGCCTCTTCGTTTCCAGGTATACTGCAATGTGATGGGATCCACTGTATTACAACTTTTTTGGATTTCTGGCATAGACCATGGAGTGCTGCTCTTAGGTCAGTTAGTTCTGCGCTGTTATTGCTCTTCAGTATTGAGACAACTGACTTTGCATCTGTGAAGATAGCTATTTGCTTCTCTTTATTTTCCTCCATCAGGAGCATTTCTGCTGCAGTTTTCAAAGCCTCTACCTCCGCTTTGAAGTTACTTGAAAATTTTCCAGTTGCCATTGAATGTGTTTTTTTCACTCCATTTTTTAAATTTAGGAGAATTCCTCCTCCTCCATTCTCTATTGAATTTTTGGCTGATCCATCTGTATATGCATGGGTCCAATTCCTGCTTGGGTAATGTTCTTTTATATAGTTTAGGGTTATTTCTCTTCTTTCGGTTTCATGCTGAGTGTTCTTTTTCTCAATACCAGGAATGTTTTCTATCATCTCAGGCAGTTGCTGCTGTCTCCAAGCTGGGAACTTGTGTGCATTGTGTATGGGCTTGACTGTTGATATGTTAAGTATAGGATCTGCCCTAATCCTTCGTTTTGCAGTTTCTACAAAGTTGCTACGCTTCAGTCTTCCCTTTCCAAAACCATTAAATCTGTTGTACATAGGGTGGTCTGTCAATCTTCTAAATTTTTCTGCTTGTTGCTGGGCTCTGCTATCTCTTCTATCCTGCATTGGTTGTAAACAAGTGATCTTTTCTAGTTCATTAATAGGCGTTGTCTTCAGGCTTCCAGTTATGATTCGCATTCCTTGGTTTTGGACTCTACTTATTTTGTTAAAGTTTGACTTAGCTGCTGTTGCCCAAGCTGCAATGCCATATTCCAGTACTGGCCTCACCCGTCCAGTATATAACTTCTTGAGAACTTTCTCATCTGCTCCCCACGTTGTACCAGCAAGCTTTTTCATGATTGCCATTCTCTGCCTTGCTCTTGTTCGATTTTTCTCAACCTGTGTCTTCCATGTCAGGCGACGATCAAAGGTGACTCCTAGATAGTTTGGATTTTCTTCATGGCGCAATATTTTTCCATTCTTCTTCTTCTTCTTCGTTCATCCGGAGTTTTTTTCCGGATGTGATTGCGTTGTGCCTGTTTACAGCAGAGCTGCGTTCTTGCGCCGTTAGGCCGACACATCCGACTTCTGCGGGCATT